>CM040792.1:30718134-30773134 GCA_022829025.1 Squalius cephalus | reverse complement strand
GTTGTCCGGCTTGATGAGAACAATATACAAACTATTTTTTCTTTACTGTAGTTAAAACTAACCCCCCCACTTTTGTCAAAAGCATGTTGAAAGTGACACACTTCCTGCTGCCAGTTGGTGGCGCTATAACTTTGACTCACAATAGCTACATCGATCTGATCGGCCTCTTACCACGAACACACTGCTGAAGTTTCATCAAGATCAGTTAATGTATGCAGAAGTTATACCACTTCGTGTTTCTCTTTTCTCGCCATAAATTCGATTCCTCGCCACAGCCAAACCGTTCGAGATATCAAAAATCCGTTCGCAATTTAGCATCCTCAATGTCTTGACTTCATGCTGACTGAGTTTGGAGGTGATTGAATGAATTCTCTAGGAGGAGTACATCACATTCCACAGCAAGCGTTTTCCAAACAACCCATAATAGCCGACTTCCTGTTGGGCTGGCGTGAAACTTGACAGAGGGAAAGTTGTTCGGCCCCATGAAATCTATATGTGTACCGAGTTTCATATTAATTCATGCAAGCGTGTTTGATATATGGACCAAGTTTTCAGACCCTGTTCAAGAGGGCGCTGTTGAGCCCCCCTGCCACGCCCGTTTCTGAAACTTTTCACATGTCTACTGGCTAATAAGTGTTATGTGTCTGTCGAGTTTCATCCAATTTCAAGCATGTTAAGAGTCTCAAACGCATCCGAAAAGAATATTAAAATTTGATGCGTTGCCACGGCAACAGTATCTAAGATATCAATAATCCTTTCACAGGTCTACATCTGCCGTGTGTTTACATTATACATATAAAGTTTGAAGCAAATCGTGTAAAATTAAGAGGGTGACTTCAAAGCATTTTGAAAGTGACACACTTCCTGCTGCCAGTTGGTGGCGCTATAACTTTGACTCACAATAGTCACATCCTTGTGATCGGCCTCTTACAACAAACACACTGCGAAAGTTTCATCAAGATCAGTTAATGTATGCAGAAGTTATAACACACTTCCTGTGTCCCATTAATCGCCATAAATTCGTTTCCTCGCCACAGCCAAACCGTTCGAGATATCAAAAATCCGTCCGCAATTTAGCATCCTCAATGTCTTGACTTCATGCACACCGAGTTTGGTTGTGATTGGACGAATATTCTAGGAGGAGTATTTCAAATTCCAGAGGATGCGTTTTTCAAACAACCCATAATAGCCGACTTCCTGTTGGGCTGGTGTAAAACTTAGAGCACGAAAGTTGTTCGGCCCGATGAGATCTATATGTGTACTGAGTTTCATATTATTATATGCAAGCGTGTTTGATTTATAGACCAAGTTTTCGGACACCATTCCAGGGGGCGCTGTCGAGCCCCCGTGCCACGCCCGGGTACCAGCTTCAGTCCGGCCCTGATGGCCGCAGGTTCTGATGTGTGTGCAAAATTTCAAGAGTTTTTGAGCATGTTAAGGGCCCCAAAAGTGCCCAAAAGGTTGACAAAATAATAATAATAATAATAATAAAATATAGCTGCGAGCAGCGATTACGGTCCCAAGCCGGTGGCACCGCAACCCCGGTGCCTTTAGTTACCTAAAGGCACCGGGGTGGCGGTACCGCCGGCTTTGGCCCTTCATCGCTGCTTGCAGCTATATTTATATATATATATATATATATATATATATAAAAGACAGAAAATATTACTTGACTTACCTTATTCTGATTTTATGATACACTCAAAATATTCCACAACAAATCCTTTAAATTTAATGTAAAAATAAAAATGAAAGTAAGCAGTGTTGGGCTCACGTAACCCTCTCATTAGAATCAAAATGTTTCAACATTTGCAATGTATTTGGATGCTAAACTATTCTTTATTATAGGCTTTGTTCTTCACTCGTGTTCCAATATCGACGGAAAAAATCATCCTCTTCACACGCGCAAAAATGAGCTTGAAACATCACAGTGGAGCGGTGCTTACTGTGAATGTACGAATTGTACTACTGACTATTTAGAGCAGTGTAATTTTTATATGTTAGGTTAACTATTTTATTATTATATTTTATTAAGGCTATAATGAACAGGCTGCGATGTCAAGATTGCAATGCTGGAATGTGTGTTTGTGTGTGTGTGTGTGTGTGTGTGTGTGTGTGTGTGTGTGTGTGTGTGTGTGTGTGTGTGTATGTGTGTTCATGTTTTTCTATCCCGGTGGGGACTTCAACCTGAATGCACACAGACTCATGGGGACTCGTGTCACAATGGGGACCTAAATAGAGGTCCCCATGGGTAAACAAGCTTATAAATCATACAGAATGAGTTTTTTTGGAAATGTAAAAATGCAGAAAGTTTTCTGGGATAGGTAGGTTTAGGGGTAGGGTTAGTGTGAGGAGATAGAATATACAGTTTGTACAGTATAAAAACCATTAAGTCTATGGAGAGTCCCCACAAAGATAGTAAACCGTGTGTGTGTGTGTGTGTGGCGTGGGCGCGATTGAACAGTGGACACATAAAAACATACTCCGTTATTATACAGGACGACATTCAAACTGCAAAGTGTTAACTTATATTTGTGTACAGTCGCAATAAAACACAACATTGTGCTTTTGTAAAATAATTTCAAGCAATCCACCCCCCGAAAGGCGCTAATTTTAAAATGAAACTAAAATGCTCATGGCTGCACGGGCATTCATAACGGTGCGCATCCACGGCGAGGAACGAGCAGAACAGAGTGAACATTTTTCCGTTAATTCCTACTTCCATAGGAATTCATTTGAAACGCTCGCTCAACCACTATCAATGTCAGTGCGGACGAGCATATTTTACTTTCGTTTTTAAGTTGGCGATTCAAAAGCCCCCAGCGGTGTCACACGTCGATTAACCGGTGGTAAAATATTCTCACCGTCACAAACCTAGTATATTTTTATGTAGATACAATAGGCCTACCTGATTTTGAACACAAGAGGGCAGTATAGCCCTATGTATGACTTGACTTTTATGGTACTAAATAGTACAATTACTATTTTTAAACTTATAAATAATTATTAAATTGAAAAAAAAAAGAATAAAATGGGTTTAATTGTGATATTTGTATACTTTTATATAGAAATAAATGGTTTTTAATTACATTTTTAGAAGATGAGGCTTTTAGTTTCCTTTTTGTACATTACTTTAGTCCCTCACTATAGCAAAACCGTTTGAGATGTTTAATATCCGTTCACAATTTAGCATCTTTAATGCATTTTCATCATTTTGAAAAAGTTTGGTGTGAATAAAATAAACCAGTTAGGAAGAGTAGCTAAAAACTCAGAGTCTGAAATATCCAAAAAATCCACATTCAAACCAAAATATCTGACTTCCTTTTGCTCTGAGCTAATAACTGTAAATTAGAAAGTTGTCTGGCTCGGTGAGACCAATATATATTATGATTTTTGTAACTGTTGGTAAAACTAACCCCCCCACTTTTGTCAAAAGCATGTTGAAAGTGACACACTTCCTGCTGCCAGTTGGTGGCGCTATAACTTTGACTCACAATAATTACATCCATCTGATCGGCCTCTTACCACGAACACACTGCTGAAGTTTCATCAAGATCAGTTAATGTATGCATAAGTTATTCCACTTCGTGTTTCTCTTTTCTCGCCATAAATTCGTTTCCTCGCCACGGCCAAACCGTTCGAGATATCAAAAATCCGTCCGCAATTTAGAATCCTCAATGTCTTGACTTCATGCACACCGAGTTTGGTGGGGATTGGATGAATTCTCTAGGAGGAGTACTTCGCATTCCACAGCAAGCGTTTTCCAAACAACCCATAATAGCCGACTTCCTGTTGGGCTGGCGTAAAACTTGACAGAGGGAAAGTTGTTCGGCCCGATGAGATCTATATGTGTACCGAATTTCATATTAATTCATGCAAGCGTGTTTGATATATGGACCAAGTTTTCAGACCCCGTTTAAGGGGGCGCCGTTGAGCCCCCCTGCCACGCCCGTTTCTGAAACTTTTCACATGTCTACTGGCTAATAAGTGTGATGTATCTGTTGAGTTTCATCCAATTTCAAGTATGCTAAGAGTCTCAAAAGCATCCGAAAAGAATATTAAAGTTTGATGCGTTGCCACGGCAACAGTATCTAAGATATCAATAATCCTTTCACAGGTCTACATCTGCCATGTGTTTAAATTATACACATAAAGTTTGAAGCAAATCGGGTAAAAATAAGACGGTGATTTCAAAGCATTTTGAAAGTGACACACTTCCTGCTGCCAGTTGGTGGCGCTATAACTCTGACTCACAATAGTCACATCAATGTGATCGGCCTCTTACAATGAACACACTGCTGAAGTTTTATCAAGATCAGTTAATGTATGCAGAAGTTATAACACACTTCCTGTTTCCATTATTCGCCATAAATTAGTTATCTCGCCACGGCCAAACCGTTCGAGATATCAAAAATCCCCTGGCAATTTTTCATCCTCAATGTCTTGACTTCATGCTGACCGAGTTTGGAGGCGATTGGATGAATTCCCCAGGAGGAGTATTTCACATTCCATTGCATGCGTTTTCCAAACAACGTATAATAACTGACTTCCTGTTGGGCTTTTGTAAAACTTAGAGCACGAAAGTTGTTCGGCCCGATGAGATCTATATGTGTACTGAGTTTCATATTATTACATGCAAGCGTGTTTGATATATGGACCAAGATTTCGGACCCCATTCCAGGGGGCGCTGTCGAGCCCCCCTGCCACGCCCGGGTACCAGCTTCAGTCCGGCCCTGATGGCCGTGGGTTCTGACCTGTGTGCAGAGTTTCAAGAGTTTTCGAGCATGTTAAGGGCCCCAAAAGCCCCTGAAACCTTGAAAAACAAAGATTAAATGGAATAGACAAATCCCCCCCCCCCACACACACACAGACACACACAGAGAGAGAGAAAATTCTCCAGAAAATCCACATTCAAACCAAAATATCTGACTTCCTGTGGGTCTGAGGTTATGACTGTAAATTAGAAATGTGTCCTGCTTGATGAGAACAATACACCTACCAAGTTTTGTGATTCTAGGAAAAACTAAGCCTCCATTTTTGACTAAAGGTGGCGCTACTGAGCCATTCCACCACGCCCGTTTCTGAAACTTTGCACATGTCTACTGGATAATAAATGTGATGTGTCTGTCGAGTTTCATGCATTTTCAAGCATGTGAAGAGTCTCAAAAGCATCCGAAAAGAATATTAAAGTTTGATGCGTTGCCACGGCAACAGTATCTAAGATATCAATAATCCTTTCACAGGTCTACATCTGCCGTGTGTCTACATTATACACAAAGTTTTAAGCAAATCGGGTAAAAATAAGAAAGTGATTTCAAAGCATTTTGAAAGTGACACACTTCCTGTTGCCAGTTGGTGGCGCTATAACTTTGACTCACAAAGGTCACATCCATGTGATCGGCCTCTTACAACGAATACACTGCTGAAGTTTCAGCAAGATCAGTTAATGTATGCAGAAGTTTTAATACACTTCCTGTGTCCCATTATTTGCCATAAATTCGTTTCATCGCCACGGCCAAACCATTCGAGATATCAAAAATCTGTTCGCAAGAATTCATCGTCAATGTCTTGACTTCATTCACACCGAGTTTGGCGGCGATCGGATGAATTCCCTAGGAGGAGTATTTCACATTCCATTGTATGCGTTTTCCAAACAACGTATAATAACCAACTTCCTGTTGGGCTGGTGTAAAACTTAGAGCACGAAAGTTGTGCGGCCCGATGAGATCTATATGTGTACTGAGTTTCATATTATTACATGCAAGCGTGTTTGATATATGGACCAAGATTTCGGACCCCATTCCAGGGGGCGCTGTCGAGCCCCCCTGCCACGCCCGGGTACCAGCTTCAGTCCGGCCCTGATGGCCGCGGGTTCTGACCTGTGTGCAAAGTTTCAAGAGTTTTTGAGCATGTTAAGGGCCCCAAAAGTGGCAAAAAGGCAAAAAAAAAAATAATGAAGAAAAAAAAAAAAAATAATCCTTACGAAAACAATAGGGCCTTCGCCCTTTCAGGGCTTGGGCCCTAATAATAATAAACAGAGCAATTCCAAGAGGGTCCTCACACCATCGGTGCTCGGGCCCTAATAAATCAAGTGCAAAATCATATTTCCCTGGCCTCTTTGTTCTTTATCTGGATGCTCTTTTTTTATTTCTCATGTTTTTATGTTTTTTTAAGGCTTAAATTAAATTTGGGCCCTAATTATGAACTTATCTAGTATTTTTTTTTTGTCTACTTTTTATATTTTCACACAATATGCAGTTAACATGTTTCTAAAATGCACTGTAAAAAAATTCTAACCTCTCCAAGTCAAAATTTTCTAGTGACTGCTCACATCTAAATTTTTTAATTGGCCCAAGTGCAATTCTTGTTGCAATAGTCTGTTAACATTGGCTCAGTGAGAAATAATACGTCAGACTAATTGAAAAATTTAGATGAGACCAGTCACTAGAAATTTTTGACTTGGGGATGTAATTTTTTTTTACAGTGTGCTTCCATTTTCTTCTCACACAAGCTTACACAATACCAAAATCACGGATCTTTCTTGTCAAACACAGCATGCCAGAAATGAAGACATAATGTTCCAAACCTTAAAGCCTGTTGTCTACTTCTGCAACAACAGCAGCAATATTTTTAAAAATGTTGAAACAGCTGATAAACATTTTAAAGAAACAGATCACTCTCAGTCTGTTGGAGACATAGCTGGAGACATAGTCAGGTGCTGAATTATTACATGGACACACACACAGTAATAACGAGACTCTTAGAATTGGTTTTGTTCAAAGTAGATTGAGAGAGGGAAAAAAAAACATTTATTTAGTTATTTTTACAATCTCTTGGACACATTTCTCAAACCTTTCACATGAGCACAACATCAGTCTGTGAGCTAAACTGGGGATCATTTGTCATTGCTTTGGCACAAAATGTAGGTATTCAATGACTATCTTTCAAATTACATCAGTTCTTTTCTGACTTAGACACAAACATCACCAAAACTCTACAGGCCAATTTATAAGTGAATTATACACATCAGAGACTGAGAGTGTCAAAGAAAACATAGTGTACTGCTGCCCGTTGTATTTTCTTAGGTCATTGTTTTATGAGTGACAAAGTTTGTTTGTTCGTTGTCAACCTTTGTTAATGTTCTGGAAGAATGAGTTGATTTGAGACCTGAATGAATTGTTTCGTCAGCTTTAGTGCATTTCGAATGTGATATTACAGTTTTTCTCGATTGCTTAAACACTATAACCAGGCTTTTGAACTAAAATTTCAAAACCATAATGCCATTTATCAAAAAGCACACCCATTTCACTTAACTATAAACACTATTCCCTGTTTTGACACATGAGTCAAATTTGTTGAGCTGTCACTGCAAAACTCTACACACAAATCCCTTCATTTCTCATTGCCTAGACCATGTTGTCATTTATAAAGCACTAGCATTCAATATTGTTCACTCAAGTCAGCACAGCTTCAGCTCAGTTAGCACACAATTACCCAGGTGGAAACACTAGGAGTCAAAATTTAACACACATCAGTCAGATCCTTCAATAGATAGATAAAAGGGCCCAAATCAGTTTATTGAGTTTTGGAACAATGGATCCAGAAAGACATGAAGGAAGAGATCGAGGAGGGATAAGAAGGAGGAGGAGGAGGAGGATGGGCAAGAAGACAAGACAAGCAGTCTCAGATGAAATTCAAGCCACAGTTGCCCATGTCTTAGTCAATGGTATGACTATGAGGGAGGCTGGGCTACGAGTAAGGCCAAATTTGAGTCGCTTTACCGTCGCCTCGAGAACCTTCATGGAGGTGTGTTGATAAACAAAATTCTATCACTGAATAAAAGACAAACATTTCCAGTAGTCTTTGATGAGGTTTATTTTCTTGCAAGAAAAGGCCAGCAGTCGCACAGTCACACAGAGTGGCAGCAGAGTGTGACAGTGAAGGGAGGGCATCTCTTCTCCTTTATAGTCTTGACTCCCAGAATGTTATCTTTCTAGGCAAATGATGGTATTTCAACCATACATGAAACATTCTTAGACGTGTTCATCATATTGTCTCCTTGAGTGGAGGCCCTCCTGTCACGTAACAACACTCTTTACCATTCCAATACAATTCCATATTAGAATAAGGTTTGTGTGTGCTCTTTTACTGTCATATGATGGTCACACACATCTTACTGTAAGTAAATACATGTAAAAAAATAAAAAAAATTTTTGTGTGTGTGTGTGTGTGTGTGTGTGTGTGTGTTGTACTGTGTAGAACATGAATGAATAAAAATGTGCCAATGTATCCATTGGTTGTGTCTTTTGTGTTCATCATGTGAAAAGGTTTGTGATGGGGGGAACCACAAGCAACATAACCACATAGCAACCACAAGCAACATAACTTACCAGTTTTGGAAATGTTGTTTTGAATTTATTGCACCAGTGTGTTAGACTATGTTGTAGTGTGTGTGATTTTGAGGGCTTGTGTGTCCTGTCTGAGGGCAAAGTTTGGTTTTTCAGCAAGAGTGAATGGTTTTGAGTGTAGAGCTTCATTTTGACCTGAAAATAGGATGTTTGGGGAATTGGGTGAGACGTTATTTGTGTTTACAGTTTTGAGAATATGAGGCATAGTTTCAAGAAATGTGTTTAAGCAATCGAGAAAAACTGTAACTGCTGTGCCAAGCTGCGAACTGTGTTAAGGATTTTGAAAAAGTGTATTGAAAACTGTGTATGTGTCCTATAGCGATTGTAAAAAACTGAAATATCTGGACAAGGGAGAGGAATATTGAGGAAGGACAGGAGTAGTTCAGGACAAGGGAGGAGAAGAGGAAGGGGAGAGGAGTAAGAATGTGTGATATTCTGCATCTTTATGTTTTTTTTTTTCACACATGCAGAACCAAAGACTACGTATGTTGGATCTTCTGTTACGGTCTGTAAAAGAGCACAAACTACCAAGGGGGCACCATCGACACCCCCACCCCTGCAAGGCAATTTAAACTGAAGTTCTGCGTAGGGGACCCATCTGACCAGTGGCGGCCCTGAGCAATTATGTTACTTGCTATTTTTTCCTACTGTGCATTCTATAAAGTAATGACTCATTCACTTTTAGAAAGTATATTGCCAACAAAATGCATAAATTCAACACTCAACCAAGAATGGTTGAAAGTATAAGGAAAGTGAATTATAAAAAAACAGTGGATTATATATTGCCTGTACGCTGATAGAACTGAAACAAGTAATGCAGTTTTTGTAATGCCATCAACTGTTAGTAATTTGATATTCAGTGCTATTATTAACTATATATCCCAGGTGGATAGAAAATGGTGTTTTAACAGAATTATTAGATACTGAATCAGGTTTGCCTTGTTGTGATAGAGTTAGTGTAGTATGTAGAAAAAGTTTTTTTCATTTTGAAATGCAGAGTTTAATGTGTATTTAACAACCCTATATCACATGAAATACGTTCTGAGGAAACTATTTTGCAAATCGCAATTACGTTACATGCCAAGCAGTGCTATTACGTTGGTCCTTAACCTAATATAAGCAGTGCTATTACGTTGGTCCTTAACCTAATATAGCCAATCTATTGCAGTGCTATTACGTTTGTCCTGAACATAATACATCCAAAGCAGGTTTCTTTTCACACGTAGCAGCTAATGCTGTTCATTTTGTTTAAATTATTTACTCCCTTTTTTCTCATTGGGCTACAAAATATTATCTATGCCAGGGCGAGTCAAATGGCGGCACCCAGATAATTTTTATCTGGCCCTCCAACTGGTTTTTGATGTTTAAAACCCCTCGCGATCTGATATCAAAGTCCCCGCAAAGGTTTAGCGCGTTCAGCGGTGAGTTTAACAACGCACGTGATCATTCAGCGGTGAGTTTAACAACGCAGCGGTGAATTTAACAACATTCAACTGCAGGTAAAACGACATTAAAAGGTGAGTTTAACAACGCTCTAAGACGCTTGCAAGTAATTGCAGTTTTAGCGTTTTCTTGTCATAGGTAGGACACTGCTTTAAGAAGCTGGATAACGTATTTTTTATCGGAGGTTTGATTAAAAACTGTTGAGTCAGGACAATAAGTTGTGTTTAGAAACTTTAGATTTGTAAGATGGCTATTTCTCATGACGATAAATGATAGAAGAAATTATAAAAATGTGCAGAAAGCTATATTTTTATAATTTCTTCTATCATTTTTCGCTGTTTAATTAACATTTATTCACGAGATCATATGTATTTTTAGATATATTTTTTAATGTTATTTTTTCGGTCTTATTGCCAGGGAAGATGGATTGCTTTGCTGTTTATTGATATTTTTTAAATTATATTTTATCAGTAGGAAAGCGCTGAAAAAGTCTCGTTCCGAACACATCGCGATATTTGGCATCAGTTCACGTGTGTCAGATGTTGGTAAGTAAATACCTAAATACGCTGTCCTAATAATGTGTGATATAATGTCTTTTCTGTTTGTCGATATTAATCTGCCATTATATATGCCATCTCCACGGAGACTTTGAGTTTCATTGCTTTCTAATTCAAAACAGGGTGATTAACACTGCCTGTCACGTGACGTGCTATAGGCCTAGATATTCATATCAGATTAAAAATAGTACAATTAGTTCCAAAGTTGTATTTGTAGTAGAAGCACAGTAAAAACAACACTTACCATGCTTTTACCACAGTAACATTAGTTTTACTGTGATAAGTGGAGTAAAAAGACAGTAATCACAAAACTTGCCATGCTTTTACCACACTATTTGTAGTTTTAATGTGGTACTTATTGTGAATGCACAGTAACCACAACACTTACCATGCTTTTACCACAGTAACCATAGTTTTACTGTGATTGGTTTAGACAGTAATCACAAAACTTACCATGCTTTTACCTCAGTATTGATAGTTTTAAAGTGATATTTGTTGTAAATGCATATTAACCACAACACTTGCCATGCTTGTAAGGCTTTATAATGTAACATCCAATATTTGTAAGGTATATCAGTACTTTTTCCTTTAAATAATCCTATATATTATACATAATGATATTTTCTTTTCTCTTTTTTCAGCTGAAAAGAGCAAAAGGGCCTTTCGGACTCAGTCAGCCCATTATTGTTTGAGGAGAAGTAAACGGAGGAGACGGAAAGCTGCAAAGGCAAATATCCGCAATGGTATGTATGTGTTGGTTTTAACCCTAAATCAAACATTTTATCAAGCATTTGTTGTTTCTTAAAACTTTTCTCACAAAACCCATAGCCCAATCAGTACGAACATAGTCTGAAAGTCTTAATAATTCACAAGATTTAACAAGTTGTCAAATTCGTACGATACTCGTACATATTTGTACACTCGTACACAATCCTGCAGCTTTTACTCCTAGTGCTGTCATTGGCTACTGCCTCAATTCCTGTGCATATTTATCGCGATATTTGTAAATCGGTTGTGCCACTTCTTGGAAAGTTGTCGGATGTCACACACACTGTCAGAAAGTTTATATTAATTGCAAATTGGTCCCCGTCTGTTTATGTTCCAGTGGATGTCCACTTGTCACATGACATCAGATACTCGATTTTTTTGTCATAATCAGATCAGTTACACTGCTGATAACTGTCCCGTTTGCATGTAAATCATTTTCATGATTATTGCTTGCTATTAAAGATATACTTTTATTCATTGAAATGCCCACATATCAGTGAACTTAATACATAAAAATGCTTTTAACATTTAATTATGCAACACTCTTCACAGAAAAATATCCCACAGTTATGGATAAACTCACAGCGTCATCATCAAGTCCTGTGCTGGGCACATTGGGCAACAAGTGTCCTCCAACGTATTCAATCCGTGGCCAAGTTCTTCACATCTTCCCATGGGACACTGACTGACATTCTTCAGGTCTTCATGAAACATCTGTCTCCATGTCTTCCTTGGTCTTCCCTGTCTCCTGCATCCTCCTGGTGGTGTCCACTTCATCACTGTTTTTGGTTGTTGTTGTTTGGGAATGCGTAGGATGTGTCCAGCGAGGGATCCTCCTCAGGATCTCTTTGATATATGCAGAACCAATATTGAAAATAGTGATTTATCTTTTTCCATATTGTTAAAGCATTTTGTTTTCTCTTTTCAGCTTCATAAACTGTACTTGATGTCTGCCTAATGCCTTTTTCAAAAAAGTGTCAGTGCTCATCAGGTGTTTTGCTAAAGGACATATTCATTGCATAGTTACAATAAAAGTGACCAATAATCACAAGGATATAGAATGAAAGTTGAGAATGTAAAATGTTGTGCTTATGTTTTTGCCTATTTGTTCTTTAAAGCGAAGAAACAAATGTATGTTCACATAACAAAGTTGAATCTCATCTCTTGGTTTGTAAATATATAACTTCATCATAGCAATTTTTTAACGTTAATGTATGTGTCACTATAATAGATTGCTCCTGTATCTGGATATTTTTAATTAACTGATTTTTATACTGTTGTGCTGTAGTTTTGGCGCTACATTTGTCTTTAAACAGTTTGACATTAAATATTGGAATAAGCTTTCAAAATGGTGTCCATTCATTGTGCTTTTGTTACATTTATTTGAATATAATTGATATACCTTTAATACACTATACATACACTGTAAATGTTAGAAGCACTTTAGTACATGTAATTATTAGGGGTTCAAGCACGAAGTGCTGAAACCCTATTGTAATTGTACTGATTTTTATTATTAGGGGTTCAAGCACGAAGTGCTGAAACCCTATTGTAATTGCCCTGATTTTTATTAGGGGTTCAAGCACGAAGTGCTGAAACCCTATTGTAATTGTGCTGATTTTTATTATTAGGGGTTCAAGCACGAAGTGCTGAAACCCTATTGTAATTGTGCTGATTTTTATTATTTTTCTTCTGCCGTAAAACGCATCGTGCAGCCTAAACCGTAAGTGCTGGAGACTTGAAACTTTGCCAAATGGTAGTACAAAAATCGAGGAGAGGTTCAGAGAGTATGACTCCGATTGGCCCATAGGTGGCGCTATAGCGACCAAAAGCGCGAAACTGCTCATAACTCCTAGACCATATGTCGTAGACTCAAGTGTCTTATATCATTGGAAAGCTGGAACCCTGAAGAACAAAACGTATATCTCCGATTTCATTTCCGGTATGCAAATTTTTCCGCCATTTTGAATTTTGTCAAAAACCTACTTTTGCGAACTAGTCCTAGGTTTTTCGTCCGATCGGAACCAAACCAGTGCAGAAATGTTCTCTGGAGTCTGAATATCAATAATTATCGAAAAAAAGTTGAAATTTCGATTCACAGTCGCTAGTGGGCGCAAAACTAATGTTGTGGGAGGAGCCTATTTTACTAAAAGGGCTATAACTCAAGATGTAAATGAGGTATCTTCACCAAACTCGGTCCACATGTGTAGGAGTTCAATCTTGGGTCACAGTAAAAAAATCGCGACGATTAAACTCTAGGTGGCGCTATAACATGAAAAAAACATGAAAAGGGCTATGACGACCTGACCGTTAGTCCGATTGACTTGAAAATTGGTATGCAGTGTCTTGGTCCAAGGTGCCTTGTACGTCTATGAGGACATTGGCGTATCTCAAAAAACATGGCCGCCATCGGCCAATGAAATTTGAGCACCTATTAGACAAGGTTAACGGAGGCTGATCGGAACAAAACTCGGTAGGCATGTTCGACTCATGGCCCTAGAGGTCTGTAAGAATTTTGAAAGAAATCGGCCACTAGTTGGCGCTAATGAGTTTTACAGCTCCGTAATCACGTGGTGTTACAAATATCCACACAATATGCATATCATTTGATAGACCTTCTCATGGTGAACAACTTTGCCTCAAGAACCATTGCTGTCAATCAAACCGTTCATTAAATATTCGTAATTATGTTAAAAACCTACTTTTGCGAACTAGTCCCTGGTTTTTTGCCCGATCGGAACCAAACGAGTCTAAGACAATTCTATGGACACTCTAGATAAATAATTATCAAAAAAAAGTCGAACTTTTGCATTTTTCGCATGGGTATATTGGGTCATAAAGAAAATGGGCGTGGGAAAATGCACTCAAAAGCCTATAAATCCTAAACGAAAACACAGAACTTCACAAAAATTGATGCGCATATTTGTCATAACATGCTAAAGAAGCCTGGAAATTTGTATGGAGATCGGACCAAAGGTGGCGCTATAACTGTTAAAACGCTTTAAAACCATATAAATTGCCTGTATTGGCTGTGAATGGTCTTTTCCTAGGAAAAATTCCTATTCCTATCTATGTTCATATAATTCTCATATAATAATGTTCATGACTCTTAATAAGCATGAAAAATTTCAGACAGATCAGACAAAATTTGCCTCTATAACAGTTAAAAAGGTAAAAATTATATAACATGTCATTAAGCCAATAAGTGGTATTTTACTGCCCCCTGCTGCCATTTCATCATACTGCTCCCTAATATTGTCATATAATTCATATTTAGACTTTATAAAATCATTATTTTAACATTTTAAATCATATTTTGTATCTATTGGAGTATTACTTGACCAATGTGTCACACTGAGATATGGAAATGGACTAAAGTAAATTAATGAAATGAAACGAAAGTAAAACGGGCATTTAAGCCACGCCCCCAAATACAAATTCACTCATAACTCGAAAACGGGAAGTCGTTTCGCGCTCAAATTTTGATGGTAAGGTCTTCTCCAGGCTCTTGATCGAAACGTGTCGTCGCGGGCCTCGGAGTGCGCCCCCCGCGCGGATCTAGTCCGCGGGACCCCCGATTTTGAACGGCCGTAACTCCCGATCCAGACCACCCCGAATCTTGTGTGAGAGCTCGTTGGAAAGGGCCCATCCTTGGCTAGCTTCGTTTCAAATGTGGTGTAATTTGTCCTGCGCATTCCAGAGATAAAAGCCCCCAAATATTTGCATTTGAACAGTCATAACTTCCAGCATCAATCGCCCAAAAACACATTGATGGTCTCATTTAACAGGGCTCCTCAAGCACTATATATGCTTTTTCGCCTTCTGGTTCCCGAGATATAAATTCCCATTCATTAATTCATTAAATCACTTCAATTGTAAAATGCAAGCTTTAATACCACTTTTGTCCACTCGAGGGAGCAGCAGGATTGCACATTACCTTTTCATTAGCTTTCAGTATTGGGAAACAAACAAATGCTTTAAAAAGCAATCTTTTTTATTATGATAGGGCTGTAGCTATCGATTATTTTAGTATTTTAGTATTTAGTATTTTAGTATTCTATTCAAGTAATCGGATAAAAAAAATTGTGGTAAAAAATAGATTCAAGTTAACAACAGCCTTTAAAATGACTTAAAATAGAAATATATAATAACAAGCAACAATAATTGGTTCAAGTAAAGTATCAAAGTAAGTAATTATATTGGTTTTATTGAAGAACACTGTTAAAATATACCCATGTAAAATAAATTATATAAACTAATATAAACATAACTTATGTACATAAATAACAAATGCCTGCAGAGGGCGCCAGCTGCCTGGTTGTTGTTACACTAAGCCTGGTATTATCAAATCCTTGTTTAATATTGTCCAAACAACTAATTCAAATGTCAACTTAAACTTTAATATTTGACCTGTGAAGTCAAGTCACGAGGCTCCACCTGAGAGCGGCATTTCATTCACTTCACCCATACCTCAAACTCGCCGACAACGCAGAAAGGGCCATAATAAAAAGCCTGTACCCAATAATGCTGCAGATGCAATTCTTGGTCGTTTTGAACACATGACTGTTCAATGATAATTGTTTTGTATGAAAAGTTTTTCTGTCCATCGCTGCTATTCTCAAAGTCACATGAGAGAGCAGTGACATGGGTCTTTGTCCACACATACAGAGAAGCTATTGTATCTCCTGGGGGATTTCCGTTGACTGGACAATCACGCAACTACTGATAAGAGTGTTAAGACATTTGCTGGGATCAGCATTTGTACATGTGATTTGCCTTACAGTAAATATGACGAAAGGTATTCGAATCTGGATTATAAAAGAAAGAAACTGGAGACGGATAAACTGCTCATCCTTGCAATCTCCAGTTCAGGAAGCCAGCAGTGCCTGAATGCAAGAAGCTGTAAAAGCCTAGCTAATATTACTCTGTTAGTCTAAGTACTCTATTATATTCTGTAACAAGTATTCTTTTCATTTTGATTCTTTTAATAAATATTGTTAAACATTTATTCTAAATCATCTGACTGGAACTTGGAATTTTTGAGTACGCTTCACCTTTTCTTTCCTGGATCAGGACGATCTCCACCCGGGGGGAAAACTAAGGAGGGTGAGCATGAATTCTGATATGTGAATAATCAGTATGCACTGTTTGATTGATTGATACGCCTGGCTAAAGAAACAACTTATAACAGGGTTATTGTTGTATAGCAAACACGGTTGAAGAGTACCTAAAAAGGTAGATTTATACTACAAAGGGGAGATTTATTATATTTATAATTCTTATTATCTTTATAATAAAATACGAATTTGTAGAGACTGTTCACCTAACTCTTAAAAGTACGACTAAAAGATAGGCTCTTTAGATACCGCGGGATTATTTATATGTCCTGATAGGATGTAAAATAATTTGGAACGGTATTTAATCGTATAAACTTTTACAGACCACTTCTGTACGATAGAAATGCTACAGTCACTGTAATTTCTTGAACGAGAACATGTGCACATCAAAACATGCAAATTCAGAGCAAGAGTTTAAACTTTTATTTTGAAATCGCGATGGACAGCAGTTTGAGAAACCCAGATGTGCTCCACAAATGATAACAGTGCAACTATGAAACACAAATTGCGTCCGACTTGCGTTCCCATATTTGCACGTTATTGGAAACCTAAACAAACAGCACTGCAGAGACTGAGTTTGCTTGGAGCAGCGTTTACTGTGGATGGAGCTGAGGTAATTTTAACATGTAGGCTAATCTGCACCCATGTGTCTTCTGTGTGAAAAAAAAAATAAACAAGCAAAAAACAGAGGATATATTTATTTAACTGAATCACAGACTTTGTGATTTCACAATGGCACTATGCTATACTATGACTGTAAATGGTTTTAAATATCGCGTTGTCCTAGAAAACTGTAATTCTGCGGTTGTTTGATTCTCGTCTGTGGAATGCACCACTTTTGGTATTTTGCCAATTACTCTAGGGGTAAATTGCAATCAAGGATTTTTTTAAATCGAGTACTTGACTATAATTGAGGAATCGTTACAGCCCTATACTGGTAACATAGTTTATATTATTAGATCACAAAGAAATGCCTATAGACAAATAAATATATTTTCTCAATAGCATATCCAAAAAACGTGTGTGTGTGTGTGTGCGTGTGTGTGTGTGTGTGTGTGTGTGCGTGTGTGTGTGTGTGTGTGTGTGTGTGTGTGTGTGTGAGCATGCATTATTGAGTTGACATGGAAAAACTGGTTTGATTTAGTGCAGAAAACTGGTGCAAATCATTAAGTTTAAAGTGAAAGTGAGACAATAAGTGGTTTTCTACTGGCTTCTGCTGGCCATTCTACTTATTAATGAAGTCTTTTCACATGTGCTTTTGGATTAATTCATATTTAGGGTAGACACTAAAAAAATCACTTGTATAACAATAACTATTATAACACAATCATATTTTGTCAGTGTTTATCACTTCATTTGCACTGACACTTCACATAATTGCTAGTAATGTGGTAAATCATGGTAAATCACGCTAGAAACATGTTAAGTCATAGTAAATAATAGTAGAATGTGGTGTATTAAGGTAAATCATGTAAGAATCCTGTTAAATCTTTCTAGAACGTGGTTTATCATGCTAGAACATGGTAAATCATGGTAAACTATGCTAGAACAGGGAAAATCATGGTAAACCATGATAAATCATGATGAACTATGGTAAATAATTTTAGAATGTGGTATATCATGGTAAATCATGCTAGAACATGATCTTTTCCATCTATGATGTCAGTGGTTAAATGCTTGCTAAATAAAACTTAATAACTTTTTAGGCTTTTGTGCTTTGAGGCCTTAAAGGCCTTAATTGCTTGAACCCCGATAAATGCTGCTTGCAGCTTTAATTAGGGGTTCAAGCATGAAATGCTGAAACCCTATTGTAATTGTGCTGATTTTTATTATTAGGGGTTCAAGCACGAAGTGCTGAAACCCTATTGTAATTGTGCTGATTTTTATTAGGGGTTCAAGCACGAAGTGCTGAAACCCTATTGTAATTGTGCTGATTTTTATTATTAGGGGTTCAAGCACGAAGTGCTGAAACCCTATTGTAATTGTGCTGATTTTTAGGGGTTCAAGCACGAAGTGCTGAAACCCTATTGTAATTGTAAGGATTTTTATTATTAGGGGTTCAAGCACGAAGTGCTGAAACCCTATTGTAATTGTAAGGATTTTTATTATTATTATTATTATTCTTCTCCGCTAAAACGCATCGTGCAGCCCAAACCGTAAGAGCTGGAACTTTGAAACTTTGACAGATGGTAGTACAAAAATCGAGGAAAGGTTCAGAGATTATGACCCCGATTGGCCCATAGGTGGCGCTATAACAACCAAAAGCGCGAAACTGCTCATAACTCCTAGACCGTATGTCGTAGACTCAAGTGTCTTATATCATTGGAAAGCTGGACGCCTGACGAACAAAACGTATATCTCCGATTTCATTTCCGCCATGATAGATTTTCCGCCATTTTGAATTTTGTCAAAAATCTACTTTTGCGAACTAGTCCCTGGTTTTTTGCCCGATTGGAACCAAACTAGTGCAGAAATGTTCTCTGGAGACTGAAGATCAATAATTATCGAAAAAAAGTGGAAATTTCGATTCACGGTCGCTAAGGGGCGCCAAAACGTACGTTGTGGGAGGGGCCTATTTTACTAAAATGGCTATAACTCCCGATGTAAATGAGGTATCTTCACCAAACTTGGTACACATGTGTATGAGCTTAATCTGGGGTCACAGTAAAAAAATCGCGACGATTGGCCTCATGGTGGCGCTATAAAATGAAAAAAACATAAAACAGGCTATAACCACCTGACCGTTAGTCCGATTGACTTGAAAATTGGTATGCAGTGTCTTGGTCCAAGGTGCCATGTATGTGTATGAGGACATTGGCGTATCTCAAAAAACATGGCCGCCATCGGCCAACGAAGTTTGAGCACCTATTAGACAAGGTTAACGGAGGCCGATCGGAACGAAACTCAATGGGCATGTTCGGCTCATGGCCCTAAAGGTCTGTAAGAATTTTGAAAGAAATCGGCCACTAGTTGGCGCTAACGAGTTTTACGGCTCTGTAATCACGTAGTGTTACAAATATCCACACAATATGCATATCATTTGATAGATCTCCTCATCCTGAACAACTTTGCCTCAAGAACCATTGCTGTCAATCAAACTGTTCATTAATTATTCATTAATATGTTAAAAACCTACTTTTGCGAACTAGTCCTAGGTTTTTTGCCCGATCGGAACCAGACCAGTCTAGGACAATTCTCTGGACTCTCTAGATCAATAATTATCAAAAAAAAGTTGAACTTTTGCATTTGGATGGCTGTAATAGGGTAATTTATAAAATGGGCGTGTCAAAATACATTAAAAAGCCTATAAATCCTAAATAAAAACTCAGAACTTCACAAAAATTGGTCAGCATATGTGACATAACATCATTAACAAGCATGAAAAATTCTATGGAGATCGGACGATAGGTGGCGCTATAACTGTTAAAAAGCTTTAAAATCATATATTTCCTATGGTAAACTGCCTGTATTGGCTGTAAATGGTCTTTTCCATCTCTGATCATATAATTTTCATATCATAATGTTCAAAACTAGTGCAATACAATTCTCTGGACTCACTAGATCAATAATTGTCAGAAAAAGTTGAACTACTTCATTTGGATAGCTATAATAGGTTCACTTCAAAATCTGGCCTTTACCAAGTGTCCCCGAAAGCCTATATCTCTTTAATCAATGCTCAGACCTTCTTAAAAACAAGTCAGAACATGTGAAATATCACCCTGAACAAGCATGAAAATTTTCAGACAGATCGGACAAAATTTGCCTCTATAACAGTTAAAAAGGTGAAAATGATATGAATTAATGGCATGTTAAGCCAATAAGTGGTATTTTACTGCCCCCTGCTGTTTAAAATAGTCATTTTCTCATATTGGTATTGGTATCAGCCATGGTAAATCATGATAAATGATGGTGTGTGTGTGTGTGTGTGTGTGTGTGTGTGTGTGTGTGTGTGTGTGTGTGTGTGTGTGTGTGTGTGTGTGTGTGGTACAAATATAACAAAGGTTTTATTTTCCAACATGAAAACAAACATAACAGAGTGCTAGTGCACAAAAAATAACCGACAATGATAATGGATGAGAGGGGAACTTAAATACACAGATCAAGACAAGGACAACAGGTGACGGTTATGATGATGAGGAGCAGGTGATGATGAGGAGGGTGATGAGGAGCAGGTGCAGGTGATGACGACAGATGGTGAATGTGATGAAGACAGAAGGTGAATGTGATGAAGGTGAATGTGACACCAATATCACTGAAACATTTATGTGTGTGTGTGTGTGTGTGTGTGTGTGTGTGTGTGTGTGTGTGTGTGTGTGTGTGTGTGTAAGCATGCATTGAGTTAACATGGATAAACTGGTTTGCTTTAGTGCAGAAAACTGGTTTAAAGTGAAAGTGAGCCAATAAGTGGTCTTCTACTGCCCTCTGCTGGCCATTCTACTTATTAATGAAATATTTCAACATGTGCTTGCATTCATACTTGAATACACACTAAAAAAATCACTTATATAGCAATAACTATTATAACACAATCATATTTTGTCAGTGTTAATCACTTTATTTGCACTGACACTTCAAATAATTGCTAGTAATGTGATAAATCAGGCTAGAAACATGGTAAATCAAAGTAAATAATACTAGATTGTCGTTTATCTCCTGGTAAATAATACTAGAACGTGGTATATCATGGTAAACCATGGTTAACTATGCTGTGTGTGTATGTGTGTGTGTGTGTGTGTGTGTGTGTGTGTGTGTGTGTAAGCATGCATTGAGTTAACATGGAAAAACTGGTTTGCTTTAGTGCAGAAAACTGGTTTAAAGTGAAAGTGAGCCAATAAGTGGTCTTCTAGTGCCCTCTGCTGGCCATTCTACTTAATAATGAAATATTTTACATGTGCTTTTGCATTCATACTTGGACACACACTAAAAATCACGTATATAACTAACTATTATAACACAATAATATTTTGTCAGTGTTCATCACCTCATTTGCACTGACACTTGACATAATTGCTAGTAATGTGGTTAATCATGCTAGAAACATTGTAAATCATAGTAAATAATACTGAAATGAGGTGTATCAAGGTAAATCATGCTAGAATCCTAATAAATCATTCTGGAACATGGTATATGATAGTAAATCATGCTAGAATCATATTAAATAATTCTAGAATGTGGCAAATCGTTGTGGGAGGAGCCTATTTTACTCAAATGGCTATAACTCAAGAAGTAAATGAGATATCTTCACCAAACTCAGTACACATGTGTATGGGTTCAATTTGAGGTCACAGTAAACAATTTTATGGAGATCGGACCATAGGTGGCGCTATAACTGTTAAAAAGCTTTAAAACCATATATATCCCATGGCAAATTGCCTGTATTGGCTGTAAATGGTCTTTTCCATCTATTATGTCAGTGGTTACATGCTTGCTAAATAAATCTTAATAACTTTTGATGCTTTTGTGCTTAAAAACCTTAAACGCCTTAACTGCTTGAACCCCGATAAATGCTGCTTGCAGCTTTAATTATTATTATTATTATTCTGCCGTAAAACGCATCGTGCAGCCCAAACCGTAAGGGCTAGAGCATTGAAACTTTGCCAGATGGTAGTACAAAAATCGAGGAGAGGTTCAGAGATTATGACCCCGATTGGCCCATAGGTGGCGCTATAGCAACCAAAAGCGCGAAACTGCTCATAACTCCTAGACCGTATGTCGCAGACTCAAGTGTCTTATATCATTGGAAAGCTGGACGCCTGACGAACAAAACGTATATCTCCGATTTCATTTCCGTCATGATAGATTTTCCGCCATTTTGAATTTTGTCGAAAATCTACTTTTGCGAACTAGTCCCTGGTTTTTTGCCCGATCGGAGCCAAACCAGTGCAGAAATGTTCTCTGGAGTCTGAAGATCAATAATTATCGAAAAAATGTTGAAATTTCGATTCATGGACGCTAGGGGGCGCAAAATAATCGTTGTGGGAGGAGCCTATTTTACTAAAATGGCTATAACTTAAAAAGTAAATAAGATAGCTTCACCAAACTCGGTACACATGTGTATGGGTTCATTCTGGGGTCACAGTAAAAAAATCGCGACGATTGAACACTAGGTGGCGCTATAACATGAAAAAAACATGAAAAGGGCTATAACCACCTGACCGTTAGTCCGATTGACTTGAAAATTGGTATGCAGTGTCTTGGTCCAAGGTGCCATGTATGTCTATGAGGACATTGGCGTATCTCAAAAAACATGGCCGCCATTGGCCAATGAAGTTGAGCACCTATTAGACAAGGTTAACGGAGGCCGATCGGAACGAAACTTGATGGGCATGTTCGACTCATGGCCCTAGAGGTCTGTAAGAATTTTGAAAGAAATCGGCCACTAGTTGGCGCTAACGAGTTTTTTGGCTCTGTAATCACGTGGTGTTACACTTATCGTCACAAAAAGCATATCATTTGATATATCTGCTCATGCTGAACAACTTTGCCTCAAGAACCATTTCTGTCAATCAAACCGTTCATTAAATATTCATGAATATGTCTAAAACCTACTTTTGCGAACTAGTCCTAGGTTTTTTGCCCGATCGGAACCAGACCAGTCTAGGACAATTCTCTGGACTCTCTAGATCAATAATTATCAAAAAAAAGTTGAACTTTTGCATTTGGATGGCTGTAATAGGATCATTTATAAAATGGGCATGGAAAAATACATTAAAAAGCCTATAAATCCTAAATAAAAACCCAGAACTTCACAAAAATTGGTGAACTTATGTGACATAACATCATTAACAAGCATGCAAAATTTCATGGAGATCGGACGATAGGTGGCGCTATAACTGTTAAAAATCTTTAAAACCATATATTTCCTATGGTAAACTGCCTGTATTGACTGTAAATGGTCTTTTCCATCTCTGAATATATAATTTTCATATCATAATGTTAAAAACTAGTGCAATACAATTCTCTGGACTCACTAGAACAATAATTGTCAGAAAAAGTTGAACTACTTCATTTGGATAGCTATAATAGGTTCACTTCAAAATGTGGCCTTTACCAAGTGTCCCCGAAAGCCTATATCTCTTTAATGAATGTTCAAACCTTCTTAAAAACAAGTCAGAACATGTGAAATATCACTCTGAACATGCATGAAAATTTTCAGACAGATCTGACAAAATTTGCCTCTATAACAGTTAAAAAGGTGAAAATGATATGAATATAATGACATATTAAGCCAAGAAGTGGTATTTTACTGCCCCCTGCTGTTTAAAATAGTCATGTTGTCATATTGTTCTATAATTTATATTTAGACTTTATAAAATCACTATTTTAACATTTACAATTACATTTAGTCAAAAATCCATCTGTTAAATTATTAGTATTGACAGTTTGATCACATCATATATTTCAAATGTCTGTATCTACAATATAATGTGTGTGTGTAGTCTTAGGTTTCTGAATAAATTCTGAATGATCTGATTAATAGCTTACAAAGACTTTGTGAAATGTTTATAGACCATTCAAATATATTTTCATAATGACATATCCCAATAGCATTGAAAAAACAACATTTGTCTTGTGTGTGTGTGTGTGTGTGTGTGTGTGTGTGTTAACATGCATTATGGATTTAAAATGGAAAAACTGGTTTGCTTTAGTGCAGAAAAATGGTGAAAATCAAGAAGTTTAAAGTGAAAGTGAGCCAATATGTGGTCTTCTACTGCCCTCTGCTGGCCATTCTACTTATTAATGTCTACCCACATATGCTTTTGCATTCATTAGACACTAAAAATCACTTATATAACAATAAAACACTAAAAAATCACTTATATAACAATTACTATTGTAGCACAATCATATTTTGTCAGAGTTTATCACTTCATTTTTACTGATACTTCACATAATTGCTAGCAATGTGGTAAATCATGGTTAAATCACACTAAAAACATGGTAAATCAATAAATGATACTAGAATGTGGTGTATCAAGGTAAATCATACTACAATCCTGGTACATCATTCTAGAACATAGTATATCATGGTACATCATGCTAGAACATGGTAAATCATGGTAAACTATGCTAGAACAGGGTAAATCATGGTAAGCCATGATAAATCATAATAAACTATGGTAAATCATGTTAGAATGTGGTATATCATGGTAAATCATGCTAGAACATGGTAAATCATGGTAAACTATGCTAGAACAGGGTAAATCATGGTAAACTATGATAAATCATGATAAACTATGGTAATCCATGCTAGAATCACAGTAAACAATGGTAAATCATACTAGAATGTAGTATATCATGGTAAATTATGCTAGAATATGGCAAATCATGCTAGAATCATAGTAAATAATACTAGAATGTGCTAAATTGTTGTGGGAGGAGCCTATTTTACTAAAATGGCTATAACTCAAGAAGTAAATGAGATATCTTCACCAAACTCAGTACACATGTGTATGGGTTCAATTTGAGGTCACAGTAAACAATTCTATGGAGATCGGACCATAGGTGGCGCTATAACTGTTAAAAAGCTTTAAAACCATATATATCCCATGGTAAACTGCCTGTATTGGCTGTAAATGGTCTTTTCCATCTATTATGTCCGTGGTTACATGCTTGCTAAATAAATCTTAACTTTTGATGCTTTTGTGCTTAAATGCTTAAAAGGCTTTAACTGCTTGAACCCCGATAAATGCTGCTTGCAGCTTTAATTATTAGGGGTTCAAGCATGAAATGCTGAAACCCTATTGTAATTGTGCTGATTTTTATTATTATTATTATTATTATTATTATTATTCCGCCCTAAAACGCATCGTGCAGCCCAAACCGTAAGAGCTGGAACCTTGAAACTTGGCCAAATGGTAGTCCTCAATTTGGGGAGAACCTATCAAAGTATGACCCAGATTGGCCCATAGGTGGCGCTACAATGACCACATTTACTAAATTGCTCATAACTCCTAGACAGTTTGTCCTAGAGTCTCAATTTTAGCATCACTGTGATCCCTGGATCCAGACGGACAAAATGGCTATCTCCAAATCCCGATCCGAGCAAAAAAAAAATTTCTATGGGCAATTTAGTGAAAAACCTACTTTTGCAAACTAGTCCTAGGTTTTTGGCCCAATCGGAACCAGACCAGTCTAGCACAGTTCTCTGGAGTCTCTAGATCAATAATTATCGAAAAAAAGTTGAACTTTTGCATTGGCCTGGCTGTAACAGGGTCATTCAGGAAAGGGGTGGGACAAAAAAACACTCAAAAGCCTATACAACCTAAGGGAAAACCCCAAACTTCACAAAAATCGATGAGCAGATGTGTCAGAACATGGTGAAGAAGCATGCCAAGTTTCGTGAAGATCGGACAATAGGTGGCGCTATAACTGTCCAAAACGTCTCTTCTTATTAGGGGTTCAAGCATGAAATGCTGAAACCCTATTGTAATTGTGCTGATTTTTATTATTATTATTATTATTATTATTATTATTCCGCCCTAAAACGCATCGTGCAGCCCAAACCGTAAGAGCTGGAACCTTGAAACTTGGCCAAATGGTAGTCCTCAATTTGGGGAGAACCTATCAAAGTATGACCCAGATTGGCCCATAGGTGGCGCTACAATGACCACATTTACTAAATTGCTCATAACTCCTAGACAGTTTGTCCTAGAGTCTCAATTTTAGCATCACTGTGATCCCTGGATCCAGACGGACAAAATGGCTATCTCCAAATCCCGATCCGAGCAAAAAAAAATTTCTATGGGCAATTTAGTGAAAAACCTACTTTTGCAAACTAGTCCTAGGTTTTTGGCCCAATCGGAACCAGACCAGTCTAGCACAGTTCTCTGGAGTCTCTAGATCAATAATTATCGAAAAAAAGTTGAACTTTTGCATTGGCCTGGCTGTAACAGGGTCATTCAGGAAAGGGGTGGGACAAAAAAACACTCAAAAGCCTATACAACCTAAGGGAAAACCCCAAACTTCACAAAAATCGATGAGCAGATGTGTCAGAACATGGTGAAGAAGCATGCCAAGTTTCGTGAAGATCGGACAATAGGTGGCGCTATAACTGTCCAAAACGTCTCTTCTTATTAGGGGTTCAAGCATGAAATGCTGAAACCCTATTGTAATTGTGCTGATTTTTATTATTATTATTATTATTATTATTATTATTCCGCCCTAAAACGCATCGTGCAGCCCAAACCGTAAGAGCTGGAACCTTGAAACTTGGCCAAATGGTAGTCCTCAATTTGGGGAGAACCTATCAAAGTATGACCCAGATTGGCCCATAGGTGGCGCTACAATGACCACATTTACTAAATTGCTCATAACTCCTAGACAGTTTGTCCTAGAGTCTCAATTTTAGCATCACTGTGATCCCTGGATCCAGACGGACAAAATGGCTATCTCCAAATCCCGATCCGAGCAAAAAAAAATTTCTATGGGCAATTTAGTGAAAAACCTACTTTTGCAAACTAGTCCTAGGTTTTTGGCCCAATCGGAACCAGACCAGTCTAGCACAGTTCTCTGGAGTCTCTAGATCAATAATTATCGAAAAAAAGTTGAACTTTTGCATTGGCCTGGCTGTAACAGGGTCATTCAGGAAAGGGGTGGGACAAAAAAACACTCAAAAGCCTATACAACCTAAGGGAAAACCCCAAACTTCACAAAAATCGATGAGCAGATGTGTCAGAACATGGTGAAGAAGCATGCCAAGTTTCGTGAAGATCGGACAATAGGTGGCGCTATAACTGTCCAAAACGTCTCTTCTTATTAGGGGTTCAAGCATGAAATGCTGAAACCCTATTGTAATTGTGCTGATTTTTATTATTATTATTATTATTATTATTATTATTCCGCCCTAAAACGCATCGTGCAGCCCAAACCGTAAGAGCTGGAACCTTGAAACTTGGCCAAATGGTAGTCCTCAATTTGGGGAGAACCTATCAAAGTATGACCCAGATTGGCCCATAGGTGGCGCTACAATGACCACATTTACTAAATTGCTCATAACTCCTAGACAGTTTGTCCTAGAGTCTCAATTTTAGCATCACTGTGATCCCTGGATCCAGACGGACAAAATGGCTATCTCCAAATCCCGATCCGAGCAAAAAAAAATTTCTATGGGCAATTTAGTGAAAAACCTACTTTTGCAAACTAGTCCTAGGTTTTTGGCCCAATCGGAACCAGACCAGTCTAGCACAGTTCTCTGGAGTCTCTAGATCAATAATTATCGAAAAAAAGTTGAACTTTTGCATTGGCCTGGCTGTAACAGGGTCATTCAGGAAAGGGGTGGGACAAAAAAACACTCAAAAGCCTATACAACCTAAGGGAAAACCCCAAACTTCACAAAAATCGATGAGCAGATGTGTCAGAACATGGTGAAGAAGCATGCCAAGTTTCGTGAAGATCGGACAATAGGTGGCGCTATAACTGTCCAAAACGTCTCTTCTTATTAGGGGTTCAAGCATGAAATGCTGAAACCCTATTGTAATTGTGCTGATTTTTATTATTATTATTATTATTATTATTATTATTCCGCCCTAAAACGCATCGTGCAGCCCAAACCGTAAGAGCTGGAACCTTGAAACTTGGCCAAATGGTAGTCCTCAATTTGGGGAGAACCTATCAAAGTATGACCCAGATTGGCCCATAGGTGGCGCTACAATGACCACATTTACTAAATTGCTCATAACTCCTAGACAGTTTGTCCTAGAGTCTCAATTTTAGCATCACTGTGATCCCTGGATCCAGACGGACAAAATGGCTATCTCCAAATCCCGATCCGAGCAAAAAAAAATTTCTATGGGCAATTTAGTGAAAAACCTACTTTTGCAAACTAGTCCTAGGTTTTTGGCCCAATCGGAACCAGACCAGTCTAGCACAGTTCTCTGGAGTCTCTAGATCAATAATTATCGAAAAAAAGTTGAACTTTTGCATTGGCCTGGCTGTAACAGGGTCATTCAGGAAAGGGGTGGGACAAAAAAACACTCAAAAGCCTATACAACCTAAGGGAAAACCCCAAACTTCACAAAAATCGATGAGCAGATGTGTCAGAACATGGTGAAGAAGCATGCCAAGTTTCGTGAAGATCGGACAATAGGTGGCGCTATAACTGTCCAAAACGTCTCTTCTTATTAGGGGTTCAAGCATGAAATGCTGAAACCCTATTGTAATTGTGCTGATTTTTATTATTATTAGGGGTTCAAGCATGAAATGCTGAAACCCTATTGTAATTGTAAGGATTCGTAAAACGCATCGTGCAGGCCAAACCGTAAGGCCTAGAGACGTGAAACCTGGCCAGATGGTAGGCCTCAGTTTGGGGACAACCTATCAGAGTATGACCCCGATTGGCCCATAGGTGGCGCTACAGCAACCAAAAGTTCAAAATCGCTCATAACTCTTAGACCGTTTGTCCCAGGATCAAGTGTCTTATATCGTTGGAATCCTTGGCTCAAGGCGGACAAAATGGCTATCTCCGATTTGGATGTAGGCAGGGAAAATTTTCTGCTATGTCGGATTTTGTCCAAAACCTACTTTTGCGAACTAGTCCCTGGTTTTTCGCCCGATCGGAACCAAACCAGTCTAGGACAATTCTCTGGACTCTCTAGATCAATAATTATCAAAAAAAAGTTGAACTTTGCCATTTGGGTGGCTGTAACAGGGTCATTTAGAAAAGGGGCGTGGCAAAATACACTCAAAAGCCTATAAATCCCAAAGGAAAACTCAGAACTTCACAAAAATTGATGAGCATATGTGACAGAACATGGTGAGGAAGCATGCAGAGTTTCATGGAGATCGGACCATAGGTGGCGCTATAACTGGCAAAAAGCCTTCATTCTTATTAGGGGTTCAAGCATGAAATGCTGAAACCCTATTGTAATTGTAAGGATTTGTAAAACGCATCGTGCAGGACAAACCGTAAGGCCTAGAGACTTGAAACCTGGCCAGATGGTAGGCCTCAATTTGGGGACAACCTATCAGAGTATGACCCCGATTGGCCCATAGGTGGCGCTACAGCAACCAAAAGTTCAAAATCGCTCATAACTCTTAGACCGTTTGTCCCAGGATCAAGTGTCTTATATCGTTGGAATCCTTGGCTCAAGGCGGACAAAATGGTTATCTCCGATTTGGATGTAGGCAGGGAAAATTTTCTGCTATGTCGGATTTTGTCCAAAACCTACTTTTGCGAACTAGTCCCTGGTTTTTCGCCCGATCGGAACCAAACCAGTCTAGGACAATTCTCTGGTCTCTCTAGATCAATAATTATCAAAAAAAGTTGAACTTTGCCATTTGGGTGGCTGTAACAGGGTCATTTAGAAAAGGGGCGTGGCAAAATACACTCAAAAGCCTATAAATCCCAAAGGAAAACTCAGAACTTCACAAAAATTGATGAGCATATGTGACAGAACATGGTGAGGAAGCATGCAGAGTTTCATGGAGATCGGACCATAGGTGGCGCTATAACTGGCAAAAAGCCTTCATTCTTATTAGGGGTTCAAGCATGAAATGCTGAAACCCTGTAATTGTAAGGATTTGTAAAACGCATCGTGCAGGACAAACCGTAAGGCCTAGAGACTTGAAACCTGGCCAGATGGTAGGCCTCAATTTGGGGACAACCTATCAGAGTATGACCCCGATTGGCCCATAGGTGGCGCTACAGCAACCAAAAGTTCAAAATCGCTCATAACTCTTAGACCGTTTGTCCCAGGATCAAGTGTCTTATATCGTTGGAATCCTTGGCTCGAGGCGGACAAAATGGCTATCTCCGATTTGGATGTAGGCAGGGAAAATTTTCTGCTATGTCGGATTTTGTCCAAAACCTACTTTTGCGAACTAGTCCCTGGTTTTTCGCCCGATCGGAACCAAACCAGTCTAGGACAATTCTCTGGACTCTCTAGATCAATAATTATCGAAAAAAAGTTGAACTTTGCCATTTGGGTGGCTGTAACAGGGTCATTTAGAAAAGGGGCGTGGCAAAATACACTCAAAAGCCTATAAATCCCAAAGGAAAACTCAGAACTTCACAAAAATTGATGAGCATATGTGACAGAACATGGTGAGGAAGCATGCAGAGTTTCATGGAGATCGGACCATAGGTGGCGCTATAACTGGCAAAAAGCCTTCATTCTTATTAGGGGTTCAAGCATGAAATGCTGAAACCCTATTGTAATTGTAAGGATTTGTAAAACGCATCGTGCAGGACAAACCGTAAGGCCTAGAGACTTGAAACCTGGCCAGATGGTAGGCCTCAATTTGGGGACAACCTATCAGAGTATGACCCCGATTGGCCCATAGGTGGCGCTACAGCAACCAAAAGTTCAAAATCGCTCATAACTCTTAGACCGTTTGTCCCAGGATCAAGTGTCTTATATCGTTGGAATCCTTGGCTCGAGGCGGACAAAATGGCTATCTCCGATTTGGATGTAGGCAGGGAAAATTTTCTGCTATGTCGGATTTTGTCCAAAACCTACTTTTGCGAACTAGTCCCTGGTTTTTCGCCCGATCGGAACCAAACCAGTCTAGGACAATTCTCTGGACTCTCTAGATCAATAATTATCGAAAAAAAGTTGAACTTTGGCATGTGGGTGGCTGTAACAGGGTCATTTATAAAAGGGGCGTGGCAAAATACACTCAAAAGCCTATAAATCCCAAAGGAAAACTCAGAACTTCACAAAAATTGATGAGCATATGTGACAGAACATGGTGAGGAAGCATGCAGAGTTTCATGGAGATCGGACCATAGGTGGCGCTATAACTGGCAAAAAGCCTTCATTCTTATTAGGGGTTCAAGCATGAAATGCTGAAACCCTATTGTAATTGTAAGGATTTGTAAAACGCATCGTGCAGGACAAACCGTAAGGCCTAGAGACTTGAAACCTGGCCAGATGGTAGGCCTCAATTTGGGGACAACCTATCAGAGTATGACCCCGATTGGCCCATAGGTGGCGCTACAGCAACCAAAAGTTCAAAATCGCTCATAACTCTTAGACCGTTTGTCCCAGGATCAAGTGTCTTATATCGTTGGAATCCTTGGCTCGAGGCGGACAAAATGGCTATCTCCGATTTGGATGTAAGCAGGGAAAATTTTCTGCTATGTCGGATTTTGTCCAAAACCTACTTTTGCGAACTAGTCCCTGGTTTTTCGCCCGATCGGAACCACGCCAGTCTAGGACAATTCTCTGGACTCTCTAGATCAATAATTATCGAAAAAAAGTTGAACTTTGGCATGTGGGTGGCTGTAACAGGGTCATTTAGAAAAGGGGCGTGGCAAAATACACTCAAAAGCCTATAAATCCCAAAGGAAAACTCAGAACTTCACAAAAATTGATGAGCATATGTGACAGAACATGGTGAGGAAGCATGCAGAGTTTCATGGAGATCGGACCATAGGTGGCGCTATAACTGGCAAAAAGCCTTCATTCTTATTAGGGGTTCAAGCATGAAATGCTGAAACCCTATTGTAATTGTAAGGATTTGTAAAACGCATCGTGCAGGACAAACCGTAAGGCCTAGAGACTTGAAACCTGGCCAGATGGTAGGCCTCAACTTGGGGACAACCTATCAGAGTATGACCCCGATTGGCCCATAGGTGGCGCTACAGCAGCCAAAAGTTCGAAATCGCTCATAACTCTTAGACCGTTTGTCCCAGGATCAAGTGTCTTATATCGTTGGAATCCTTGGCTCGAGGCGGACAAAATGGCTATCTCCGATTTGGATGTAGGCAGGGAAAATTTTCTGCTATGTCGGATTTTGTCCAAAACCTACTTTTGCGAACTAGTCCCTGGTTTTTCGCCCGATCGGAACCAAACCAGTCTAGGACAATTCTCTGGACTCTCTAGATCAATAATTATCAAAAAAAAGTTGAACTTTGCCATTTGGGTGGCTGTAACAGGGTCATTTAGAAAAGGGGCGTGGCAAAATACACTCAAAAGCCTATAAATCCCAAAGGAAAACTCAGAACTTCACAAAAATTGATGAGCATATGTGTCAGAACATGGTGAGGAAGCATGCAGAGTTTCATGGAGATCGGACCATAGGTGGCGCTATAACTGGCAAAAAGCCTTCATTCTTATTAGGGGTTCAAGCATGAAATGCTGAAACCCTATTGTAATTGTAAGGATTTGTAAAACGCATCGTGCAGGACAAACCGTAAGGCCTAGAGACTTGAAACCTGGCCAGATGGTAGGCCTCAACTTGGGGACAACCTATCAGAGTATGACCCCGATTGGCCCATAGGTGGCGCTACAGCAACCAAAAGTTCGAAATCGCTCATAACTCTTAGACCGTTTGTCCCAGGATCAAGTGTCTTATATCGTTGGAATCCTTGGCTCGAGGCGGACAAAATGGCTATCTCCGATTTGGATGTAGGCAGGGAAAATTTTCTGCTATGTCGGATTTTGTCCAAAACCTACTTTTGCGAACTAGTCCCTGGTTTTTCGCCCGATCGGAACCAAACCAGTCTAGGACAATTCTCTGGACTCTCTAGATCAATAATTATCAAAAAAAAGTTGAACTTTGCCATTTGGGTGGCTGTAACAGGGTCATTTAGAAAAGGGGCGTGGCAAAATACACTCAAAAGCCTATAAATCCCAAAGGAAAACTCAGAACTTCACAAAAATTGATGAGCATATGTGTCAGAACATGGTGAGGAAGCATGCAGAGTTTCATGGAGATCGGACCATAGGTGGCGCTATAACTGGCAAAAAGCCTTCATTCTTATTAGGGGTTCAAGCATGAAATGCTGAAACCCTATTGTAATTGTAAGGATTTGTAAAACGCATCGTGCAGGACAAACCGTAAGGCCTAGAGACTTGAAACCTGGCCAGATGGTAGGCCTCAACTTGGGGACAACCTATCAGAGTATGACCCCGATTGGCCCATAGGTGGCGCTACAGCAACCAAAAGTTCGAAATCGCTCATAACTCTTAGACCGTTTGTCCCAGGATCAAGTGTCTTATATCGTTGGAATCCTTGGCTCGAGGCGGACAAAATGGCTATCTCCGATTTGGATGTAGGCAGGGAAAATTTTCTGCTATGTCGGATTTTGTCCAAAACCTACTTTTGCGAACTAGTCCCTGGTTTTTCGCCCGATCGGAACCAAACCAGTCTAGGACAATTCTCTGGACTCTCTAGATCAATAATTATCAAAAAAAAGTTGAACTTTGCCATTTGGGTGGCTGTAACAGGGTCATTTAGAAAAGGGGCGTGGCAAAATACACTCAAAAGCCTATAAATCCCAAAGGAAAACTCAGAACTTCACAAAAATTGATGAGCATATGTGTCAGAACATGGTGAGGAAGCATGCAGAGTTTCATGGAGATCGGACCATAGGTGGCGCTATAACTGGCAAAAAGCCTTCATTCTTATTAGGGGTTCAAGCATGAAATGCTGAAACCCTATTGTAATTGTAAGGATTTGTAAAACGCATCGTGCAGGACAAACCGTAAGGCCTAGAGCAGGGGTGGGCAAACTTTTTGGCTCAAGGGCCACACTGGGTTTTAAAAATTTGACAGAGGGCCGGCCCAGTAGCAGATTATGAAGCACGATCTCATGAAAGTGCGTATCTATACCACAAATTTTATTTCTCGTGCCATTTATATGGCAAAAATGTTTTGTTTTTTTTTTTTGGCGTGCATGCTACACACTGTAAACCCCTTGGTTAGGATTAGGGGTGTGGAGTGCGTGCCTATTACACGCCATAAAGTGCATATCATATGCACACAAAAACATATTATGCACTACAAATACAATTCGTGGTATTCGCACTTTCATAAGCAAACAGACAACGACAACAGATACATTTTTTTATGCTAGATATCCCCCATTTAGCATGTTTTGATGTTAATTTTTAAAGATGTTAGATAATTATAGCCTATACTTTTTAAATATTGTTTATCCTTATTATTATTTAATGGCCTAACAGTAAATTAGAAACAAAACATCTGCAAGTGTACACTTAGAAGAGTAAAAATTACAGGTTACGTTAATTCAACTTTATTAAAACTGAATGGCAATTTGCACTTCCAAAAGTCATACATTTGTGGAAATAAACGAATATACAAATTTATTTTAAGAATAATAAAATAAAACATAAAAGGCAAAGGGAGATCAGAACATTTAATGAAAAAAAAAAAAAAAATGGGTTCTGTACATGGCAGACAGGGGAGCGTAGTCGAAAGCCGGACGATAAAGGTCGGTAAACGGAATCGGGCAGGATACATCCACAAATCCAGAGGAGCAAAGAAACTAAATAGCAGACAAATCAAAGGAAAAACTAAGGTGTGCAAGCGGTTACCAAACATTTTTTTTCTCATTGAGTTTCCAAAAAAGGAAAAAACATTAACGTGCAACAAGTCTATGCGCTCAAGTTGCTGTCTGTTTGGTTTCCATGGTGACGCGTCATTGCTTGTTACGTGACACACCGCAGCCACAACAGCGCTGAATGAATGATGATCTGCTTTTATGTCATTTTTCCTTTTTTACATTTGTTTGCTATGGCATGCAATATCTGATATTCCGATTGTCAAATATATGCAACGCATATATATATATAACGCAAAGTATTGCAAGAAAAAAGGCAAAATTAATGCGATCTTAAGACAATTTTTTTAAATACTCGACGGGCCGGATTAAACAGCCTAACGGGCCGCATGTGGCCCGCGGGCCGTAGTTTGCCCACCCCTGGCCTAGAGACTTGAAACCTGGCCAGATGGTAGGCCTCAACTTGGGGACAACCTATCAGAGTATGACCCCGATTGGCCCATAGGTGGCGCTACAGCAACCAAAAGTTCGAAATCGCTCATAACTCTTAGACCGTTTGTCCCAGGATCAAGTGTCTTATATCGTTGGAATCCTTGGCTCGAGGCGGACAAAATGGCTATCTCCGATTTGGATGTAGGCAGGGAAAATTTTCTGCTATGTCGGATTTTGTCCAAAACCTACTTTTGCGAACTAGTCCCTGGTTTTTCGCCCGATCGGAACCAAACCAGTCTAGGACAATTCTCTGGACTCTCTAGATCAATAATTATCAAAAAAAAGTTGAACTTTGCCATTTGGGTGGCTGTAACAGGGTCATTTAGAAAAGGGGCGTGGCAAAATACACTCAAAAGCCTATAAATCCCAAAGGAAAACTCAGAACTTCACAAAAATTGATGAGCATATGTGTCAGAACATGGTGAGGAAGCATGCAGAGTTTCATGGAGATCGGACCATAGGTGGCGCTATAACTGGCAAAAAGCCTTCATTCTTATTAGGGGTTCAAGCATGAAATGCTGAAACCCTATTGTAATTGTAAGGATTTGTAAAACGCATCGTGCAGGACAAACCGTAAGGCCTAGAGACTTGAAACCTGGCCAGATGGTAGGCCTCAACTTGGGGACAACCTATCAGAGTATGACCCCGATTGGCCCATAGGTGGCGCTACAGCAACCAAAAGTTCGAAATCGCTCATAACTCTTAGACCGTTTGTCCCAGGATCAAGTGTCTTATATCGTTGGAATCCTTGGCTCGAGGCGGACAAAATGGCTATCTCCGATTTGGATGTAGGCAGGGAAAATTTTCTGCTATGTCGGATTTTGTCCAAAACCTACTTTTGCGAACTAGTCCCTGGTTTTTCGCCCGATCGGAACCAAACCAGTCTAGGACAATTCTCTGGACTCTCTAGATCAATAATTATCAAAAAAAAGTTGAACTTTGCCATTTGGGTGGCTGTAACAGGGTCATTTAGAAAAGGGGCGTGGCAAAATACACTCAAAAGCCTATAAATCCCAAAGGAAAACTCAGAACTTCACAAAAATTGATGAGCATATGTGTCAGAACATGGTGAGGAAGCATGCAGAGTTTCATGGAGATCGGACCATAGGTGGCGCTATAACTGGCAAAAAGCCTTCATTCTTATTAGGGGTTCAAGCATGAAATGCTGAAACCCTATTGTAATTGTAAGGATTTGTAAAACGCATCGTGCAGGACAAACCGTAAGGCCTAGAGACTTGAAACCTGGCCAGATGGTAGGCCTCAATTTGGGGACAACCTATCAGAGTATGACCCCGATTGGCCCATAGGTGGCGCTACAGCAACCAAAAGTTCGAAATCGCTCATAACTCTTAGACCGTTTGTCCCAGGATCAAGTGTCTTATATCGTTGGAATCCTTGGCTCGAGGCGGACAAAATGGCTATCTCCGATTTGGATGTAGGCAGGGAAAATTTTCTGCTATGTCGGATTTTGTCCAAAACCTACTTTTGCGAACTAGTCCCTGGTTTTTCGCCCGATCGGAACCAAACCAGTCTAGGACAATTCTCTGGACTCTCTAGATCAATAATTATCAAAAAAAAGTTGAACTTTGCCATTTGGGTGGCTGTAACAGGGTCATTTAGAAAAGGGGCGTGGCAAAATACACTCAAAAGCCTATAAATCCCAAAGGAAAACTCAGAACTTCACAAAAATTGATGAGCATATGTGTCAGAACATGGTGAGGAAGCATGCAGAGTTTCATGGAGATCGGACCATAGGTGGCGCTATAACTGGCAAAAAGCCTTCATTCTTATTAGGGGTTCAAGCATGAAATGCTGAAACCCTATTGTAATTGTAAGGATTTGTAAAACGCATCGTGCAGGACAAACCGTAAGGCCTAGAGACTTGAAACCTGGCCAGATGGTAGGCCTCAACTTGGGGACAACCTATCAGAGTATGACCCCGATTGGCCCATAGGTGGCGCTACAGCAACCAAAAGTTCGAAATCGCTCATAACTCTTAGACCGTTTGTCCCAGGATCAAGTGTCTTATATCGTTGGAATCCTTGGCTCGAGGCGGACAAAATGGCTATCTCCGATTTGGATGTAGGCAGGGAAAATTTTCTGCTATGTCGGATTTTGTCCAAAACCTACTTTTGCGAACTAGTCCCTGGTTTTTCGCCCGATCGGAACCAAACCAGTCTAGGACAATTCTCTGGACTCTCTAGATCAATAATTATAAAATAAAAAGTTGAACTTTGCCATTTGGGTGGCTGTAACAGGGTCATTTAGAAAAGGGGCGTGGCAAAATACACTCAAAAGCCTATAAATCCCAAAGGAAAACTCAGAACGTCACAAAAATTGATGAGCATATGTGTCAGAACATGGTGAGGAAGCATGCAGAGTTTCATGGAGATCGGACCATAGGTGGCGCTATAACTGGCAAAAAGCCTTCATTCTTATTAGGGGTTCAAGCATGAAATGCTGAAACCCTATTGTAATTGTAAGGATTCGTAAAACGCATCGCGCAGGACAAACCGTAAGGCCTAGAGACTTGAAACCTGGCCAGATGGTAGGCCTCAATTTGGGGACAACCTATCAGAGTATGACCCCGATTGGCCCATAGGTGGCGCTACAGCAACCAAAAGTTCAAAATCGCTCATAACTCTTAGACCGTTTGTCCCAGGATCAAGTGTCTTATATCGTTGGAATCCTTGGCTCAAGGCGGACAAAATGGCTATCTCCGATTTGGATGTAGGCAGGGACAATTTTCTGCTATGTCGAATTTTGTCCAAAACCTACTTTTGCAAACTAGTCCCTGGTTTTTGGCCCGATCGGAACCAAAACAGTCTAGGACAATTCTCTGGACTCTCTAGATCAATAATTATCAAAAAAAAGTTGAACTTTGGCATTTGGGTGGCTGGAACAGGGTCATTTAGAAAAGGGGCGTGGCAAAATACACTCAAAAGCCTATAAATCCCAAAGGAAAACTCAGAACGTCACAAAAATTGATGAGCATATGTGTCAGAACATGGTGAGGAAGCATGCAGAGTTTCATGGAGATCGGACCATAGGTGGCGCTATAACTGTCAAAAAGCCTTCATTCTTATTAGGGGTTCAAGCATGAAATGCTGAAACCCTATTGTAATTGTAAGGATTCGTAAAACGCATCGCGCAGGACAAACCGTAAGGCCTAGAGACTTGAAACCTGGCCAGATGGTAGGCCTCAATTTGGGGACAACCTATCAGAGTATGACCCCGATTGGCCCATAGGTGGCGCTACAGCAACCAAAAGTTCAAAATCGCTCATAACTCTTAGACCGTTTGTCCCAGGATCAAGTGTCTTATATCGTTGGAATCCTTGGCTCAAGGCGGACAAAATGGCTATCTCCGATTTGGATGTAGGCAGGGACAATTTTCTGCTATGTCGAATTTTGTCCAAAACCTACTTTTGCGAACTAGTCCCTGGTTTTTCGCCCGATCGGAACCAAACCAGTCTAGGACAATTCTCTGGACTCTCTAGATCAATAATTATCAAAAAAAAGTTGAACTTTGGCATTTGGGTGGCTGGAACAGGGTCATTTAGAAAAGGGGCGTGGCAAAATACACTCAAAAGCCTATAAATCCCAAAGGAAAACTCAGAACGTCACAAAAATTGATGAGCATATGTGTCAGAACATGGTCAGGAAGCATGCAGAGTTTCATGGAGATCGGACCATAGGTGGCGCTATAACTGGCAAAAAGCCTTCATTCTTATTAGGGGTTCAAGCATGAAATGCTGAAACCCTATTGTAATTGTAAGGATTCGTAAAACGCATCGCGCAGGACAAACCGTAAGGCCTAGAGACTTGAAACCTGGCCAGATGGTAGGCCTCAATTTGGGAACAACCTATCAGAGTATGACCCCGATTGGCCCATAGGTGGCGCTACAGCAACCAAAAGTTCAAAATCGCTCATAACTCTTAGACCGTTTGTCCCAGGATCAAGTGTCTTATATCGTTGGAATCGTTGGCTCAAGGCGGACAAAATGGCTATCTCCGATTTGGATGTAGGCAGGGAAAATTTTCTGCTATGTCGAATTTTGTCCAAAACCTACTTTTGCGAACTAGTCCCTGGTTTTTGGCCCGATCGGAACCAAACCAGTCTAGGACAATTCTCTGGACTCTCTAGATCAATAATTATCACAAAAAAGTTGAACTTTGGCATTTGGGTGGCTGGAACAGGGTCATTTAGAAAAGGGGCGTGGCAAAATACACTCAAAAGCCTATAAATCCCAAAGGAAAACTCAGAACGTCACAAAAATTGATGAGCATATGTGTCAGAACATGGTCAGGAAGCATGCAGAGTTTCATGGAGATCGGACCATAGGTGGCGCTATAACTGGCAAAAAGCCTTCATTCTTATTAGGGGTTCAAGCATGAAATGCTGAAACCCTATTGTAATTGTAAGGATTCGTAAAACGCATCGCGCAGGACAAACCGTAAGGCCTAGAGACTTGAAACCTGGCCAGATGGTAGGCCTCAATTTGGGAACAACCTATCAGAGTATGACCCCGATTGGCCCATAGGTGGCGCTACAGCAACCAAAAGTTCAAAATCGCTCATAACTCTTAGACCGTTTGTCCCAGGATCAAGTGTCTTATATCGTTGGAATCGTTGGCTCAAGGCGGACAAAATGGCTATCTCCGATTTGGATGTAGGCAGGGAAAATTTTCTGCTATGTCGAATTTTGTCCAAAACCTACTTTTGCGAACTAGTCCCTGGTTTTTGGCCCGATCGGAACCAAACCAGTCTAGGACAATTCTCTGGACTCTCTAGATCAATAATTATCAAAAAAAAGTTGAACTTTGGCATTTGGGTGGCTGGAACAGGGTCATTTAGAAAAGGGCGTGGCAAAATACACTCAAAAGCCTATAAATCCCAAAGGAAAACTCAGAACGTCGCAAAAATTGATGAGCATATGTGTCAGAACATGGTGAGGAAGCATGCAGAGTTTCATGGAGATCGGACCATAGGTGGCGCTATAACTGGCAAAAAGCCTTCATTCTTATTAGGGGTTCAAGCACGAAGTGCTGAAACCCTATTGTAATTGTACTGATTTTTATTAGGGGTTCAAGCACGAAGTGCTGAAACCCTATTGTAATTGTACTGATTTTTAGGGGTTCAAGCACGAAGTGCTGAAACCCTATTGTAATTGTGCTGATTTTTATTAGGGGTTCAAGCATGAAATGCTGAAACCCTATTGTAATTGTAAGGATTTGTAAAACGCATCGTGCAGGACAAACCGTAAGGCCTAGAGACTTGAAACCTGGCCAGATGGTAGGCCTCAATTTGGGGACAACCTATCAGAGTATGACCCCGATTGGCCCATAGGTGGCGCTACAGCAACCAAAATTTCAAAATCGCTCATAACTCTTAGACCGTTTGTCCCAGGATCAGGTGTCTTATATCGTTGGAATCCTTGGCTCAAGGTGGACAAAATGGCTATCTCCGATTTGGATGTAGTCAGGGAACATTTTCTGCTATGTCGAATTTTGTCCAAAACCTACTTTTGCGAACTAGTCCCTGGTTTTTCGCCCGATCGGAACCAAACCACTGCAAGAATATTCTCTGGAGTCTGACAATCAATAATCATCCAAAAAATTAAAAATTTCAATTAACGTTCGATAAGGGGAACCAAAATATTTGATGGCACCAGGGCCACTTTTACTAAAACGGTTATAAATTGTGAACGGAAAGAGATTTTTTTGCTAAACTTGGGATACATCTTCCTGAGCTCAACCTGAGATCACTTAAAAAAAATCGCAACAATTGGCCACTTGGTGGCACTATAAAACGGTTATAACTTGTGAACGGAAAGAGATATTTTTGCAAAACTTGGGACACATGTTCATGAGCTCATTCTGAGGTCACATGAAAAAAAATCATGACAATTGGCCACTTGGTGGCACTATAAAATGGTTATAACTTGTGAGCGGAAAGAGATATTTTCGCTAAACTTGGGACACATGGTCATAAGGTCAATCTGAGTTGACATGAAAAAAATCATGACAATTGGCCACTTGGTGGTGCTATAACAGTGAAAAAAATCATGGAAATAGCTATAAGCGCACCCAACTGTTGGTCTACTGAAAATTGGCACGCAGTGGCTGCGTTCGAAACCGCATACTCAATGAGTAGGTACTTAATTTCAATAAGTACTTACTTAATGAGCGCTAAAAGAGTAGGTACTTTATAGCAAGATCTCGTTGAGTATGAATGCGAGCCGGACATCTGCCATGTTGACGTTATCATGTGACCCACGACGCATTATCACAAGCGCAACAACTTAAAAGATTTGAACGACACGTTTAATTCATCCATCTGTAAATATCTTGATATTGATTAAACTTGCTCATTTTGTGGTCTTTTTGAAGAAACTGCTGCCCATTTATTTTGTGAATACATTTAGGGTTGATTTAAGTTCTTATATTTAACCCTACTAATGTGACCCACCGTTTTATCCTTAACGATATTATTTATTTTTATTACGAAATCTCAAAATTGTCATCTCTTGAATATGTTGCTAATTTCTTTATTTTATATCCAAACATTTTCAACCACAAGCAAAGGTGGCAATTACTGCTTTGTTGTCCTCTTTTTCTTGTTGAATTTAACTCTCTTTTCATCCCTCAGGCCTATAAATAACAAAATATGCATTTTTTAAAAATGTATTATAATGAATTATTTAAGAAAATATATATTAATATATTCAACCTTGTAGGTTATTTTTTTCCTGTGTATAAAATTTTTAAATTTCATACTATGTATGCAAACCCATGATATATATATATATATATATATATATATATATATATATATATATATATCCTATACCTCATAACATCAGTAACTTGACAGCTCTACCTAGAATGGTTTTCCTCAGCATTTGTAATGTCTGCACAAAGGGCAGCTGTGCAAAAATTCGCCTTTGGAGAAAACTGTTGATTTTATATGCAAAAAATGTATCTTTGGTAAAGTATCATTAATATGTATGTCATATGAAATAGCTATGCATGAATACACTCTAGATGTGTATATAGTGAACATATCTACATTTTCATTCAAACAATAAAAAAAGTATTAATTAAATAATTATATTTTATTTACTGACAACAATGTTTTTACAATAAATTAGTAAAAGAATGAATCAAAGTCACCATCACACAATAAACAAATGCATATACAAGTCAACACATGAAACAAAGCTTTATTGAAACTACAATCATGTATGTAGGCTGAAGGCGCTGAGGTTGTTGCGTGATGTGTTGTGCTTCACAATCTGAGGCAATAAGGGCTGGTGGAGTGATGGAGGGACTCATAAGGGCAGGTGGAGTGATGGAGGGACTCATAAGGGCTGGTGGAGTGATGGAGGGACTCGTAAGGGCAGGTGGAGTGATGGAGGGTCTCGTGAGGGCAGGTGGAGTGATGGAGGGTCTCGTGAGGGCTGGTGAAGTGATGGAGGGACTCGTCCATGGCACCATCTCCAGGATTCAGCTCTGGGCTCCTCATCCTCAGTGCTCACACCAGCCTGCTGGCATTTCAGATCCTACAAAAATGCACAACAAAAACACAAAAGCAGTAATTTTAACACAAAAGCAGTAATTTTAACCGCACAATGTCATTTGATTTCGGTACAGTGTTGGTCAAGTTACTTGGAAAAAGTAATTAGTTACTGATTACTGATTACTTCTCCAAGAAAGTAATCCAGTTACTTTACTGATTACTTATTTTCAAAAGTAATTAGTTACTTTACTAGTTACTTTACTAGTTACTTTTCAAAAACATGATGCACGAAATGAATACGCTATAAAGCAATAGACCTTTCTGCTTCTATTCTTTCTGCATATTCCATCATCTAAAATTGAATCAAATGAAACATTCTTTTTTAAAATTTGTTTTATTAGTTTCGGTATTTTAACTTTATGCACATTGCATCAATGATTCACTTATTAAGATGGTCGCCTGCCGCCTCCTACTGGCGGTTTATAAATATTTCTATGCATAAATAATATTTCTTATTTGTATATTCAAAAAATATTTTAAATAATCTCATTACATTATTAAATGCTTTGATTGGTAACAGCCCTTTAGCATCTTATTATTCTATTGTAATTTATTGATCAAATTTAAGAATTTTAAATGAAAGATGAGGCAAACGATTAGGGAAAAATGCCCTTTATAAAGGTTAAAATATCATAAATATATACATTTATATATGATAAAGCTTACTGAACTGATGAGAATACTGATTCAGAATAAATTATATTTACAACACACACATAAAAAAAATCACATTTTTTTCCTGTTCTAACAAATGTTTTTACTCGGACAAGTGAATGACCGACCGAAGGACAAATGAAAAGGCTTAAATGTTGAGCCCTGGTATATATTTTTTTTATTATTATTCATTTATTTACCCATAAACCTGTCTTTAGGAAGCCATAAGTTACAGTGGCAAGAATAACTTTGTGAAACCTTTGGGGGTGGTGGACAGAGTGGAGTATGCCTTAATCTAGTTGATCATGCATTTCTTTTATTTTATTCCACAGCTGATGTGTGCAGTTTTTTATTGCTTGCATTAAAATAATTTTCTCTTGTTTTGTTTTTTAATTGCAGTCTTTTTCTTCTGCCATTCATGCTTATCAGCTCCATGCAATCTTAAACTTTTCTTGGTTCAGCTGCACACAGTCTGAAAAGGTTTTTTGGCAGTTTGCTAAAATAAAAGACCCATTCTAAGAGCTGTTGACTTTTCTACCTTGGGAAAGAACGTTAAACGAACAACTTGAAAAGGCATGACAAATCATGACATAAGACTGACATCACTCACAACGTACCAATGCATTATCCCTCATGAACAAATATAACGTCTGATGTTTGCACGTGCATACAGTTTACCATTACGACATCGTTCATCATGAATAAACATAACGTCTGAACACGGACAAACGGTGCGTGTTGACGCCTCAAAATTAACGCGTTTCGTTTAAAGACTTTTGAACGCGATCGCTTGCCATAGTGTTTACCACCGACTTCGCGGCGCTCATGTCATTGTCACTCACGAGTCACGGCTCACGTCGCGAGACAGTCTCGCAGTATAACGCAGTAACGCAGCCTGCTTACGGGGAAGTAACAGTAATCTAATTACTGTTTTTGCAATTGTAATCCCTTACTTTACTCGTTACTTGAAAAAAGTAATATTATTACAGTAACGCGTTACTTTGTAACGCGTTACACCCAACACTGTTTCGGTATTATTTAGAAGACAAAAACGCTTTTTTTCACAAACGCCGCCATCATCTTCCCTTGCAGGTCCTGCTCCACAAAAGCTCTGCAGCAAATGCACAGAAATCAAGAATCAGAAAAGTGCTGTAATAGCTCTGTTTGAAATTACAATAATTAAAATAAACTACAACTTAATATTTAAAAAGATTTTGTTATTCATTTCTGTAGTATACTCACTCAAAGCCTTCATGAGCCACTCTCCACCGGATAAACACACATCTGTTCATCTGTCCCTGTAACATCCAGACGAGATTCACATCACCTCTGTGATTTATGAGCTCAACACTACATTTAAATGTTGAGGTTGTTTTAACTTTTTATCCAACATAAATGTTCCTCAATATATCAACAGTACTAATGGACAAATAAAATAGATAACTTATGTTTAATTACTTTATTTGTTCTACATAATAGCACACATTCATCACTCAGATGTCTATTTCATGTTGTGATGTGCTCTTCTGCAATACTTATTGAAGATTTTCCTGTCAGATGTAAATAGACATTTAAAATAATCGTCTTTAAGATTTATATGGTTTATGTAAATTCACTTTAGAGATGCAAGTTAACTTACATGTCCTTACTGGAGCTCCCCTGTTAGCGATAACATTACATAATAAAACGTGTTTTTACAGCAAAATCACAACTATACTATACTGTAACGTCTTTACATCTCCAACAATTCAACAGTTTACTCTTCAGTAGTTCAAAACATGCAATTTTAACACAAGGAGCCGTGTTTACTCACATTTGAAAGCACCCGCGTCGCTGATCTCTGCGATGTTTAATAATGACGTATCCTCTCGCGTGGCCTCCTGGGATAGAAGAGTATCCATCGTTGGGCACTCAAAAATCTAGCCAGAAGCAGTAAGCCATCCGGGAACTTCTCGCCTACTCTTTTGTAAATACTGATGTTTCTAACGTACTGCTTCCTTCACGTACTGTTTTCGCCTACTATATAGTAGGAAAGTAGGCATATTCGAACGCACTTAAATCCGAATCTCGCGATAATTAGTACGTCACCCAGGTAATTCTCGCCTACTCTTTTGGATTCGTACATACTTTGAATTCGTACTCTTTTTCCCATACTAAATAGTAGGGAAGTATGCGGTTTCGAACGCAGCCCGTGTCTTTGTCCAGGGTGCCATGATAGTCTATGAGAACATTGGTGTATCTAAAAAAACTCAGTATATGTCATTGGCACAATGCCTTGAAGGAGCCTTAGAAGTTTCAAGCCAGTGTTTTTTCACAGGAGTGACCTCCTAACACTCCTGAATCCTTGCCGAGTCCAACAATACCAAACATGCCAGGTTTCGCCTTATGGTTTTTGTAAGTGTCATTTAGAGCTTTAAAAAATTGTGTTTATCTTCAAAGCCGTTAGTCCGATCGAGGCAACAACAAAAAAACAAAGGAAATTTGAAAACATAGGTAAATAGCTAAACAATAACGCCAAAATGTTAAAATTATGATAGGAACTGACAAAAAAATGAATCAATTTCACCCATGGATCATTTTGATACTCTCACATATTTGAAACAAACAATGATGGATTGTCATGAAATTTGTTTTGAATTGGGACTGGTGAATCCCCGTCCATACTGTCAATGACCATTCGCAAAGACCCGCCCACTTTAGTTACTGTTGCTATGTCTGACAAGCGACGCCACTCTCACACCACACCAAGTTCTCACGCAGTGAAAAATACATTGCGGATCAGAGGAGACTGCGCGCTGACAGACAAGTACTTTTGATATGAAACAAATGGTGCTTTTCCACTACACAGTACCAGCTCGCCTCAGGCTCACCTCGGCTCGGCTCGGCTCGACTCGACTCGACTCGGCTTTGTTTGGTTTTCCACTGTGTAAAAGTTGTACCTGTACCTGCTGCCAGGTACTTTTTTTCGTACCACCTCCGGCGAGGTTCTAAGCGAGCTGGGGCACGCTGAGGCGATACTAAAATGTGACGTGAAAACACGGCAGACTGCTGATTGGTCAGAGAGAATCATCACTATTCACTGCGTCATCATTGCACGCGCCAGACGGAGTATCTTGAATAAAAAACAGCAAAAACAAAAACATCCAAAAACAGCATACACTCGATTTCCTCCATTGTCCATTGTGTGTGGCAGCGGATGTATCTCACGTAGAAAATTAAGTCACGGCAGTTTCCTGCGGCGTAGCTATGACGACCAGGTACTATTGTGGAGGTACTATCTGCAATGGAAAACGGAGCGAAAAGCGAGCCGAGTCGAGTCGAGTCAAGTTGAGTTGAGCTGGTACTGGTAATGGAAAAGCGCCAAAAGTCTCACCTTTCAAATGTAGTCATTTTTTAGAGACATTTAAACAATAAATACCGTTTTGTGACTCTTTAATGTGTCTGACAGATCGCTGTAGACTCAAGGCTCAGTTAAAGCTGCTTGTGAACCGATCATCTCTTCCTTCTAGTTAATTTATAGCATTAAAATAAACATGAATGAACATAAAAGGAATGTTGTTTTAACCCCCTGAGGTCGGCTATCGCGCCGGCGCGATAGGCTCGTTTTTTTTCGTATGAGTGCAAAAAAAAAAAAAAAAAAAAAAAATTAATTTTTATCTTATATGCTTGTGTTATACATCAATCGATCCTGTTTAGTGTGTATTTTTTTTGTGTATGCTCATAATAAAAACAAAGTGTTGTGCTTTTCGCCAAATAAAGAAAAATAAACATGATGCGAGTTCTGCCTACTCTCCGTCAGTGAAGTCAATTCTGAAACGCGTCCGAAAATGAACTGTAACTCAGCGAATACTCAGTCAAACAGGCATACAGTCACACAGGCATGAAGCTTGAATTATCTTCTTTCAAATGAAGTAATTTTTATAAAAAACAAATATTCACAGTTTATATAATATGTATGTAAAGAGAGAGATGTCAGTCGTTCTCATCTCAGCTAATTAAGTTTTAATGTGACTCCGCCTACGGAGACCGCGCTATTCAAACGCAAATGTGAGGCGATCCATACAAACCTGTGAAACGCCCACATCCGCTGGATAAGGCCGGTGAAACACTGGATGCGTGGCGTAAGCGTCTCAGCTGCGTGGCGTGTCCGTTTTTATTTCGGCTCCCATCCATGTTAACAGTTTAGAGTTTGCACACTGCCTGTGTGAGACGCGCGTCTCAGGCGCGGCACGAGCCGCGTGGAAAACGCGTGCATTCTAGAAATAGAACCGACGCCTATTTTTCACGCGACACGCAAGCGTCTTGGAAGCGTTTCCATGCAAAATTGAATAGGAAAATCTGTTTATTTGTCATTTTGACACGAATACATATTAATTAGAGATGCACCGATTACAATTTTGTAGGCCGATTCCGATTTCCGATTTTTCATTGAGTTTGACCTGCCGATACCGATTTTAGCTGATTCCGATTAAAAAAAATTCTAACCACTTTACAGCACACACAGATATTTATTTTCGATCTTTTAACCCTTTCACGCGTAAGTTTAAAATATTCTAACTGACACCCCCTGCCCCAGAGTGAGTTTTTTCATTCGAGGCGAACGTTCCCTTTAATGTTTCCATAGCGACGCGTCACGCGATACACCGCAGCCACAATAATACTGTATGACAGATGTGTCGCTTTTATTCCGCTTTTCCTTTTTTATTCAAAATATTCACAAACTTGCTTACCATGTCATCAATCAGCCTATCTGTTATTCCGATTCTCAAATACGTGTAAGTGAGTGTGTTTGGTCGTTTAAAAACCTTTATAAATAATCTTGATCTATAACATGAGATGGGCGCCGCAATGTTGTCCTGTCAGTCGGATTTACAGCACGTGAATTCATCAGTTTCTCCCGAAATAAATGCAAGAAAGTGGCCGGTGAACTGAGAAGAATAGAGTAAACTTTATAGTTAAGTTACTTTCACTATGTTTGTCTGATATGAATAACGTTAACACATGTCGGCAAATTATATTTGAATAGATTGTTATTGCTGCTTCCACAGACATCAGTGTGTATTTTACAAACTCCAAATGTATTGTTTTACTCGTGCTTATGTGTATTTAAATATCTGAAACCTAAAATAAACATTATGAGGTTGAAAACACTGCTTAGTTGTGATATATGACAGCGCTGAACGCGTCCGACTCTGGCTCAGCGCCAACCAACGCGCGAGAGCACAGTTTGAATCTGGCAGTTATGCGACGTCACTGAACATCCTAAATGTGGCACCGTAACATTACTCAGGGCAGGAGCACATAAAAATACCATATATGAGACCGTACCGCTCAAAAGGTTAATCATGCGGCGCCCGAGTGCATTTGACCGGCATAAAATCGGCATATGTCAGACTGACCGGCCGGTCGCCGGTCATGGCCGATCACGTGAAAATCGGCCAATTCCGGTCACCAGCCGATGAATCGGTGCATCTCTAATATTAATAAATGTCCTTTTGATGTTTAAAAGTGTCTAGGTTTTGACATAAATGCAAATATAAATGTAATTTTACAAAATATGATCGATTTTCAAATACTGCTGTATTGAATGAACAGCTTTTAGCAAACTCTATTGCTATACTGAGATGAGGAATATATACTGTATGTGTTTTGTCAAAAATAAAGTCATCAACTAACTAATGAATCCTTTACTTTGAAATACGTATGATAAAATGTATACTTTAGTTTTGAAAGACGTTGACTAGTTTTGAAAAGATTATAAAGTATGTATGTGCATGCATATATATATATATATATGTGTGTGTGTATATATGAAGAGTTCAGATGCAAAAGCCTCTAAATGCCATCTGAAATTTTCTCCTAGAATGATCATTTTTATGAAGCTTGTATATTTAAGTTAGCTATAGGTGACACGTCACCTGAATGAATGGCTCATTAAGTATGCTACTTAAGAACTACTACATATGCATGATGCTGTTGGAGCGTTTACGCCCCATCCGCATATTGGCTTTCCAAACTAAAAGTGTTTCACAAAACTAAAATCAATGTATCGTTTTTTTGTGGATGATTAGGCAGGATGATTTTCATATCATTTTGAAGAAAAAACACTAGGCGATGAAATCCATTAGTCAAAAGTCTTATTGCCACATATTTAGTATGTGTTTTGTGGCCTTATTTCAGAAACTTTAGTTTTTAGTTTTTTCAATAACCACGCATAAACATTATTCTCTCAAAAATGCAGACATGTACATTCTTGTTGCTCACATATTATGGTAGCCCTGTTTGTGCTAAATAGTGTGTAATTTTTTTTTTGCCATTAATATGTTTATAAGCAACTGAAAAAAGCACAAATGTCAGGGCATGTCAGAACATCTCAAGGACCCCAAAAACACCCCAGACCCCAGAGGGTTAAAGTGCTAAGACGTCAGTACACTTTGTTTTTCAAATTTAAATCCTCCAAAGTAAATCTACTAACTCTCCTGACTGCTTTGTGGGACAAAATGGCGGATTATGATTAGTCAGATCGTCTGTCAATCAAACTCCCTGCGAAGGGTCAATTGAGAATGCCCGTGCGCACAATCCTGATCTAATCGACAACTTTGCAGTTGCATATAGGAAAGCCCGGAAAATCCTGCTATAATGTAAGAGAGCATCTTTTTTATGTATTTGGACCTAGGCCTAACAATGTGTTATGGTGCACTGTCACCAGTGTTTTTTTTGTTTGTTTTTTTTTGTTTTGTTTTTGGTGAGCGTAAGCTCCTCCTGATTTTGTTAGTCATCTCATCTCTTATATGCTGTGTATGATCATATCCTGCCCTATTTATGGTAGCCTACTCGCGGACATTGCGTCATCAATGTCATCAATTGCGTCATCAAGGGGCCCGCCTTGATAATCCTATTTAAGGGCCCGGTGTTGGCTCGTTACGCCACTGAATATAATTGTCTAAACTCCTTATCAAAATTACATATTTACAACAAATTTGACACATATATATGGGCACACTTTGAGTACTACTAATAAAAGTGGTGGAGATCAGGCAAGACTGTAAGAAGACTCAGGCAAAAAGGTGCTATAACTGTAAAAACGCTTTAAAACCATATATTTCCTATGGTAAACTGCCTGTATTGGCTGTAAATTGACTTTTTTTAATCTATGATGGCAGTTGTTAAATGCTTGCTAAATAAAACGTAATGTCTTTTGATGCTTGTGTGCTTAAAGGCCTTAAAGGCCTTAACTGCTTGAACCCCGATAAATGCTGCTTGCAGCTTTAATTATTATTATTCTTCTCCGCTAAAACGCATCGTGCAGCCCAAACCGTAAGAGCTGGAACTTTGAAACTTTGACAGATGGTAGTACAAAAATCGAGGAAAGGTTCAGAGATTATGACCCCGATTGGCCCATAGGTGGCGCTATAACAACCAAAAGCGCGAAACTGCTCATAACTCCTAGACCGTATGTCGTAGACTCAAGTGTCTTATATCATTGGAAAGCTGGACGCCTGACGAACAAAACGTATATCTCCGATTTCATTTCCGCCATGATAGATTTTCCGCCATTTTGAATTTTGTCAAAAATCTACTTTTGCGAACTAGTCCCTGTTTTTTTGCCCGATTGGAACCAAACTAGTGCAGAAATGTTCTCTGGAGACTGAAGATCAATAATTATCGAAAAAAAGTGGAAATTTCGATTCACGGTCGCTAAGGGGCGCCAAAACGTACGTTGTGGGAGGGGCCTATTTTACTAAAATGGCTATAACTCCCGATGTAAATGAGGTATCTTCACCAAACTTGGTACACATGTGTATGAGCTTAATCTGGGGTCACAGTAAAAAAATCGCGACGATTGGCCTCATGGTGGCGCTATAAAATGAAAAAAACATAAAACAGGCTATAACCACCTGACCGTTAGTCCGATTGACTTGAAAATTGGTATGCAGTGTCTTGGTCCAAGGTGCCATGTATGTGTATGAGGACATTGGCGTATCTCAAAAAACATGGCCGCCATCGGCCAACGAAGTTTGAGCACCTATTAGACAAGGTTAACGGAGGCCGATCGGAACGAAACTCAATGGGCATGTTCGGCTCATGGCCCTAAAGGTCTGTAAGAATTTTGAAAGAAATCGGCCACTAGTTGGCGCTAACGAGTTTTACGGCTCTGTAATCACGTAGTGTTACAAATATCCACACAATATGCATATCATTTGATAGATCTCCTCATCCTGAACAACTTTGCCTCAAGAACCATTGCTGTCAATCAAACTGTTCATTAATTATTCATTAATATGTTAAAAACCTACTTTTGCGAACTAGTCCTAGGTTTTTTGCCCGATCGGAACCAGACCAGTCTAGGACAATTCTCTGGACTCTCTAGATCAATAATTATCAAAAAAAAGTTGAACTTTTGCATTTGGATGGCTGTAATAGGGTAATTTATAAAATGGGCGTGTCAAAATACATTAAAAAGCCTATAAATCCTAAATAAAAACTCAGAACTTCACAAAAATTGGTCAGCATATGTGACATAACATCATTAACAAGCATGAAAAATTCTATGGAGATCGGACGATAGGTGGCGCTATAACTGTTAAAAAGCTTTAAAATCATATATTTCCTATGGTAAACTGCCTGTATTGGCTGTAAATGGTCTTTTCCATCTCTGATCATATAATTTTCATATCATAATGTTCAAAACTAGTGCAATACAATTCTCTGGACTCACTAGATCAATAATTGTCAGAAAAAGTTGAACTACTTCATTTGGATAGCTATAATAGGTTCACTTCAAAATCTGGCCTTTACCAAGTGTCCCCGAAAGCCTATATCTCTTTAATCAATGCTCAGACCTTCTTAAAAACAAGTCAGAACATGTGAAATATCACCCTGAACAAGCATGAAAATTTTCAGACAGATCGGACAAAATTTGCCTCTATAACAGTTAAAAAGGTGAAAATGATATGAATTAATGGCATGTTAAGCCAATAAGTGGTATTTTACTGCCCCCTGCTGTTTAAAATAGTCATTTTCTCATATTGGTATTGGTATCAGCCATGGTAAATCATGATAAATGATGGTGTGTGTGTGTGTGTGTGTGTGTGTGTGTGTGTGTGTGTGTGTGTGTGTGTGTGTGTGTGTGTGGTACAAATATAACAAAGGTTTTATTTTCCAACATGAAAACAAACATAACAGAGTGCTAGTGCACAAAAAATAACCGACAATGATAATGGATGAGAGGGGAACTTAAATACACAGATCAAGACAAGGACAACAGGTGACGGTTATGATGATGAGGAGCAGGTGATGATGAGGAGGGTGATGAGGAGCAGGTGCAGGTGATGACGACAGATGGTGAATGTGATGAAGACAGAAGGTGAATGTGATGAAGGTGAATGTGACACCAATATCACTGAAACATTTATGTGTGTGTGTGTGTGTGTGTGTGTGTGTGTGTGTGTGTGTGTGTGTGTGTGTGTAAGCATGCATTGAGTTAACATGGATAAACTGGTTTGCTTTAGTGCAGAAAACTGGTTTAAAGTGAAAGTGAGCCAATAAGTGGTCTTCTACTGCCCTCTGCTGGCCATTCTACTTATTAATGAAATATTTCAACATGTGCTTGCATTCATACTTGAATACACACTAAAAAAATCACTTATATAGCAATAACTATTATAACACAATCATATTTTGTCAGTGTTAATCACTTTATTTGCACTGACACTTCAAATAATTGCTAGTAATGTGATAAATCAGGCTAGAAACATGGTAAATCAAAGTAAATAATACTAGATTGTCGTTTATCTCCTGGTAAATAATACTAGAACGTGGTATATCATGGTAAACCATGGTTAACTATGCTGTGTGTGTATGTGTGTGTGTGTGTGTGTGTGTGTGTGTGTGTGTGTGTAAGCATGCATTGAGTTAACATGGAAAAACTGGTTTGCTTTAGTGCAGAAAACTGGTTTAAAGTGAAAGTGAGCCAATAAGTGGTCTTCTAGTGCCCTCTGCTGGCCATTCTACTTAATAATGAAATATTTTACATGTGCTTTTGCATTCATACTTGGACACACACTAAAAATCACGTATATAACTAACTATTATAACACAATAATATTTTGTCAGTGTTCATCACCTCATTTGCACTGACACTTGACATAATTGCTAGTAATGTGGTTAATCATGCTAGAAACATTGTAAATCATAGTAAATAATACTGAAATGAGGTGTATCAAGGTAAATCATGCTAGAATCCTAATAAATCATTCTGGAACATGGTATATGATAGTAAATCATGCTAGAATCATATTAAATAATTCTAGAATGTGGCAAATCGTTGTGGGAGGAGCCTATTTTACTCAAATGGCTATAACTCAAGAAGTAAATGAGATATCTTCACCAAACTCAGTACACATGTGTATGGGTTCAATTTGAGGTCACAGTAAACAATTTTATGGAGATCGGACCATAGGTGGCGCTATAACTGTTAAAAAGCTTTAAAACCATATATATCCCATGGCAAATTGCCTGTATTGGCTGTAAATGGTCTTTTCCATCTATTATGTCAGTGGTTACATGCTTGCTAAATAAATCTTAATAACTTTTGATGCTTTTGTGCTTAAAAACCTTAAACGCCTTAACTGCTTGAACCCCGATAAATGCTGCTTGCAGCTTTAATTATTATTATTATTATTATTATTATTATTATTCCGCCGTAAAACGCATCGTGCAGCCCAAACCGTAAGAGCTGGAACTTTGAAACTTTGACAGATGGTAGTACAAAAATCGAGGAAAGGTTCAGAGATTATGACCCCGATTGGCCCATAGGTGGCGCTATAACAACCAAAAGCGCGAAACTGCTCATAACTCCTAGACCGTATGTCGTAGACTCAAGTGTCTTATATCATTGGAAAGCTGGACGCCTGACGAACAAAACGTATATCTCCGATTTCATTTCCGCCATGATAGATTTTCCGCCATTTTGAATTTTGTCAAAAATCTACTTTTGCGAACTAGTCCCTGTTTTTTTGCCCGATTGGAACCAATCTAGTGCAGAAATGTTCTCTGGAGACTGAATATCAATAATTATCGAAAAAAAGTGGAAATTTCGATTCACGGTCGCTAAGGGGCGCCAAAACGTACGTTGTGGGAGGGGCCTATTTTACTAAAATGGCTATAACTCCCGATGTAAATGAGGTATCTTCACCAAACTTGGTACACATGTGTATGAGCTTACTCTGGGGTCACAGTAAAAAAATCGCGACGATTGGCCTCATGGTGGCGCTATAAAATGAAAAAAACATAAAACAGGCTATAACCACCTGACCGTTAGTCCGATTGACTTGAAAATTGGTATGCAGTGTCTTGGTCCAAGGTGCCATGTATGTGTATGAGGACATTGGCGTATCTCAAAAAACATGGCCGCCATCGGCCAACGAAGTTTGAGCACCTATTAGACAAGGTTAACGGAGGCCGATCGGAACGAAACTCAATGGGCATGTTCGGCTCATGGCCCTAAAGGTCTGTAAGAATTTTGAAAGAAATCGGCCACTAGTTGGCGCTAACGAGTTTTACGGCTCTGTAATCACGTGGTGTTACAAATATCCACACAATATGCATATCATTTGATAGATCTCCTCATCCTGAACAACTTTGCCTCAAGAACCATTGCTGTCAATCAAACTGTTCATTAATTATTCATTAATATGTTAAAAACCTACTTTTGCGAACTAGTCCTAGGT
>CM040792.1:30300634-30713134 GCA_022829025.1 Squalius cephalus | reverse complement strand
CGATAGGTGGCGCTATAACTGTTAAAAAGCTTTAAAACCATATATTTCCTATGGTATGTTGCCTGTATTGGCTGTAAATGGTCTTTTCCATCTCTGATCATATAATTTTCATATCATAATGTTCAAAACTAGTGCAATACAATTCTCTGGACTCACTAGATCAATAATTGTCAGAAAAAGTTGAACTACTTCATTTGGATAGCTATAATAGGGTCACTTCAAAATGTAGCCTTTACCAAGTGTCCCCGAAAGCCTATATCTCTTTAATGAATGACTCAGACCTTCTTAAAAACAAGTCAGAACATGTGAAATATCACTCTGAACATGCATGAAAATTTTCAGACAGATCAGACAAAATTTGCCTCTATAACAGTTAAAAAGGTGAAAATGATATGATTATAATGGCATGTTAAGCCAATAAGTGGTATTTTACTGCCCCCTGCTGTTCAAAATAGTCATTTTGTCATATTGTTCTATAATTTATATTTAGACTTTATAAAATCACTATTTTAACATTTACAATTACATTTAGTCAAAATCCATCTGTTAAAGTATTAGTATTGACAGTTTGATCACATCATACATTTCAAATGTCTGCATCTACAACATAATGTGTGTGTGTAGTCTTAGGTTTCTGAATAAATTCTGAATCATCTGATTAATAGCTTACAAAGACTTTGTGAAATGTTTATAGACCATTCATAATGACATCCCAATAGCATTGAAAAAACAACAACACTTGTCTTTGTGTGTGTGTGTGTGTGTGTGTGTGTGTGTGTGTAAACATGCATTATGGAGTTAAAATGGAAAAACTGGTTTGCTTTAGTGCAGAAAAATGGTGAAAATCAAGAAGTTTAAAGTGAAAGTGAGCCAATATGTGGTCTTCTACTGCCCTCTGCTGGCCATTTTACTTATTAATGAAGTCTACTCACATATGCTTTTGCATTCATTAGACACTAAAAATCACTTATATAACAATAAAACACTAAAAAATCACTTATATAACAATTACTATTGTAGCACAATCATATTTTGTCAGAGTTTATCACTTCATTTTTACTGATACTTCACAGAATTGCTAGCAATGTGGTAAATCATGGTTAAATCACACTAAAAACATGGAAATCATAAATAATACTAGAATGTGGTGTATCAAGGTAAATCATTCTACAATCCTGGTACATCATTCTAGAACATGGTATATCATGGTACATCATGCTAGAACATGGTAAATCATGGTAAACTATGCTAGAACAGGGTAAATCATGGTAAGCCATGATAAATCATAATAAACTATGGTAAATCATGTTATAATGTGGTATATCATGGTAAATCATGCTAGAACATGGTAAATCATGGTAAACTATGCTAGAACAGGGTAAATCATGGTAAACTATGATAAATCATTGTAAACTATGATAAATCATGATAAACTATGGTAATCCATGCTAGAATCACAGTAAACAATGGTAAATCATACTAGAATGTAGTATATCATGGTAAATTATGCTAGAATATGGCAAATCATGCTAGAATCATAGTAAATAATACTAGAATGTGCTAAATTGTTGTGGGAGGAGCCTATTTTACTAAAATGGCTATAACTCAAGAAGTAAATGAGATATCTTCACCAAACTCAGTACACATGTGTATGGGTTCAATTTGAGGTCACAGTAAACAATTTTATGGAGATCGGACCATAGCTGGCGCTATAACTGTTAAAAAGCTTTAAAACCATATATATCCCATGGTAAATTGCCTGTATTGGCTGTAAATGGTCTTTTCCATCTATTATGTCAGTGGTTACAAGCTTGCTAAATAAATCTTAATAACTTTTGATGCTTTTGTGCTTAAATGCCTTAAAGGCCTTAACTGCTTGAACCCCGATAAATGCTGCTTGCAGCTTTAATTAGGGGTTCAAGCACGAAGTGCTGAAACCCTATTGTAATTGTGCTGATTTTTATTATTATTATTATTATTATTATTATTATTATTATTATTATTCCGCCGTAAAACGCATCGTGCAGCCCAAACCGTAAGGGCTAGAGCTTTGAAACTTTGCCATATGGTAGTACAAAAATCGAGGAGAGGTTATCAAATTATGACCCCGATTGGCCCATAGGTGGCGCTATAGCAACCAAAAGCGCAAAACTGCTCTTAACTCCTAGACCGTATGTCGTAGACTCAAGTGTCTTATATCATTGGAAAGCTGGACGCCTGACGAACAAAACGTATATCTCCGATTTTATTTCCGCCATGATAGATTTTCCGCCATTTTGAATTTTGTCGAAAATCTACTTTTGCGAACTAGTCCCTGGTTTTTCGCCCGATCGGAACCAAACCAGTGCAGAATTGTTCTCTGGAGTCTGATGTTCAATAATTATCGAAAAAAAGTTGAAATTTCGATTCACGGTCGCTAGGGGGTGCAAAATTAACGTTGTGGGAGGAGCCTATTTTACTAAAATGGCTAGAACTCCAGAAGTAAAAGAGGTATTTTAACCAAACTTGGTACACATGTGTAAGAGGTCAATCTGAGGTCACGGTAAAAAAATCGCGGCGATTGGCCACATGGTGGCGCTATAAAATGAAAAAAACATAAAACAGGCTATAACCACCTGACCGTTAGTCCGATTGACTTGAAAATTGGTATGCAGTGTCTTGGTCCAAGGTGCCATGTATGTCTATGAGGACATTGGTGTATCTCAAAAAACATGGCCGCCATTGGCCAATGAAGTTGAGCACCTATTAGACAAGGTTAACGGAGGCCGATCGGAACGAAACTCGGTGGGCATGTTCGACTCATGGCCCTAGAGGTCTGTAAGAATTTTGAAAGAAATCGGCCACTAGTTGGCGCTAACGAGTTTTATGGCTCTGTAATCACGTGGTGTTACACATATTGTCACAAAATGCATATCATTTGATAGATCTGCTCATGCTGAACAACTTTGCCTCTAGAACCATTGCTGTCAATCAAACCGTTCATTAAATATTCATGAATATGTTAAAAAACTACTTTTGCGAACTAGTCCCTGGTTTTTCGCCCGATCGGAACCAGACCAGTCTAGGACAATTCTATGGACTCTCTAGATCAATAATTATCAAAAAAAAGTTTAACTTTTGTATTTGTATGGCTGTAATAGGGTCATTTATAAAATGGGCGTGGCAAAATACTCTAAAAAGCCTATAAATCCTAAATGAAAACTCAGAACTTCACAAAAATTGGTGAGCATATGTGTCATAACATCACAAACAAGCTTGCAAAATTTTATGGAGATCGGACAATAGTTGGCGCTATAACTGTTAAAAGGCTTTAAAACCATATATTTCCTATGGTAAACTGCCTGTATTGGCTGTAAATGGTCTTTTCCATGTCTGATCATATAATTTTCATATCATAATGTTAAAAACTAGTGCATAACCATTCTCTGGACTCACTAGAACAATAGTTGTCAGAAAAAGTTGAACTACTTCATTTGGATAGCTATAATAGGTTCACTTCAAAATGTGGCCTTTACCAAGTGTCCCCGAAAGCCTATATCTCTTTAATGAATGTTCAAACCTTCTTAAAAACAAGTCAGAACATGTGAAATATCACTCTGAACATGCATGGAAATTTTCAGACAGATCGGACAAAATTTGCCTCTATAACAGTTAAAAAGGTGAAAATGATATGAATATAATGGTATATTAAGCCAATAAGTGGTATTTTACTGCCCCCTGCTGTTTAAAATAGTCATTTTGTCATATTGTTCTATAATTTATATTTAGACTTTATAAAATCACTATTTTGACATTTACAATTACATTTAGTCAAAATCCACCTGTTAAAGTATTAGTATTGACAGTTTGATCACATCATATATTTCAAACGTCTGTATCTACAACATAATGTGTGTGTGTAGTCTTAGGTTTCTGAATAAATTCTGAATCATCTGATTAATAGCTTACAAAGACTTTGTGAAATGTTTATAGACCATTCAAATAATATTTTATATAATGACATATCCCAATAGCATTGAAAAAATAACAACATTTGTCTTTGTCTTTGTGTGTGTGTGTGTGTGTGTGTAAACATGCATTATGGAGTTAAAATGGAAAAACTGTTTTGCTTAAGTGCAGAAAAATGGTGAAAATCAAGAAGTCTGAAGTAAAAGTGAGCCAATATGTGGTCTTCTACTGCCCTCTGCTGGTCATTCTACTTATTAATGAAGTCTACTCACATATGCTTTTGCATTCATTAGACTCTAAAAATCACTTATATAACAATAAGACACTAAAAATCACTTATATAACAATTACTATTGACAATTAACATGGTAAATCATGGAAAGCTATGATAAATCATGATAAACTATGGTAAACTAGAATCATAGTAAATAATACTAGAATGTGGTCAATTTTTGTGGGAGGAGCCTATTTTACTAAAATGGCTATAACTCAAGAAGTAAATGAGATATCTTCACCAAACTCAGTACACATGTGTATGGGTTCAATTTGAGGTCACAATAAACAATTTTATGGAGATCGGACCATAGGTGGCGCTATAACTGTTAAAAAGCTTTAAAACCATATATATCCCATGGTAAATTGCCTGTATTGGCTGTAAATGGTCTTTTCCAATCTATTATGTCAGTGGTTACATGCTTGCTAAATAAATCTTAATAACTTTTGATGCTTTTGTGCTTAAATGCCTTAAAGGCCTTAACTGCTTGAACCCCGATAAATGCTGCTTGCAGCTTTAATTATTATTATTATTATTCCGCCGTAAAACGCATCGTGCAGCCCAAACCGTAAGAGCTGGAACTTTGAAACTTTGACAGATGGTAGTACAAAAATCGAGGAAAGGTTCAGAGATTATGACCCCGATTGGCCCATAGGTGGCGCTATAACAACCAAAAGCGCGAAACTGCTCATAACTCCTAGACCATATGTCGTAGACTCAAGTGTCTTATATCATTGGAAAGCTGGACGCCTGACGGACAAAACGTATATCTCCGATTTCATTTCCGCCATGATAGATTTTCCGCCATTTTGAATTTTGTCAAAAATCTACTTTTGCGAACTAGTCCCTGGTTTTTTGCCCGATTGGAACCAAACTTGTGCAGAAATGTTCTCTGGAGACTGAATATCAATAATTATCGAAAAAAAGTGGAAATTTCGATTCACGGTCGCTAAGGGGCGCCAAAACGTACGTTGGGGGAGGGGCCTATTTTACTAAAATGGCTATAACTCCCGATGTAAATGAGGTATCTTCACCAAACTTGGTACACATGTGTATGAGCTTACTCTGGGGTCACAGTAAAAAAATCGCGACGATTGGCCTCATGGTGGCGCTATAAAATGAAAAAAACATAAAACAGGCTATAACCACCTGACCGTTAGTCCGATTGACTTGAAAATTGGTATGCAGTGTCTTGGTCCAAGGTGCCATGTATGTGTATGAGGACATTGGCGTATCTCAAAAAACATGGCCGCCATCGGCCAACGAAGTTTGAGCACCTATTAGACAAGGTTAACGGAGGCCGATCGGAACGAAACTCAATGGGCATGTTCGGCTCATGGCCCTAAAGGTCTGTAAGAATTTTGAAAGAAATCGGCCACTAGTTGGCGCTAACGAGTTTTACGGCTCTGTAATCACGTGGTGTTACAAATATCCACACAATATGCATATCATTTGATAAATCTCCTCATCCTGAACAACTTTGCCTCAAGAACCATTGCTGTCAATCAAACCGTTCATTAATTATTCATTAATATGTTAAAAACCTACTTTTGCGAACTAGTCCTAGGTTTTTTGCCCGATCGGAACCAGACCAGTCTAGGACAATTCTCTGGACTCTCTAGATCAATAATTATCAAAAAAAAGTTGAACTTTTGCATTTGGATGGCTGTAATAGGGTAATTTATAAAATGGGCGTGTCAAAATACATTAAAAAGCCTATAAATCCTAAATAAAAACTCAGAACTTCACAAAAATTGGTCAGCATATGTGACATAACATCATTAACAAGCATGAAAAATTCTATGGAGATCGGACGATAGGTGGCGCTATAACTGTTAAAAAGCTTTAAAATCATATATTTCCTATGGTAAACTGCCTGGATTGGCTGTAAATGGTCTTTTCCATCTCTGATCATATAATTTTCATATCATAATGTTCAAAACTAGTGCAATACAATTCTCTGGACTCACTAGATCAATAATTGTCAGAAAAAGTTGAACTACTTCATTTGGATAGCTATAATAGGTTCACTTCAAAATCTGGCCTTTACCAAGTGTCCCCGAAAGCCTATATCTCTTTAATCAATGCTCAGACCTTCTTAAAAACAAGTCAGAACGTGTGAAATATCACCCTGAACAAGCATGAAAATTTTCAGACAGATCGGACAAAATTTGCCTCTATAACAGTTAAAAAGGTGAAAATGATATGAATTAATGGCATGTTAAGCCAATAAGTGGTATTTTACTGCCCCCTGTTGTTTAAAATAGTCATTTTCTCATATTGGTATTGGTTTCAGCCATGGTAAATCATGATAAATGATGGTGTGTGTGTGTGTGTGTGTGTGTGTGGTACAAATATAACAAAGGTTTTATTTTCCAACATGAAAACAAACATAACAGAGTGCTAGTGCACAAACAATAACCGACAATGATAATGGATGAGAGGGGAACTTAAATACACAGATCAAGACAAGGACAACAGGTGACGGTTATGATGATGAGGAGCAGGTGATGATGAGGAGGGTGATGAGGAGCAGGTGCAGGTGATGACGACAGATGGTGAATGTGATGAAGACAGAAGGTGAATGTGATGAAGGTGAATGTGACACCAATATCACTGAAACATTTGTGTGTGTGTGTGTGTGTGTGTGTGTGTGTGTGTAGCATTATTGTGTGTAGCATATGTAGCAAGTATGCATTATTGAGTTAACATGGAAACACTGGTTTGCTTTAGTGCAGAAAACTGGTCAAAATCATGAGGTTTAAAGTGAAAGTGAGCCAATAAGTGGTCTTCTACTGCCCTCTGCTGGCCATTCTACTTATTAATTAAATTTTTCCACATGTGCTTGCATTTATACTTGAATACACACTAAAAATCACTTATATAGCAATAACTATTATAACACAATCATATTTTGTCAGTGTTAATCACTTTATTTGCACTGACACTTCAAATAATTGCTAGTAATGTGGTAAATCATGGTAAATCATGGTTAACTATGCTGTGTGTGTGTGTGTGTGTGTGTGTGTGTGTGTGTGTGTGTGTGTGTGTGTGTGTGTGTGTGTGTGTGTGTGTGTGTGTGTGTGTGTAAGCATGCATTGAGTTAACATGGATAAACTGGTTTGCTTTAGTGCAGAAAACTGGTTTAAAGTGAAAGTGAGCCAATAAGTGGTCTTCTACTGCCCTCTGCTGGCCATTCTACTTATTAATGAAATAGTTCAACATGTGCTTGCATTCATACTTGAATACACACTAAAAAAATCACTTATATAGCAATAACTATTATAACACAATCATATTTTGTCAGTGTTAATCACTTTATTTGCACTGACACTTCAAATAATTGCTAGTAATGTGATAAATCAGGCTAGAAACATGGTAAATCAAAGTAAATAATACTAGATTGTCGTTTATCTCCTGGTAAATAATACTAGAACGTGGTATATCATGGTAAATCATGGTTAACTATGCTGTGTGTGTATGTGTGTGTGTGTGTGTGTGTGTGTGTGTGTGTGTGTGTGTGTAAGCATGCATTGAGTTAACATGGAAAAACTGGTTTGCTTTAGTGCAGAAAACTGGTTTAAAGTGAAAGTGAGCCAATAAGTGGTCTTCTAGTGCCCTCTGCTGGCCATTCTACTTAATAATGAAATATTTTACATGTGCTTTTGAATTCATACTTGGACACACACTAAAAATCACGTATATAACTAACTATTATAACACAATAATATTTTGTCAGTGTTCATCACCTCATTTGCACTGACACTTCACATAATTGCTAGTAATGTGGTTAATCATGCTAGAAACATTGTAAATCATAGTAAATAATACTGAAATGAGGTGTATCAAGGTAAATCATGCTAGAATCCTAATAAATCATTCTGGAACATGGTATATGATAGTAAATCATGCTAGAATCATATTAAATAATTCTAGAATGTGGCAAATCGTTGTGGGAGGAGCCTATTTTACTCAAATGGCTAAAACTCAAGAAGTAAATGAGATATCTTCACCAAACTCAGTACACATGTGTATGGGTTCAATTTGAGGTCACAGTAAACAATTTTATGGAGATCGGACCATAGGTGGCGCTATAACTGTTAAAAAGCTTTAAAACCATATATATCCCATGGCAAATTGCCTGTATTGGCTGTAAATGGTCTTTTCCATCTATTATGTCAGTGGTTACATGCTTGCTAAATAAATCTTAATGACTTTTGATGCTTTTGTGCTTAAATGCCTTAAAGGCCTTAACTGCTTGAACCCCGATAAATGCTGCTTGCAGCTTTAATTATTATTATTATTATTCCGCCGTAAAACGCATCGTGCAGCCCAAACCGTAAGAGCTGGAACTTTGAAACTTTGACAGATGGTAGTACAAAAATCGAGGAAAGGTTCAGAGATTATGACCCCGATTGGCCCATAGGTGGCGCTATAACAACCAAAAGCGCGAAACTGCTCATAACTCCTAGACCGTATGTCGTAGACTCAAGTGTCTTATATCATTGGAAAGCTGGACGCCTGACGAACAAAACGTATATCTCCGATTTCATTTCCGCCATGATAGATTTTCCGCCATTTTGAATTTTGTCAAAAATCTACTTTTGCGAACTAGTCCCTGGTTTTTTGCCCGATTGGAACCAAACTAGTGCAGAAATGTTCTCTGGAGACTGAATATCAATAATTATCGAAAAAAAGTGGAAATTTCGATTCACGGTCGCTAAGGGGCGCCAAAACGTACGTTGTGGGAGGGGCCTATTTTACTAAAATGGCTATAACTCCCGATGTAAATGAGGTATCTTCACCAAACTTGGTACACATGTGTATGAGCTTACTCTTGGGTCACAGTAAAAAAATCGCGACGATTGGCCTCATGGTGGCGCTATAAAATGAAAAAAACATAAAACGGGCTATAACCACCTGACCGTTAGTCCGATTGACTTGAAAATTGGTATGCAGTGTCTTGGTCCAAGGTGCCATGTATGTGTATGAGGACATTGGCGTATCTCAAAAAACATGGCCGCCATCGGCCAACGAAGTTTGAGCACCTATTAGACAAGGTTAACGGAGGCCGATCGGAACGAAACTCAATGGGCATGTTCGGCTCATGGCCCTAAAGGTCTGTAAGAATTTTGAAAGAAATCGGCCACTAGTTGGCGCTAACGAGTTTTACGGCTCTGTAATTACGTGGTGTTACAAATATCCACACAATATGCATATCATTTGATAGATCTCCTCATCCTGAACAACTTTGCCTCAAGAACCATTGCTGTCAATCAAACTGTTCATTAATTATTCATTAATATGTTAAAAACCTACTTTTGCGAACTAGTCCTAGGTTTTTTGCCCGATCGGAACCAGACCAGTCTAGGACAATTCTCTGGACTCTCTAGATCAATAATTATCAAAAAAAAGTTGAACTTTTGCATTTGGATGGCTGTAATAGGGTAATTTATAAAATGGGCGTGTCAAAATACATTAAAAAGCCTATAAATCCTAAATAAAAACTCAGAACTTCACAAAAATTGGTCAGCCTATGTGTCATAACATCATTAACAAGCATGCAAAATTCTATGGAGATCGGACGATAGTTGGCGCTATAACTGTTAAAAAGCTTTAAAATCATATATTTCCTATGGTAAACTGCCTGTATTGGCTGTAAATGGTCTTTTCCATCTCTGATCATATAATTTTCATATCATAATGTTCAAAACTAGTGCAATACAATTCTCTGGACTCACTAGATCAATAATTGTCAGAAAAAGTTGAACTACTTCATTTGGATAGCTATAATAGGTTCACTTCAAAATCTGGCCTTTACCAAGTGTCCCCGAAAGCCTATATCTCTTTAATCAATGCTCAGACCTTCTTAAAAACAAGTCAGAACGTGTGAAATATCACCCTGAACAAGCATGAAAATTTTCAGACAGATCGGACAAAATTTGCCTCTATAACAGTTAAAAAGGTGAAAATGATATGAATTAATGGCATGTTAAGCCAATAAGTGGTATTTTACTGCCCCCTGCTGTTTAAAATAGTCATTTTCTCATATTGGTATTGGTATCAGCCATGGTAAATCATGATAAATGATGGTGTGTGTGTGTGTGTGTGTGTGTGTGTGTGTGTGTGTGTGTGTGTGTGTGTGTGTGTGTGTGTGTGTGTGTGTGTGTGTGTGGTACAAATATAACAAAGGTTTTATTTTCCAACATGAAAACAAACATAACAGAGTGCTAGTGCACAAACAATAACCGACAATGATAATGGATGAGAGGGGAACTTAAATACACAGATCAAGACAAGGACAACAGGTGACGGTTATGATGATGAGGAGCAGGTGATGATGAGGAGGGTGATGAGGAGCAGGTGCAGGTGATGACGACAGATGGTGAATGTGATGAAGACAGAAGGTGAATGTGATGAAGGTGAATGTGACACCAATATCACTGAAACATTTGTGTGTGTGTGTGTGTGTGTGTGTGTGTGTGTGTGTGTGTGTGTGTGTGTAGCATTATTGTGTGTAGCATATGTAGCAAGTATGCATTATTGAGTTAACATGGAAACACTGGTTTGCTTTAGTGCAGAAAACTGGTCAAAATCATGAGGTTTAAAGTGAAAGTGAGCCAATAAGTGGTCTTCTACTGCCCTCTGTTGGCCATTCTACTTATTAATTAAATTTTTCCACATGTGCTTGCATTTATACTTGAATACACACTAAAAATCACTTATATAGCAATAACTATTATAACATAATCATATTTTGTCAGTGTTAATCACTTTATTTGCACTGACACTTCAAATAATTGCTAGTAATGTGGTAAATCATGGTAAATCATGGTTAACTATGCTGTGTGTGTGTGTGTGTGTGTGTGTGTGTGTGTGTGTGTGTGTGTGTGTGTGTGTGTGTGTGTGTGTGTAAGCATGCATTGAGTTAACATTGATAAACTGGTTTGCTTTAGTGCAGAAAACTGGTTTAAAGTGAAAGTGAGCCAATAAGTGGTCTTCTACTGCCCTCTGCTGGCCATTCTACTTATTAATGAAATATTTCAACATGTGCTTGCATTCATACTTGAATACACACTAAAAAAATCACTTATATAGCAATAACTATTATAACACAATCATATTTTGACAGTGTTAATCACTTTATTTGCACTGACACTTCAAATAATTGCTAGTAATGTGATAAATCAGGCTAGAAACATGGTAAATCAAAGTAAATAATACTAGATTGTCGTTTATCTCCTGGTAAATAATACTAGAACGTGGTATATCATGGTAAATCATGGTTAACTATGCTGTGTGTGTATGTGTGTGTGTGTGTGTGTGTGTGTGTGTGTGTGTGTGTGTGTGTGTGTGTTTGTGTGTGTGTGTGTGTGTGTGTGTGTGTGTGTAAGCATGCATTGAGTTAACATGGAAAAACTGGTTTGCTTTAGTGCAGAAAACTGGTTTAAAGTGAAAGTGAGCCAATAAGTGGTCTTCTAGTGCCCTCTGCTGGCCATTCTACTTAATAATGAAATATTTTACATGTGCTTTTGCATTCATACTTGGACACACACTAAAAATCACGTATATAACTAACTATTATAACACAATAATATTTTGTCAGTGTTCATCACCTCATTTGCACTGACACTTCACATAATTGCTAGTAATGTGGTTAATCATGCTAGAAACATTGTAAATCATAGTAAATAATACTGAAATGAGGTGTATCAAGGTAAATCATGCTAGAATCCTAATAAATCATTCTGGAACATGGTATATGATAGTAAATCATGCTAGAATCATATTAAATAATTCTAGAATGTGGCAAATCGTTGTGGGAGGAGCCTATTTTACTCAAATGGCTATAACTCAAGAAGTAAATGAGATATCTTCACCAAACTCAGTACACATGTGTATGGGTTCAATTTGAGGTCACAGTAAACAATTTTATGGAGATCGGACCATAGGTGGCGCTATAACTGTTAAAAAGCTTTAAAACCATATATATCCCATGGCAAATTGCCTGTATTGGCTGTAAATGGTCTTTTCCATCTATTATGTCAGTGGTTACATGCTTGCTAAATAAATCTTAATAACTTTTGATGCTTTTGTGCTTAAATGCCTTAAAGGCCTTAACTGCTTGAACCCCGATAAATGCTGCTTGCAGCTTTAATTATTAGGGGTTCAAGCACGAAGTGCTGAAACCCTATTGTAATTGTCCTGATTTTTATTATTATTATTCTGCCGTAAAACGCATCGTGCAGCCCAAACCGTAAGTGCTGGAGACTTGAGACTTTGCCAGAAGGTAGTACAAAAATCGAGGAGAGGTTATCAAATTATGACCCCGATTGGCCAATAGGTGGCGCTATAGTAAGCAAAAGTATAAAATCGCTAATAACTCCTAGACGGTTTGTCGTAGACTTAAGTGTCTTATATCACTATAATCCTTGGATCAAGGCGGACAAAACGTATATCTCCGATTTCATTTCCGGTTGGCAAATTTTTCCGCCATTTTGAATTTTGTCAAAAACCTACTTTTGCGAACTAGTCTGTGGTTTTTTGTCCGATCGGAACCAAACCAGTGCAGAAATGTTCTCTGGAGTCTGAATATAAATAATTATCGAAAAAAAGTTGAAATTTCGATTCATGGTCGCTACGGGGTGCCAAAATGTTCGAAGGAGGCGGAGTCAGTTTTACTAAAATTGTTATAACTCGTGAACGAAATGAGATATCTTCACCAAACTTGGTAAACATATGTAGGAGGTCAATTTGAGGTCACAGTAAAAAAATTGCGTCGATTGGCCTCATGGTGGCGCTATAAAATAAAAAAAACGTATAGACACCTGACCGTTTTTCCGAATGACTTGAAATTTGGTATGCAGTGTCTTGGCCCAAGGGGCCATGTATGTCTAAAAGGATATTGGCGTATCTCGAAAAACATGGCCGCCATTGGCAAATGAGGTTTGAGCACCTATTAACGAAGTCCGATCGGAACGAAACTCGGTGGGCATGTTCGGCTCAAGCCCCTAGAGGTCTGTAAGAATTTTGAAAGAAATCGGCCACTAGTTGGCGCAAACGAGTTTTAAGGCTCTTTAATCACGTGGTGTTACACTTATTGTCACAAAATGCATATCATTAGATAGATCTGCTCATGCTCAACAACTTTGCCTCAAGAACCACTAATGTCAATCAAACCATTCATTAATTATTCGCGAATATGTTAAAAACCTACTTTTGCGAACTAGTCCTAGGTTTTTTGCCCGATCGGAACCAGACCAGTCTAGGGCAATTCTCTGGACTCTCTAGATCAATAATTATCGAAAAAAAGTTGAAATTTTGCATTTGGGTGGCTGTAATAGGGTCATTTATAAAATGGGTGTGGCAAAATACAATAAAGAGCCTATAAATCATATATAAAAAAACTCAGAACTTCACAAAAATTGGATGAGCGTATGTGACCTAACATCATTAATAACCATGCGAAATGTTATGGAGATCGGACCATAGGTGGCGCTATAACTGTTAAAAAACTTTAAAACCATATATTTCCTATGGTAAATTGCCTGTATTGGCTGTAAATGGTCTTTTCCATCTATAATCATATAATTTTCATATAATAATGTTCAAAACTAGTGCAGTACAATTCTCTGGACTCTCTAGATCAGTAATTATCAGAAAAAGTTGAACTACTTCATTTGTATGGCTATAATAGGGTCACTTCAAAATGTGGCCTTGACCAAGTCTCCCCGAAAGCCTATATCTCTTCAATGAATGCTCAGAGCTTCTTCAAAACAAGTCATAACATGTGAAATATCACTCTAAACAAAAATGAACCTTTTCAGACAGATCAGTCAAAATTTGCCTCTATAACAGTTAAAAAGGTGAAAATGATATGAATATAATGGCATATTAAGCCAATAAGTGGTATTCTACTGCCCCCTGCTGTTTAAAATAGTCATTTTGTCATATTGTTGTAGAATTCATATTTAGACGTTATTGAATAACTCTTTTAACATTTACAATCACATGTAGTCAAATTCATCTATTGAAGTATTACTACTAACAATTGTCACATTGAGGAAAGTGAATCCTGAAGGAGATTTGCAGTAAACAGTTTGATCACATCATATACTTCAAATGTCTGTATCTACAACAGAATGTGTGTGTGTAGTCTTAGGTTTCTGAATAAATTCTGAATGATCTGATTAATAGCTTACAAAGACTTTGTGAAATGTTTATAGACCATTCAAATATATTTTCATAATGACATATCCCAATAGCATTGAAAAAACAACAACAACATTTGTCTTTGTGTGTGTGTGTGTGTGTGTGTGTGTGTGTGTGTGTGTGTGTGTTTGTGTGTGTGTGTGTGTGTGTGTGTGTGTGTGTGTGTGTGTGTGTGTGTGTGTGTGTGTGTGTGTGTGTAAACATGCATTATGGAGTTAAAATGGAAAAAACTGGTTTGCTTTAGTGCAGAAAAATGGTGAAAATCAAGAAGTTTAAAGTGAAAGTGAGCCAATAAGTGGTCTTCTACTGCCCTCTGCTGGCCATTCTACTTATTAATGAAGTCTACTCACATATGCTTTTGCATTCATTAGACACTAAAAATCACTTATATAACAATAAAACACTAAAAAATCACTTATATAACAATTACTATTGTAGCACAATCATATTTTGTCAGAGTTTATCACTTCATTTTTACTGATACTTCACATAATTGCTAGCAATGTGGTAAATCATGGTAAATCACACTAAAAACATGGTAAATCATAATAAATAATACTAGAATGTGGTGTATCAAGGTAAATCATACTACAATCCTGGTACATCATTCTAGAACTGGTACATCATTCTAGAACATGGTATATCATGGTACATCATGCTAGAACATGGTAAATCATGGTAAACTATGCTAGAACAGGGTAAATCATGGTAAGCCATGATAAATCATAATAAACTATGGTAAATCATGTTAGAATGTGGTATATCATGGTAAATCATGCTAGAACATGGTAAATCATGGTAAACTATGCTAGAACAGGGTAAATCATGGTAAACTATGATAAATCATGGTAAACTATGATAAATCATGATAAACTATGGTAATCCATGCTTGAATCACAGTAAACAATGGTAAATCATACTAGAATGTAGTATATCATGGTAAATTATGCTAGAATATGGCAAATCATGCTAGAATCATAGTAAATAATACTAGAATATGCTAAATTGTTGTGGGAGGAGCCTATTTTACTAAAATGGCTATAACTCAAGAAGTAAATGAGATATCTTCACCAAACTCAGTACACATGTGTATGGGTTCAATTTGAGGTCACAATAAACAATTTTATGGAGATCAGACCATAGGTGGCGCTATAACTGTTAAAAAGCTTTAAAACCATATATATCCCATGGTAAATTGCCTGTATTGGCTGTAAATGGTCTTTTCCAATCTATTATGTCAGTGGTTACATGCTTGCTAAATAAATCTTAATAACTTTTGATGCTTTTGTGCTTAAATGCCTTAAAGGCCTTAACTGCTTGAACCCCGATAAATGCTGCTTGCAGCTTTAATTATTATTATTATTCTTCTGCCGTAAAACGCATCGTGCAGCCCAAACCGTAAGGGCTAGAGCATTGAAACTTTGCCAGATGGTAGTACAAAAATCGAGGAGAGGTTCAGAGATTATGACCCCGATTGGCCCATAGGTGGCGCTATAGCAACCAAAAGCGCGAAACTGCTCATAACTCCTAGACCGTATGTCGCAGACTCAAGTGTCTTATATCATTGGAAAGCTGGACGCCTGACGAACAAAACGTATATCTCCGATTTCATTTCCGTCATGATAGATTTTCCGCCATTTTGAATTTTGTCGAAAATCTACTTTTGCGAACTAGTCCCTGGTTTTTTGCCCGATCGGAGCCAAACCAGTGCAGAAATGTTCTCTGGAGTCTGAAGATCAATAATTATCGAAAAAATGTTGAAATTTCGATTCATGGACGCTAGGGGGCGCAAAATAATCGTTGTGGGAGGAGCCTATTTTACTAAAATGGCTATAACTTAAAAAGTAAATAAGATAGCTTCACCAAACTCGGTACACATGTGTATGGGTTCATTCTGGGGTCACAGTAAAAAAATCGCGACGATTGAACACTAGGTGGCGCTATAACATGAAAAAAACATGAAAAGGGCTATAACCACCTGACCGTTAGTCCGATTGACTTGAAAATTGGTATGCAGTGTCTTGGTCCAAGGTGCCATGTATGTCTATGAGGACATTGGCGTATCTCAAAAAACATGGCCGCCATTGGCCAATGAAGTTGAGCACCTATTAGACAAGGTTAACGGAGGCCGATCGGAACGAAACTCGATGGGCATGTTCGACTCATGGCCCTAGAGGTCTGTAAGAATTTTGAAAGAAATCGGCCACTAGTTGGCGCTAACGAGTTTTTTGGCTCTGTAATCACGTGGTGTTACACTTATCGTCACAAAAAGCATATCATTTGATATATCTGCTCATGCTGAACAACTTTGCCTCAAGAACCATTTCTGTCAATCAAACCGTTCATTAAATATTCATGAATATGTCTAAAACCTACTTTTGCGAACTAGTCCTAGGTTTTTTGCCCGATCGGAACCAGACCAGTCTAGGACAATTCTCTGGACTCTCTAGATCAATAATTATCAAAAAAAAGTTGAACTTTTGCATTTGGATGGCTGTAATAGGATCATTTATAAAATGGGCATGGAAAAATACATTAAAAAGCCTATAAATCCTAAATAAAAACCCAGAACTTCACAAAAATTGGTGAACTTATGTGACATAACATCATTAACAAGCATGCAAAATTTCATGGAGATCGGACGATAGGTGGCGCTATAACTGTTAAAAATCTTTAAAACCATATATTTCCTATGGTAAACTGCCTGTATTGACTGTAAATGGTCTTTTCCATCTCTGAATATATAATTTTCATATCATAATGTTAAAAACTAGTGCAATACAATTCTCTGGACTCACTAGAACAATAATTGTCAGAAAAAGTTGAACTACTTCATTTGGATAGCTATAATAGGTTCACTTCAAAATGTGGCCTTTACCAAGTGTCCCCGAAAGCCTATATCTCTTTAATGAATGTTCAAACCTTCTTAAAAACAAGTCAGAACATGTGAAATATCACTCTGAACATGCATGAAAATTTTCAGACAGATCTGACAAAATTTGCCTCTATAACAGTTAAAAAGGTGAAAATGATATGAATATAATGACATATTAAGCCAAGAAGTGGTATTTTACTGCCCCCTGCTGTTTAAAATAGTCATGTTGTCATATTGTTCTATAATTTATATTTAGACTTTATAAAATCACTATTTTAACATTTACAATTACATTTAGTCAAAAATCCATCTGTTAAATTATTAGTATTGACAGTTTGATCACATCATATATTTCAAATGTCTGTATCTACAATATAATGTGTGTGTGTAGTCTTAGGTTTCTGAATAAATTCTGAATGATCTGATTAATAGCTTACAAAGACTTTGTGAAATGTTTATAGACCATTCAAATATATTTTCATAATGACATATCCCAATAGCATTGAAAAAACAACATTTGTCTTGTGTGTGTGTGTGTGTGTGTGTGTGTGTGTGTTAACATGCATTATGGATTTAAAATGGAAAAACTGGTTTGCTTTAGTGCAGAAAAATGGTGAAAATCAAGAAGTTTAAAGTGAAAGTGAGCCAATATGTGGTCTTCTACTGCCCTCTGCTGGCCATTCTACTTATTAATGTCTACCCACATATGCTTTTGCATTCATTAGACACTAAAAATCACTTATATAACAATAAAACACTAAAAAATCACTTATATAACAATTACTATTGTAGCACAATCATATTTTGTCAGAGTTTATCACTTCATTTTTACTGATACTTCACATAATTGCTAGCAATGTGGTAAATCATGGTTAAATCACACTAAAAACATGGTAAATCAATAAATGATACTAGAATGTGGTGTATCAAGGTAAATCATACTACAATCCTGGTACATCATTCTAGAACATAGTATATCATGGTACATCATGCTAGAACATGGTAAATCATGGTAAACTATGCTAGAACAGGGTAAATCATGGTAAGCCATGATAAATCATAATAAACTATGGTAAATCATGTTAGAATGTGGTATATCATGGTAAATCATGCTAGAACATGGTAAATCATGGTAAACTATGCTAGAACAGGGTAAATCATGGTAAACTATGATAAATCATGATAAACTATGGTAATCCATGCTAGAATCACAGTAAACAATGGTAAATCATACTAGAATGTAGTATATCATGGTAAATTATGCTAGAATATGGCAAATCATGCTAGAATCATAGTAAATAATACTAGAATGTGCTAAATTGTTGTGGGAGGAGCCTATTTTACTAAAATGGCTATAACTCAAGAAGTAAATGAGATATCTTCACCAAACTCAGTACACATGTGTATGGGTTCAATTTGAGGTCACAGTAAACAATTCTATGGAGATCGGACCATAGGTGGCGCTATAACTGTTAAAAAGCTTTAAAACCATATATATCCCATGGTAAACTGCCTGTATTGGCTGTAAATGGTCTTTTCCATCTATTATGTCCGTGGTTACATGCTTGCTAAATAAATCTTAACTTTTGATGCTTTTGTGCTTAAATGCTTAAAAGGCTTTAACTGCTTGAACCCCGATAAATGCTGCTTGCAGCTTTAATTAGGGGTTCAAGCACGAAGTGCTGAAACCCTATTGTAATTGTGCTGATTTTTATTATTATTATTATTATTATTCCGCCGTAAAACGCATCGTGCAGCCCAAACCGTAAGAGCTGGAACTTTGAAACTTTGACAGATGGTAGTACAAAAATCGAGGAAAGGTTCAGAGATTATGACCCCGATTGGCCCATAGGTGGCGCTATAGCAACCAAAAGCGCGAAACTGTTCATAACTCCTAGACCGTATGTCGTAGACTCAAGTGTCTTATATCATTGGAAAGCTGGATGCCTGACGAACAAAACGTATATCTCCGATTTCATTTCCGCCATGATAGATTTTCCGCCATTTTGAATTTTGTCAAAAACCTACTTTTGCGAACTAGTCCCTGGTTTTTTGCCCGATTGGAACCAAACCAGTGCAGAAATGTTCTCTGGAGTCTGAATATCAATAATTATCGAAAAAAAGTGGAAATTTCGATTCACGGTCGCTAAGGGGCGCCAAAACGTACGTTGTGGGAGGGGCCTATTTTACTAAAATGGCTATAACTCCCGATGTAAATGAGGTATCTTCACCAAACTTGGTACACATGTGTATGAGTTCAATCTGGGGTCACAGTAAAAAAATCGCGACGATTGGCCTCATGGTGGCGCTATAAAATGAAAAAAACATAAAACAGGCTATAACCACCTGACCGTTAGTCCGATTGACTTGAAAATTGGTATGCAGTGTCTTGGTCCAAGGTGCCATGTATGTGTATGAGGACATTGGCGTATCTCAAAAAACATGGCCGCCATCGGCCAACGAAGTTTGAGCACCTATTAGACAAGGTTAACGGAGGCCGATCGGAACGAAACTCAATGGGCATGTTCGGCTCATGGCCCTAAAGGTCTGTAAGAATTTTGAAAGAAATCGGCCACTAGTTGGCGCTAACGAGTTTTACGGCTCTGTAATCACGTGGTGTTACAAATATCCACACAATATGCATATCATTTGATAGATCTCCTCATCCTGAACAACTTTGCCTCAAGAACCATTGCTGTCAATCAAACTGTTCATTAATTATTCATTAATATGTTAAAAACCTACTTTTGCGAACTAGTCCTAGGTTTTTTGCCCGATTGGAACCAGACCAGTCTAGGACAATTCTCTGGACTCTCTAGATCAATAATTATCAAAAAAAAGTTGAACTTTTGCATTTGGATGGCTGTAATAGGGTAATTTATAAAATGGGCGTGTCAAAATACATTAAAAAGCCTATAAATCCTAAATAAAAACTCAGAACTTCACAAAAATTGGTCAGCATATGTGACATAACATCATTAACAAGCATGAAAAATTCTATGGAGATCGGACGATAGGTGGCGCTATAACTGTTAAAAAGCTTTAAAATCATATATTTCCTATGGTAAACTGCCTGTATTGGCTGTAAATGGTCTTTTCCATCTCTGATCATATAATTTTCACATCATAATGTTCAAAACTAGTGCAATACAATTCTCTGGACTCACTAGATCAATAATTGTCAGAAAAAGTTGAACTACTTCATTTGGATAGCTATAATAGGTTCACTTCAAAATCTGGCCTTTACCAAGTGTCCCCGAAAGCCTATATCTCTTTAATCAATGCTCAGACCTTCTTAAAAACAAGTCAGAACGTGTGAAATATCACCCTGAACAAGCATGAAAATTTTCAGACAGATCGGACAAAATTTGCCTCTATAACAGTTAAAAAGGTGAAAATGATATGAATTAATGGCATGTTAAGCCAATAAGTGGTATTTTACTGCCCCCTGCTGTTTAAAATAGTCATTGTCTCATATTGGTATTGGTATCAGCCATGGTAAATCATGATAAATGATGGTGTGTGTGTGTGTGTGTGTGTGTGTGTGTGTGTGTGTGTGTGTGTGTGTGTGTGTGTGTGTGTGTGTGTGTGTGGTACAAATATAACAAAGGTTTTATTTTCCAACATGAAAACAAACATAACAGAGTGCTAGTGCACAAACAATAACCGACAATGATAATGGATGAGAGGGGAACTTAAATACACAGATCAAGACGAGGACAACAGGTGACGGTTATGATGATGAGGAGCAGGTGATGATGAGGAGGGTGATGAGGAGCAGGTGCAGGTGATGACGACAGATGGTGAATGTGATGAAGACAGAAGGTGAATGTGATGAAGGTGAATGAGACACCAATATCACTGAAACATTTGTGTGTGTGTGTGTGTGTGTGTGTGTGTGTGTGTGTGTGTGTGTGTAGCATTATTGTGTGTAGCATATGTAGCAAGTATGCATTATTGAGTTAACATGGAAACACTGGTTTGCTTTAGTGCAGAAAACTGGTCAAAATCATGAGGTTTAAAGTGAAAGTGAGCCAATAAGTGGTCTTCTACTGCCCTCTGCTGGCCATTCTACTTATTAATTAAATTTTTCCACATGTGCTTGCATTTATACTTGAATACACACTAAAAATCACTTATATAGCAATAACTATTATAACACAATCATATTTTGTCAGTGTTAATCACTTTATTTGCACTGACACTTCAAATAATTGCTAGTAATGTGATAAATCAGGCTAGAAACATGGTAAATCAAAGTAAATAATACTAGATTGTCGTTTATCTCCTGGTAAATAATACTAGAACGTGGTATATCATGGTAAATCATGGTTAACTATGCTGTGTGTGTGTGTGTGTGTGTGTGTGTGTGTGTGTGTGTGTGTGTGTGTGTAAGCATGCATTGAGTTAACATGGATAAACTGGTTTGCTTTAGTGCAGAAAACTGGTTTAAAGTGAAAGTGAGCCAATAAGTGGTCTTCTACTGCCCTCTGCTGGCCATTCTACTTATTAATGAAATATTTCAACATGTGCTTGCATTCATACTTGAATACACACTAAAAAAATCACTTATATAGCAATAACTATTATAACACAATCATATTTTGTCAGTGTTAATCACTTTATTTGCACTGACACTTCAAATAATTGCTAGTAATGTGATAAATCAGGCTAGAAACATGGTAAATCAAAGTAAATAATACTAGATTGTCGTTTATCTCCTGGTAAATAATACTAGAACGTGGTATATCATGGTAAATCATGGTTAACTATGCTGTGTGTGTGTGTGTGTGTGTGTGTGTGTGTGTGTGTGTGTGTGTGTGTAAGCATGCATTGAGTTAACATGGAAAAACTGGTTTGCTTTAGTGCAGAAAACTGGTTTAAAGTGAAAGTGAGCCAATAAGTGGTCTTCTAGTGCCCTCTGCTGGCCATTCTACTTAATAATGAAATATTTTACATGTGCTTTTGCATTCATACTTGGACACACTAAAAATCACGTATATAACTAACTATTATAACACAATAATATTTTGTCAGTGTTCATCACCTCATTTGCACTGACACTTCACATAATTGCTAGTAATGTGGTTAATCATGCTAGAAACATTGTAAATCATAGTAAATAATACTGAAATGAGGTGTATCAAGGTAAATCATGCTAGAATCCTAATAAATCATTCTGGAACATGGTATATGATAGTAAATCATGCTAGAATCATATTAAATAATTCTAGAATGTGGCAAATCGTTGTGGGAGGAGCCTATTTTACTCAAATGGCTATAACTCAAGAAGTAAATGAGATATCTTCACCAAACTCAGTACACATGTGTATGGGTTCAATTTGAGGTCACAGTAAACAATTTTATGGAGATCGGACCATAGGTGGCGCTATAACTGTTAAAAAGCTTTAAAACCATATATATCCCATGGCAATTTGCCTGTATTGGCTGTAAATGGTCTTTTCCATCTATTATGTCAGTGGTTACATGCTTGCTAAATAAATCTTAATGACTTTTGATGCTTTTGTGCTTAAATGCCTTAAAGGCCTTAACTGCTTGAACCCCGATAAATGCTGCTTGCAGCTTTAATTATTATTATTATTCCGCCGTAAAACGCATCGTGCAGCCCAAACCGTAAGAGCTGGAACTTTGAAACTTTGACAGATGGTAGTACAAAAATCGAGGAAAGGTTCAGAGATTATGACCCCGATTGGCCCATAGGTGGCGCTATAACAACCAAAAGCGCGAAACTGCTCATAACTCCTAGACCGTATGTCGTAGACTCAAGTGTCTTATATCATTGGAAAGCTGGACGCCTGACGAACAAAACGTATATCTCCGATTTCATTTCCGCCATGATAGATTTTCCGCCATTTTGAATTTTGTCAAAAATCTACTTTTGCGAACTAGTCCCTGGTTTTTTGCCCGATTGGAACCAAACTAGTGCAGAAATGTTCTCTGGAGACTGAATATCAATAATTATCGAAAAAAAGTGGAAATTTCGATTCACGGTCGCTAAGGGGCGCCAAAACGTACGTTGTGGGAGGGGCCTATTTTACTAAAATGGCTATAACTCCCGATGTAAATGAGGTATCTTCACCAAACTTGGTACACATGTGTATGAGCTTACTCTGGGGTCACAGTAAAAAAATCGCGACGATTGGCCTCATGGTGGCGCTATAAAAGGAAAAAAACATAAAACAGGCTATAACCACCTGACCGTTAGTCCGATTGACTTGAAAATTGGTATGCAGTGTCTTGGTCCAAGGTGCCATGTATGTGTATGAGGACATTGGCGTATCTCAAAAAACATGGCCGCCATCGGCCAACGAAGTTTGAGCACCTATTAGACAAGGTTAACGGAGGCCGATCGGAACGAAACTCAATGGGCATGTTCGGCTCATGGCCCTAAAGGTCTGTAAGAATTTTGAAAGAAATCGGCCACTAGTTGGCGCTAACGAGTTTTACGGCTCTGTAATCACGTAGTGTTACAAATATCCACACAATATGCATATCATTTGATAGATCTCCTCATCCTGAACAACTTTGCCTCAAGAACCATTGCTGTCAATCAAACTGTTCATTAATTATTCATTAATATGTTAAAAACCTACTTTTGCGAACTAGTCCTAGGTTTTTTGCCCGATCGGAACCAGACCAGTCTAGGACAATTCTCTGGACTCTCTAGATCAATAATTATCAAAAAAAAGTTGAACTTTTGCATTTGGATGGCTGTAATAGGGTAATTTATAAAATGGGCGTGTCAAAATACATTAAAAAGCCTATAAATCCTAAATAAAAACTCAGAACTTCACAAAAATTGGTCAGCATATGTGACATAACATCATTAACAAGCATGAAAAATTCTATGGAGATCGGACGATAGGTGGCGCTATAACTGTTAAAAAGCTTTAAAATCATATATTTCCTATGGTAAACTGCCTGTATTGGCTGTAAATGGTCTTTTCCATCTCTGATCATATAATTTTCATATCATAATGTTCAAAACTAGTGCAATACAATTCTCTGGACTCACTAGATCAATAATTGTCAGAAAAAGTTGAACTACTTCATTTGGATAGCTATAATAGGTTCACTTCAAAATCTGGCCTTTACCAAGTGTCCCCGAAAGCCTATATCTCTTTAATCAATGCTCAGACCTTCTTAAAAACAAGTCAGAACATGTGAAATATCACCCTGAACAAGCATGAAAATTTTCAGACAGATCGGACAAAATTTGCCTCTATAACAGTTAAAAAGGTGAAAATGATATGAATTAATGGCATGTTAAGCCAATAAGTGGTATTTTACTGCCCCCTGCTGTTTAAAATAGTCATTTTCTCATATTGGTATTGGTATCAGCCATGGTAAATCATGATAAATGATGGTGTGTGTGTGTGTGTGTGTGTGTGTGTGTGTGTGTGTGTGTGTGGTACAAATATAACAAAGGTTTTATTTTCCAACATGAAAACAAACATAACAGAGTGCTAGTGCACAAACAATAACCGACAATGATAATGGATGAGAGGGGAACTTAAATACACAGATCAAGACAAGGACAACAGGTGACGGTTATGATGATGAGGAGCAGGTGATGATGAGGAGGGTGATGAGGAGCAGGTGCAGGTGATGACGACAGATGGTGAATGTGATGAAGACAGAAGGTGAATGTGATGAAGGTGAATGTGACACCAATATCACTGAAACATTTGTGTGTGTGTGTGTAGCATTATTGTGTGTAGCATATGTAGCAAGTATGCATTATTGAGTTAACATGGAAACACTGGTTTGCTTTAGTGCAGAAAACTGGTCAAAATCATGAGGTTTAAAGTGAAAGTGAGCCAATAAGTGGTCTTCTACTGCCCTCTGCTGGCCATTCTACTTATTAATTAAATTTTTCCACATGTGCTTGCATTTAAACTTGAATACACACTAAAAATCACTTATATAGCAATAACTATTATAACACAATCATATTTTGTCAGTGTTAATCACTTTATTTGCACTGACACTTCAAATAATTGCTAGTAATGTGGTAAATCATGGTAAATCATGGTTAACTATGCTGTGTGTGTGTGTGTGTGTGTGTGTGTGTGTGTGTGTGTGTGTGTGTGTGTGTGTGTGTGTGTGTGTGTGTGTGTGTGTGTGTGTGTGTAAGCATGCATTGAGTTAACATGGATAAACTGGTTTGCTTTAGTGCAGAAAACTGGTTTAAAGTGAAAGTGAGCCAATAAGTGGTCTTCTACTGCCCTCTGCTGGCCATTCTACTTATTAATGAAATATTTCAACATGTGCTTGCATTCATACTTGAATACACACTAAAAAAATCACTTATATAGCAATAACTATTATAACACAATCATATTTTGTCAGTGTTAATCACTTTATTTGCACTGACACTTCAAATAATTGCTAGTAATGTGATAAATCAGGCTAGAAACATGGTAAATCAAAGTAAATAATACTAGATTGTCGTTTATCTCCTGGTAAATAATACTAGAACGTGGTATATCATGGTAAATCATGGTTAACTATGCTGTGTGTGTATGTGTGTGTGTGTGTGTGTGTGTGTGTGTGTGTAAGCATGCATTGAGTTAACATGGATAAACTGGTTTGCTTTAGTGCAGAAAACTGGTTTAAAGTGAAAGTGAGCCAATAAGTGGTCTTCTACTGCCCTCTGCTGGCCATTCTACTTATTAATGAAATATTTCAACATGTGCTTGCATTCATACTTGAATACACACTAAACAAATCACTTATATAGCAATAACTATTATAACACAATCATATTTTGTCAGTGTTAATCACTTTATTTGCACTGACACTTCAAATAATTGCTAGTAATGTGATAAATCAGGCTAGAAACATGGTAAATCAAAGTAAATAATACTAGATTGTCGTTTATCTCCTGGTAAATAATACTAGAACGTGGTATATCATGGTAAACCATGGTTAACTATGCTGTGTGTGTATGTGTGTGTGTGTGTGTGTGTGTGTGTGTGTGTGTGTGTGTGTGTGTGTGTGTGTGTGTGTGTGTGTGTGTGTGTGTGTGTAAGCATGCATTGAGTTAACATGGAAAAACTGGTTTGCTTTAGTGCAGAAAACTGGTTTAAAGTGAAAGTGAGCCAATAAGTGGTCTTCTAGTGCCCTCTGCTGGCCATTCTACTTAATAATGAAATATTTTACATGTGCTTTTGCATTCATACTTGGACACACACTAAAAATCACGTATATAACTAACTATTATAACACAATAATATTTTGTCAGTGTTCATCACCTCATTTGCACTGACACTTGACATAATTGCTAGTAATGTGGTTAATCATGCTAGAAACATTGTAAATCATAGTAAATAATACTGAAATGAGGTGTATCAAGGTAAATCATGCTAGAATCCTAATAAATCATTCTGGAACATGGTATATGATAGTAAATCATGCTAGAATCATATTAAATAATTCTAGAATGTGGCAAATCGTTGTGGGAGGAGCCTATTTTACTCAAATGGCTATAACTCAAGAAGTAAATGAGATATCTTCACCAAACTCAGTACACATGTGTATGGGTTCAATTTGAGGTCACAGTAAACAATTTAATGGAGATCGGACCATAGGTGGCGCTATAACTGTTAAAAAGCTTTAAAACCATATATATCCCATGGTAAACTGCCTGTATTGGCTGTAAATGGTCTTTTCCATCTATTATGTCAGTGGTTACATGCTTGCTAAATAAATCTTAATAACTTTTGATGCTTTTGTGCTTAAATGCCTTAAAGGCCTTAACTGCTTGAACCCCGATAAATGCTGCTTGCAGCTTTAATTAGGGGTTCAAGCACGAAGTGCTGAAACCCTATTGTAATTGTGCTGATTTTTATTATTATTATTATTATTATTCCGCCGTAAAACGCATCGTGCAGCCCAAACCGTAAGAGCTGGAACTTTGAAACTTTGACAGATGGTAGTACAAAAATCGAGGAAAGGTTCAGAGATTATGACCCCGATTGGCCCATAGGTGGCGCTATAACAACCAAAAGCGCGAAACTGCTCATAACTCCTAGACCGTATGTCGTAGACTCAAGCGTCTTATATCATTGGAAAGCTGGACGCCTGACGAACAAAACGTATATCTCCGATTTCATTTCCGCCATGATAGATTTTCCGCCATTTTGAATTTTGTCAAAAATCTACTTTTGCGAACTAGTCCCTGGTTTTTTGCCCGATTGGAACCAAACTAGTGCAGAAATGTTCTCTGGAGACTGAATATCAATAATTATCGAAAAAAAGTGGAAATTTCGATTCACGGTCGCTAAGGGGCGCCAAAACGTACGTTGTGGGAGGGGCCTATTTTACTAAAATGGCTATAACTCCCGATGTAAATGAGGTATCTTCACCAAACTTGGTACACATGTGTATGAGCTTACTCTGGGGTCACAGTAAAAAAATCGCGACGATTGGCCTCATGGTGGCGCTATAAAATGAAAAAAACATAAAACAGGCTATAACCACCTGACCGTTAGTCCGATTGACTTGAAAATTGGTATGCAGTGTCTTGGTCCAAGGTGCCATGTATGTCTATGAGGACATTGGCGTATCTCAAAAAACATGGCCGCCATTGGCCAACGAAGTTTGAGCACCTATTAGACAAGGTTAACGGAGGCCGATCGGAACGAAACTCAATGGGCATGTTCGGCTCATGGCCCTAAAGGTCTGTAAGAATTTTGAAAGAAATCGGCCACTAGTTGGCGCTAACGAGTTTTACGGCTCTGTAATCACGTGGTGTTACAAATATCCACACAATATGCATATCATTTGATAGATCTCCTCATCCTGAACAACTTTGCCTCAAGAACCATTGCTGTCAATCAAACTGTTCATTAATTATTCATTAATATGTTAAAAACCTACTTTTGCGAACTAGTCCTAGGTTTTTTGCCCGATCGGAACCAGACCAGTCTAGGACAATTCTCTGGACTCTCTAGATCAATAATTATCAAAAAAAAGTTGAACTTTTGCATTTGGATGGCTGTAATAGGGTAATTTATAAAATGGGCGTGTCAAAATACATTAAAAAGCCTATAAATCCTAAATAAAAACTCAGAACTTCACAAAAATTGGTCAGCATATGTGACATAACATCATTAACAAGCATGAAAAATTCTATGGAGATCGGACGATAGGTGGCGCTATAACTGTTAAAAAGCTTTAAAATCATATATTTCCTATGGTAAACTGCCTGTATTGGCTGTAAATGGTCTTTTCCATCTCTGATCATATAATTTTCATATCATAATGTTCAAAACTAGTGCAATACAATTCTCTGGACTCACTAGATCAATAATTGTCAGAAAAAGTTGAACTACTTCATTTGGATAGCTATAATAGGTTCACTTCAAAATCTGGCCTTTACCAAGTGTCCCCGAAAGCCTATATCTCTTTAATCAATGCTCAGACCTTCTTAAAAACAAGTCAGAACGTGTGAAATATCACCCTGAACAAGCATGAAAATTTTCAGACAGATCGGACAAAATTTGCCTCTATAACAGTTAAAAAGGTGAAAATGATATGAATTAATGGCATGTTAAGCCAATAAGTGGTATTTTACTGCCCCCTGCTGTTTAAAATAGTCATTTTCTCATATTGGTATTGGTATCAGCCATGGTAAATCATGATAAATGATGGTGTGTGTGTGTGTGTGTGTGTGTGTGTGTGTGTGTGTGTGTGTGTGTGTGTGTGTGTGTGTGTGTGTGTGTGTGGTACAAATATAACAAAGGTTTTATTTTCCAACATGAAAACAAACATAACAGAGTGCTAGTGCACAAACAATAACCGACAATGATAATGGATGAGAGGGGAACTTAAATACACAGATCAAGACAAGGACAACAGGTGACGGTTATGATGATGAGGAGCAGGTGATGATGAGGAGGGTGATGAGGAGCAGGTGCAGGTGATGACGACAGATGGTGAATGTGATGAAGACAGAAGGTGAATGTGATGAAGGTGAATGTGACACCAATATCACTGAAACATTTGTGTGTGTGTGTGTGTGTGTGTGTGTGTGTGTGTGTGTGTGTGTGTGTGTGTGTGTAGCATTATTGTGTGTAGCATATGTAGCAAGTATGCATTATTGAGTTAACATGGAAACACTGGTTTGCTTTAGTGCAGAAAACTGGTCAAAATCATGAGGTTTAAAGTGAAAGTGAGCCAATAAGTGGTCTTCTACTGCCCTCTGCTGGCCATTCTACTTATTAATTAAATTTTTCCACATGTGCTTGCATTTATACCTGAATACACACTAAAAAATCACTTATATAGCAATAACTATTATAACACAATCATATTTTGTCAGTGTTAATCACTTTATTTGCACTCACACTTCAAATAATTGCTAGTAATGTGGTAAATCATGGTAAATCATGGTTGACTATGCTGTGTGTGTGTGTGTGTGTGTGTGTGTGTGTGTGTGTGTGTGTGTGTGTGTGTGTGTGTGTGTGTGTGTGTGTGTGTGTGTGTAAGCATGCATTGAGTTAACATGGATAAACTGGTTTGCTTTAGTGCAGAAAACTGGTTTAAAGTGAAAGTGAGCCAATAAGTGGTCTTCTACTGCCCTCTGCTGGCCATTCTACTTATTAATGAAATATTTCAACATGTGCTTACATTCATACTTGAATACACACAAAAAACATCACTTATATAGCAATAACTATTATAACACAATCATATTTTGTCAGTGTTAATCACTTTATTTGCACTGACACTTCAAATAATTGCTAGTAATGTGATAAATCAGGCTAGAAACATGGTAAATCAAAGTAAATAATACTAGATTGTCGTTTATCTCCTGGTAAATAATACTAGAACGTGGTATATCATGGTAAATCATGGTTAACTATGCTGTGTGTGTGTGTGTGTGTGTGTGTGTGTGTGTGTGTGTGTGTGTGTGTGTGTGTGTGTGTGTGTGTGTGTGTGTGTGTGTGTGTGTGTAAGCATGCATTGAGTTAACATGGAAAAACTGGTTTGCTTTAATGCAGAAAACTGGTTTAAAGTGAAAGTGAGCCAATAAGTGATCTTCTAGTGCCCTCTGCTGGCCATTCTACTTAATAATGAAATATTTTACATGTGCTTTTGCATTCATACTTGGACACACACTAAAAATCACGTATATAACTAACTATTATAACACAATAATATTTTGTCAGTGTTCATCACCTCATTTGCACTGACACTTCACATAATTGCTAGTAATGTGGTTAATCATGCTAGAAACATTGTAAATCATAGTAAATAATACTGAAATGAGGTGTATCAAGGTAAATCATGCTAGAATCCTAATAAGTCATTCTGGAACATGGTATATGATAGTAAATCATGCTAGAATCATATTAAATAATTCTAGAATGTGGCAAATCGTTGTGGGAGGAGCCTATTTTACTCAAATGGCTATAACTCAAGAAGTAAATGAGATATCTTCACCAAACTCAGTACACATGTGTATGGGTTCAATTTGAGGTCACAGTAAACAATTTTATGGAGATCGGACCATAGGTGGCGCTTTAACTGTTAAAAAGCTTTAAAACCATATATATCCCATGGCAAATTGCCTGTATTGGCTGTAAATGGTCTTTTCCATCTATTATGTCAGTGGTTACATGCTTGCTAAATAAATCTTAATAACTTTTGATGCTTTTGTGCTTAAATGCCTTAAAGGCCTTAACTGCTTGAACCCCGATAAATGCTGCTTGCAGCTTTAATTATTATTATTATTCTTCCCTAAAACGCATCGTGCAGCCAAAACCGTAAGGCCTAGAGACGTGATACTTGGTCAAATGGTAGTAGTATTGCTCGCTACTCAGATACACGGACTTAGCCAAATCGGCCCATAGGTGGCGCTACAGCGACCAAAAGCGCGAAACTGCTCAGAACTCCTAGACCGTATGTCGTAGACTCAAGTGTCTTATATCATTGGAAAGCTGGATGCCTGACGAACAAAACGTATATCTCCGATTTCATTTCCGCCATGATAGATTTTCCGCCATTTTGAATTTTGCCAAAAACCTACTTTTGCGAACTAGTCCTAGGTTTTTCGCCCGATCGGAACCAAACCAGTACAGAAATGTTCTCTGAAGTCTGAATATCAATAATTATCGAAAAAAAGTTGAAATTTCGATTCACGAACGCTAAGGGGCGCCAAAACGTACGTTGTGGGAGGGGCCTATTTTACTAAAATGGCTATAACTCCAGAAGTAAATGAGGTATCTTCACCAAACTCGGTACACATGTGTAAGAGGTCAATCTGAGGTCACAGTAAAAAAATCGCGGCGATTGGCCACATGGTGGCGCTATAACATGAAAAAATCATAAAACAGGCTTTAACCACCTGACCGTTAGTCCGATTGACTTGAAAATTGGTATGCAGTGTCTTGGCCCAAGGTGTCATGTATGTCTATGAGGACATTGGTGTATCTCAAAAAACATGGCCGCCATCGGCCAATGAAGTTTGAGCACCTATTAGACAAGGTTAACGGAGGCCGATCGGAACGAAACTCGATGGGCATGTTCAACTCATAGCCCTAGAGGTCTGTAAGAATTTTGAAAGAAATCGGCCACTAGTTGGCGCTAACGAGTTTTACGGCTCTGTAATCACGTGGTGTTACACTTATTGTCACAAAATGCATATCATTTGATAGATCTGCTCATGCTGAACAACATTGCCTCAAGAACCATTGCTGTCAATCAAATCGTTCATTAATTATTTGCGAATATGTTAAAAACCTACTTTTGCGAACTAGTCCCTGGTTTTTCGCCCGATCGGAACCAGACCAGTCTAGGACAATTCTCTGGACTCTCCTGATCAATAATTATCGAAAAAAAGTTGAACTTTTGAATTTTTCGTATGGCTATAATTGGGTCATAAAGAAAATGGGCGTGGCAAAATGCACTCAAAAGCCTATAAATCCTAAACGAAAACTCAGAACTTCACAAAAATTGGTGAGCATATGTGCCATAACATTGTAAACAAGCGTGCAAAATTTCATGGAGATCGGACAATAGCTGGCGCTATAACTGTCAAAAAGCTTTGAAAACCATATATTTCCTATGGTAAATTGCCTGTTTTGGCTGTAAATGGTCTTTTCCATCTATTATTTCAGTGGTTAAAAGCTTTCCAAATAAAACTTAATGTCTTAAATGCTTATGTGCTTAAAGGCCTTAAATGCTTGAACCCCGATAAATGCTGCTTGCAGCTTTAATTATTATTATTAGGGGTTCAAGCACGAAGTGCTGAAACCCTATTGTAATTGTGCTGATTTTTATTATTTTTCTTCTGCCGTAAAACGCATCGTGCAGCCTAAACCGTAAGTGCTGGAGACTTGAAACTTTGCCAAATGGTAGTACAAAAATCGAGGAGAGGTTCAGAGAGTATGACTCCGATTGGCCCATAGGTGGCGCTATAGCGACCAAAAGCGCGAAACTGCTCATAACTCCTAGACCATATGTCGTAGACTCAAGTGTCTTATATCATTGGAAAGCTGGAACCCTGAAGAACAAAACGTATATCTCCGATTTCATTTCCGGTATGCAAATTTTTCCGCCATTTTGAATTTTGTCAAAAACCTACTTTTGCGAACTAGTCCTAGGTTTTTCGTCCGATCGGAACCAAACCAGTGCAGAAATGTTCTCTGGAGTCTGAATATCAATAATTATCGAAAAAAAGTTGAAATTTCGATTCACAGTCGCTAGGGGGCGCAAAACTAATGTTGTGGGAGGAGCCTATTTTACTAAAAGGGCTATAACTCAAGATGTAAATGAGGTATCTTCACCAAACTCGGTCCACATGTGTAGGAGTTCAATCTTGGGTCACAGTAAAAAAATCGCGACGATTAATCTCTAGGTGGCGCTATAACATGAAAAAAACATGAAAAGGGCTATGACGACCTGACCGTTAGTCTGATTGACTTGAAAATTGGTATGCAGTGTCTTGGTCCAAGGTGCCTTGTATGTCTATGAGGAAATTGGCGTATCTCAAAAAACATGGCCGCCATCGGCCAATGAAATTTGAGCACCTATTAGACAAGGTTAACGGAGGCTGATCGGAACAAAACTCGGTAGGCATGTTTGACTCATGGCCCTAGAGGTCTGTAAGAATTTTGAAAGAAATCGGCCACTAGTTGGCGCTAACGAGTTTTACAGCTCCGTAATCACGTGGTGTTACAAATATCCACACAATATGCATATCATTTGATAGACCTTCTCATGGAGAACAACTTTGCCTCAAGAACCATTGCTGTCAATCAAACCGTTCATTAAATATTCGTAATTATGTTAAAAACCTACTTTTGCGAACTAGTCCCTGGTTTTTCGCCCGATCGGAACCAAACGAGTCTAAGACAATTCTATGGACTCTCTAGATAAATAATTATCAAAAAAAAAGTCGAACTTTTGCATTTTTCGCATGGGTATATTGGGTCATAAAGAAAATGGGCGTGGCAAAATGCACTCAAAAGCCTATAAATCCTAAACGAAAACACAGAACTTCACAAAAATTGATGCGCATATTTGTCATAACATGCTAAAGAAGCCTGGAAATTTGTATGGAGATCGGACCAAAGGTGGCGCTATAACTGTTAAAACGCTTTAAAACCATATATTTCCTATGGTAAATTGCCTGTATTGGCTGTGAATGGTCTTTTCCTAGGAAAAATTCCTATTCCTATCTATGTTCATATAATTCTCATATAATAATGTTCATGACTCTTAATAAGCATGAAAAATTTCAGACAGATCAGACAAAATTTGCCTCTATAACAGTTAAAAAGGTAAAAATGATATAACATGTCATTAAGCCAATAAGTGGTATTTTACTGCCCCCTGCTGCCATTTCATCATACTGCTCCCTAATATTGTCATATAATTCATATTTAGACTTTATAAAATCATTATTTTAACATTTTAAATCATATTTTGTATCTATTCTCTATTGGAGTATTACTTGACAATTGTGTCACACTGAGATATGGAAATGGACTAAAGTAAATTAATGAAATGAAACGAAAGTAAAACGGGCATTTAAGCCACGCCCCCAAATACAAATTCACTCATAACTCGAAAACGGGAAGTCGTTTCGCGCTCAAATTTTGATGGTAAGGTCTTCTCCAGGCTCTTGATCGAAACGTGTCGTCGCGGGCCTCGGGAGCGCGCCCCCCGCGCGGATCTAGTCCGCGGGACCCCCAATTTTGAACGGCCGTAACTCCCGATCCAGACCACCCCGGACCTTGTGTGAGAGCTCGTTGGAAAGGGCCCATCCTTGGCTAGCTTCGATTCAAATGTGGTGTAATTTGTCCTGCGCATTCCAGAGATAACAGCCCCCAAATATTTGCATTTGAACAGTCATAACTTCCAGCATCAATCGCCCAAAAACACATTGATGGTCTCATTTAACAGGGCTCCTCAAGCACTATATATGCTTTTTCGCCTTCTGGTTCCCGAGATAGAAATTCCCATTCATTAATTCATTAAATCACTTCAATTGTAAAATGCAAGCTTTAATACCACTTTTGTCCACTCGAGGGAGCAGCAGGATTGCACATTACCTTTTCATTAGCTTTCAGTATTGGGAAACAAACAAATGCTTTAAAAAGCAATCTTTTTTATTATGATAGGGCTGTAGCTATCGATTATTTTAGTATTTTAGTATTTAGTATTTTAGTATTCTATTCAAGTAATCGGATAAAAAAATTGTGGTAAAAAATAGATTCAAGTTAACAACAGCCTTTAAAATGACTTAAAAAAAAATATATATAATAACAAGCAACAATAATTGGTTCAAGTAAAGTATCAAAGTAAGTAATTATATTGGTTTTATTGAAGAACACTGTTAAAATATACCCATGTAAAATAAATTATATAAACTAATATAAACATAACTTATGTACATAAATAACAAATGCCTGCAGAGGGCGCCAGCTGCCTGGTTGTTGTTACACTAAGCCTGGCATTATCAAATCCTTGTTTAATATTGTCCAAACAACTAATTCAAATGTCAACTTAAACTTTAATATTTGACCACTTCTGTACGATAGAAATGCTACAGTCACTGTAATTTCTTGAACGAGAACATGTGCACATCAAAACATGCAAATTCAGAGCAAGAGTTTAAACTTTTATTTTGAAATCGCGATGGACAGCAGTTTGAGAAACCCAGATGTGCTCCACAAATGATAACAGTGCAACTATGAAACACAAATTGCGTCCGACTTGCGTTCCCATATTTGCACGTTATTGGAAACCTAAACAAACAGCACTGCAGAGACTGAGTTTGCTTGGAGCAGCGTTTACTGTGGATGGAGCTGAGGTAATTTTAACATGTAGGCTAATCTGCACCCATGTGTCTTCTGTGTGAAAAAAAAAAAAAACAAGCAAAAAACAGAGGATATATTTATTTAACTGAATCACAGACTTTGTGATTTCACAATGGCACTATGCTATACTATGACTGTAAATGGTTTTAAATATCGCGTTGTCCTAGAAAACTGTAATTCTGCGGTTGTTTGATTCTCGTCTGTGGAATGCACCACTTTTGGTATTTTGCCAATTACTTTAGGGGTAAATTGCAATCAAGGATTTTTTTTAATCGAGTACTTGACTATAATTGAGGAATCGTTACAGCCCTATACTGGCAACATAGTTTTATATTATTAGATCACAAAGAAATGCCTATAGACAAATAAATATATTTTCTCAATAGCATATCCAAAAAACGTGTGTGTGTGTGCGTGTGCGTGTGTGTGCGTGTGCGTGTGTGTGTGTGTGTGTGTGTGTGTGTGTGAGCATGCATTATTGAGTTGACATGGAAAAACTGGTTTGATTTAGTGCAGAAAACTGGTGCAAATCATTAAGTTTAAAGTGAAAGTGAGCCAATAAGTGGTCTTCTACTGGCTTCTGCTGGCCATTCTACTTATTAATGAAGTCTTTTCACATGTGCTTTTGGATTAATTCATATTTAGGGTAGACACTAAAAAAATCACTTGTATAACAATAACTATTATAACACAATCATATTTTGTCAGTGTTTATCACTTCATTTGCACTGACACTTCACATAATTGCTAGTAATGTGGTAAATCATGGTAAATCACGCTAGAAACATGGTAAGTCATAGTAAATAATAGTAGAATGTGGTGTATTAAGGTAAATCAGTAAGAATCCTGTTAAATCTTTCTAGAACGTGGTTTATCATGCTAGAACATGGTAAATCATGGTAAACTATGCTAGAACAGGGTAAATCATGGTAAACCATGATAAATTATGATGAACTATGGTAAATAATTTTAGAATGTGGTATATCATGGTAAATTATGCTAGAACATGATCTTTTCCATCTATGATGTCAGTGGTTAAATGCTTGCTAAATAAAACTTAATAACTTTTTATGCTTGTGTGCTTTGAGGCCTTAAAGGCCTTAATTGCTTGAACCCCGATAAATGCTGCTTGCAGCTTTAATTATTATTATTATTATTATTCCGCCGTAAAACGCATCGTGCAGCCCAAACCGTAAGAGCTGGAACTTTGAAACTTTGACAGATGGTAGTACAAAAATCGAGGAAAGGTTCAGAGATTATGACCCCGATTGGCCCATAGGTGGCGCTATAACAACCAAAAGCGCGAAACTGCTCATAACTCCTAGACCGTATGTCGTAGACTCAAGTGTCTTATATCATTGGAAAGCTGGACGCCTGACGAACAAAACGTATATCTCCGATTTCATTTCCGCCATGATAGATTTTCCGCCATTTTGAATTTTGTCAAAAATCTACTTTTGCGAACTAGTCCCTGGTTTTTTGCCCGATTGGAACCAATCTAGTGCAGAAATGTTCTCTGGAGACTGAATATCAATAATTATCGAAAAAAAGTGGAAATTTCGATTCACGGTCGCTAAGGGGCGCCAAAACGTACGTTGTGGGAGGGGCCTATTTTACTAAAATGGCTATAACTCCCGATGTAAATGAGGTATCTTCACCAAACTTGGTACACATGTGTATGAGCTTACTCTGGGGTCACAGTAAAAAAATCGCGACGATTGGCCTCATGGTGGCGCTATAAAATGAAAAAAACATAAAACAGGCTATAACCACCTGACCGTTAGTCCGATTGACTTGAAAATTGGTATGCAGTGTCTTGGTCCATGGTGCCATGTATGTGTATGAGGACATTGGATTATCTCAAAAAACATGGCCGCCATCGGCCAACGAAGTTTGAGCACCTATTAGACAAGGTTAACGGAGGCCGATCGGAACGAAACTCAATGGGCATGTTCGGCTCATGGCCCTAAAGGTCTGTAAGAATTTTGAAAGAAATCGGCCACTAGTTGGCGCTAACGAGTTTTACGGCTCTGTAATCACGTGGTGTTACAAATATCCACACAATATGCATATCATTTGATAGATCTCCTCATCCTGAACAACTTTGCCTCAAGAACCATTGCTGTCAATCAAACTGTTCATTAATTATTCATTAATATGTTAAAAACCTACTTTTGCGAACTAGTCCTAGGTTTTTTGCCCGATCGGAACCAGACCAGTCTAGGACAATTCTCTGGACTCTCTAGATCAATAATTATCAAAAAAAAGTTGAACTTTTGCATTTGGATGGCTGTAATAGGGTAATTTATAAAATGGGCGTGTCGAAATACATTAAAAAGCCTATAAATCCTAAATAAAAACTCAGAACTTCACAAAAATTGGTCAGCCTATGTGTCATAACATCATTAACAAGCATGCAAAATTCTATGGAGATCGGACGATAGTTGGCGCTATAACTGTTAAAAAGCTTTAAAATCATATATTTCCTATGGTAAACTGCCTGTATTGGCTGTAAATGGTCTTTTCCATCTCTGATCATATAATTTTCATATCATAATGTTCAAAACTAGTGCAATACAATTCTCTGGACTCACTAGATCAATAATTGTCAGAAAAAGTTGAACTACTTCATTTGGATAGCTATAATAGGTTCACTTCAAAATCTGGCCTTTACCAAGTGTCCCCGAAAGCCTATATCTCTTTAATCAATGCTCAAACCTTCTTAAAAACAAGTCAGAACGTGTGAAATATCACCCTGAACAAGCATGAAAATTTTCAGACAGATCGGACAAAATTTGCCTCTATAACAGTTAAAAAGGTGAAAATGATATGAATTAATGGCATGTTAAGCCAATAAGTGGTATTTTACTGCCCCCTGCTGTTTAAAATAGTCATTTTCTCATATTGGTATTGGTATCAGCCATGGTAAATCATGATAAATGATGGTGTGTGTGTGTGTGTGTGTGTGTGTGTGTGTGTGTGTGTGTGTGTGTGTGGTACAAATATAACAAAGGTTTTATTTTCCAACATGAAAACAAACATAACAGAGTGCTAGTGCACAAACAATAACCGACAATGATAATGGATGAGAGGGGAACTTAAATACACAGATCAAGACAAGGACAACAGGTGACGGTTATGATGATGAGGAGCAGGTGATGATGAGGAGGATGATGAGGAGCAGGTGCAGGTGATGACGACAGATGGTGAATGTGATGAAGACAGAAGGTGAATGTGATGAAGGTGAATGTGACACCAATATCACTGAAACATTTGTGTGTGTGTGTGTGTGTGTGTGTGTGTGTGTGTGTGTGTGTGTGTGTGTGTGTGTGTGTGTGTGTGTGTGTGTAGCATTATTGTGTGTAGCATATGTAGCAAGTATGCATTATTGAGTTAACATGGAAACACTGGTTAGCTTTAGTGCAGAAAACTGGTCAAAATCATGAGGTTTAAAGTGAAAGTGAGCCAATAAGTGGTCTTCTACTGCCCTCTGCTGGCCATTCTACTTATTAATTAAATTTTTCCACATGTGCTTGCATTTATACTTGAATACACACTAAAAATCACTTATATAGCAATAACTATTATAACACAATCATATTTTGTCAGTGTTAATCACTTTATTTGCACTGACACTTCAAATAATTGCTAGTAATGTGGTAAATCATGGTAAATCATGGTTAACTATGCTGTGTGTGTGTGTGTGTGTGTGTGTGTGTGTGTGTGTGTGTGTGTGTGTGTGTGTAAGCATGCATTGAGTTAACATGGATAAACTGGTTTGCTTTAGTGCAGAAAACTGGTTTAAAGTGAAAGTGAGCCAATAAGTGGTCTTCTACTGCCCTCTGCTGGCCATTCTACTTATTAATGAAATATTTCAACATGTGCTTGCATTCATACTTGAATACACACTAAAAAAATCACTTATATAGCAATAACTATTATAACACAATCATATTTTGTCAGTGTTAATCACTTTATTTGCACTGACACTTCAAATAATTGCTAGTAATGTGATAAATCAGGCTAGAAACATGGTAAATCAAAGTAAATAATACTAGATTGTCGTTTATCTCCTGGTAAATAATACTAGAACGTGGTATATCATGGTAAATCATGGTTAACTATGCTGTGTGTGTATGTGTGTGTGTGTGTGTGTGTGTGTGTGTGTGTGTGTGTGTGTGTGTGTGTGTGTGTGTGTGTGTAAGCATGCATTGAGTTAACATGGAAAAACTGGTTTGCTTTAGTGCAGAAAACTGGTTTAAAGTGAAAGTGAGCCAATAAGTGGTCTTCTAGTGCCCTCTGCTGGCCATTCTACTTAATAATGAAATATTTTACATGTGCTTTTGCATTCATACTTGGACACACACTAAAAATCACGTATATAACTAACTATTATAACACAATAATATTTTGTCAGTGTTCATCACCTCATTTGCACTGACACTTCACATAATTGCTAGTAATGTGGTTAATCATGCTAGAAACATTGTAAATCATAGTAAATAATACTGAAATGAGGTGTATCAAGGTAAATCATGCTAGAATCCTAATAAATCATTCTGGAACATGGTATATGATAGTAAATCATGCTAGAATCATATTAAATAATTCTAGAATGTGGCAAATCGTTGTGGGAGGAGCCTATTTTACTCAAATGGCTATAACTCAAGAAGTAAATGAGATATCTTCACCAAACTCAGTACACATGTGTATGGGTTCAATTTGAGGTCACAGTAAACAATTTTATGGAGATCGGACCATAGGTGGCGCTATAACTGTTAAAAAGCTTTAAAACCATATATATCCCATGGCAAATTGCCTGTATTGGCTGTAAATGGTCTTTTCCATCTATTATGTCAGTGGTTACATGCTTGCTAAATAAATCTTAATAACTTTTGATGCTTTTGTGCTTAAATGCCTTAAAGGCCTTAACTGCTTGAACCCCGATAAATGCTGCTTGCAGCTTTAATTATTAGGGGTTCAAGCACGAAGTGCTGAAACCCTATTGTAATTGTCCTGATTTTTATTATTATTATTCTGCCGTAAAACGCATCGTGCAGCCCAAACCGTAAGTGCTGGAGACTTGAGACTTTGCCAGAAGGTAGTACAAAAATCGAGGAGAGGTTATCAAATTATGACCCCGATTGGCCAATAGGTGGCGCTATAGTAAGCAAAAGTATAAAATCGCTAATAACTCCTAGACGGTTTGTCGTAGACTCAAGTGTCTTATATCACTATAATCCTTGGATCAAGACGGACAAAACGTATATCTCCGATTTCATTTCCGGTTGGCAAATTTTTCCGCCATTTTGAATTTTGTCAAAAACCTACTTTTGCGAACTTGTCTGTGGTTTTTTGTCCGATCGGAACCAAACCAGTGCAGAAATGTTCTCTGGAGTCTGAATATAAATAATTATCGAAAAAAAGTTGAAATTTCGATTCATGGTCGCTACGGGGTGCCAAAATGTTCGAAGGAGGCGGAGTCAGTTTTACTAAAATTGTTATAACTCGTGAACGAAATGAGATATCTTCACCAAACTTGGTAAACATATGTAGGAGGTCAATTTGAGGTCACAGTAAAAAAATTGCGTCGATTGGCCTCATGGTGGCGCTATAAAATAAAAAAAACGTATAGACACCTGACCGTTTTTCCGAATGACTTGAAATTTGGTGTGCAGTGTCTTGGCCCAAGGGGCCATGTATGTCTAAAAGGATATTGGCGTATCTCGAAAAACATGGCCGCCATTGGCAAATGAGGTTTGAGCACCTATTAACGAAGTCCGATCGGAACGAAACTCGGTGGGCATGTTCGGCTCAAGCCCCTAGAGGTCTGTAAGAATTTTGAAAGAAATCGGCCACTAGTTGGCACAAACGAGTTTTAAGGCTCTGTAATCACGTGGTGTTACACTTATTGTCACAAAATGCATATCATTAGATAGATCTGCTCATGCTCAACAACTTTGCCTCAAGAACCACTAATGTCAATCAAACCATTCATTAATTATTCGCGAATATGTTAAAAACCTACTTTTGCGAACTAGTCCTAGGTTTTTTCCCGATCGGAACCAGACCAGTCTAGGGCAATTCTCTGGACTCTCTAGATCAATAATTATCGAAAAAAAGTTGAACTTTTGCATTTGGGTGGCTGTAATAGGGTCATTTATAAAATGGGTGTGGCAAAATACACTAAAGAGCCTATAAATCATATATAAAAAAACTCAGAACTTCACAAAAATTGGATGAGCGTATGTGACCTAACATCATTAATAACCATGCGAAATGTTATGGAGATCGGACCATAGGTGGCGCTATAACTGTTAAAAAACTTTAAAACCATATATTTCCTATGGTAAATTGCCTGTATTGGCTGTAAATGGTCTTTTCCATCTATAATCATATAATTTTCATATAATAATGTTCAAAACTAGTGCAGTACAATTCTCTGGACTCTCTAGATCAGTAATTATCAGAAAAAGTTGAACTACTTCATTTGTATGGCTATAATAGGGTCACTTCAAAATGTGGCCTTGACCAAGTCTCCCCGAAAGCCTATATCTCTTCAATGAATGCTCAGAGCTTCTTCAAAACAAGTCATAACATGTGAAATATCACTCTAAACAAAAATGAACCTTTTCAGACAGATCAGTCAAAATTTGCCTCTATAAGCCAATAAGTGGTATTCTACTGCCCCCTGCTGTTTAAAATAGTCATTTTGTCATATTGTTGTAGAATTCATATTTAGACGTTATAGAATAACTCTTTTAACATTTACAATCACATGTAGTCAAATTCATCTATTGAAGTATTACTACTAACAATTGTCACATTGAGGAAAGTGAATCCTGAAGGAGATTTGCAGTAAACAGTTTGATCACATCATATACTTCAAATGTCTGTATCTACAACAGAATGTGTGTGTGTAGTCTTAGGTTTCTGAATAAATTCTGAATGATCTGATTAATAGCTTACAAAGACTTTGTGAAATGTTTATAGACCATTCAAATATATTTTCATAATGACATATCCCAATAGCATTGAAAAAACAACAACAACATTTGTCTTTGTGTGTGTGTGTGTGTGTGTGTGTGTGTGTGTGTGTGTGTGTGTGTGTGTGTGTGTGTGTGTGTGTAGCATTATTGTGTGTAGCATATGTAGCAAGTATGCATTATTGAGTTAACATGGAAACACTGGTTTGCTTTAGTGCAGAAAACTGGTCAAAATCATGAGGTTTAAAGTGAAAGTGAGCCAATAAGTGGTCTTCTACTGCCCTCTGCTGGCCATTCTACTTATTAATTAAATTTTTCCACATGTGCTTGCATTTATACTTGAATACACACTAAAAATCACTTATATAGCAATAACTATTATAACACAATCATATTTTGTCAGTGTTAATCACTTTATTTGCACTGACACTTCAAATAATTGCTAGTAATGTGGTAAATCATGGTAAATCATGGTAAACTATGCTAGAACAGGGTAAATCATGGTAAACTATGATGAATCATGGTAAACTATGATAAATCATGATAAACTATGGTAATCCATGCTAGAATCACAGTAAACAATGGTAAATCATACTAGAATGTAGTATATCATGGTAAATTATGCTAGAATATGGCAAATCATGCTAGAATCATAGTAAATAATACTAGAATATGCTAAATTGTTGTGGGAGGAGCCTATTTTACTAAAATGGCTATAACTCAAGAAGTAAATGAGATATCTTCACCAAACTCAGTACACATGTGTATGGGTTCAATTTGAGGTCACAGTAAACAATTCTATGGAGATCAGACCATAGGTGGCGCTATAACTGTTAAAAAGCTTTAAAACCATATATATCACATGGTAAATTGCCTGTATTGGCTGTAAATGGTCTTTTCCATCTATTATGTCAGTGGTTACATGCTTATTAAATAAATCTTAATAACTTTTGATGCTTTTGTGCTTAAATGCCTTAAAGGCCTTAACTGCTTGAACCCCGATAAATGCTGCTTGCAGCTTTAATTATTATTATTATTATTATTATTATTCCGCCCTAAAACGCATCGTGCAGCCCAAACCGTAAGAGCTGGAACCTTGAAACTTGGCCAAATGGTAGTCCTCAATTTGGGGAGAACCTATCAAAATATGACCCTGATTGGCCCATAGGTGGCGCTATAATGACCAAATTTACTAAATTGCTCATAACTCCTAGACAGTTTGTCCTAGAGTCTCAATTTTAGCATCACTGTGATCCCTGGATCCAGACGAACAAAATGGCTATCTCCAAATCCCGATCCGAGCAAAAAAAAAAAATTCTATGGGCAATTTAGTGAAAAACCTACTTTTGCAAACTAGTCCTAGGTTTTTGGCCCAATCGGAACCAGACCAGTCTAGCACAGTTCTCTGGAGTCTCTAGATCAATAATTATCGAAAAAAAGTTGAACTTTTGCATTGGCCTGGCTGTAACAGGGTCGTTTAGGAAAGGGGTGGGACAAAAAAACACTCAAAAGCCTATACAACCTAAGGGAAAACCCCAAACTTCACAAAAATCGATGAGCAGATGTGTCAGAACATGGTGAAGACGCATGCCAAGTTTCGTGAAGATCGGACAATAGGTGGCGCTATAACTGTCCAAAACGTCTCTTCTTATTAGGGGTTCAAGCATGAAATGCTGAAACCCTATTGTAATTGTGCTGATTTTTATTATTATTAGGGGTTCAAGCACGAAGTGCTGAAACCCTATTGTAATTGTACTGATTTTTATTAGGGGTTCAAGCACGAAGTGCTGAAACCCTATTGTAATTGTACTGATTTTTAGGGGTTCAAGCACGAAGTGCTGAAACCCTATTGTAATTGTACTGATTTTTATTATTATTAGGGGTTCAAGCACGAAGTGCTGAAACCCTATTGTAATTGTGCTGATTTTTATTATTATTAGGGGTTCAAGCACGAAGTGCTGAAACCCTATTGTAATTGTGCTGATTTTTATTATTTTTCTTCTGCCGTAAAACGCATCGTGCAGCCCAAACCGTAAGACCTGGAACCTTGAAACTTTGCCAAATGGTAGTATAAAAATCGAGGAGAGGTTATCAAATTATGACCTCGATTGGCCCATAGGTGGCGCTATAGCGACCAAAAGCGCGAAACTGCTCATAACTCCTAGACCATATGTCGTAGACTCAAGTGTCTTATATCATTGGAAAGCTGGAACCCTGAAGAACAAAACGTATATCTCCGATTTCATTTCCGGTATGCAAATTTTTCCGCCATTTTGAATTTTGTCAAAAACCTACTTTTGCGAACTAGTCCTAGGTTTTTCGTCCGATCGGAACCAAACCAGTGCAGAAATGTTCTCTGGAGTCTGAATATCAATAATTATCGAAAAAAAGTTGAAATTTCGATTCACGGTCTCTAGGGGGCGCAAAAATATTGTTGTGGGAGGAGCCTATTTTACTAAAAGGGCTATAACTCAAGATGTAAATGAGGTATCTTCACCAAACTCGGTCCACATGTGTAGGAGTTCAATCTTGGGTCACAGTAAAAAAATCGCGACGATTGAACACTAGGTGGCGCTATAACATGAAAAAAACATGAAAAGGGCTATGACGACCTGACCGTTAGTCCGATTGACTTGAAAATTGGTATGCAGTGTCTTGGTCCAAGGTGCCATGTATGTCTTTGAGGACATTGGCATATCTCAAAAAACATGGCCGCCATCGGCCAATGAAATTTGAGCACCTATTAGACAAGGTTAACGGAGGCTGATCGGAACAAAACTCGGTAGGCATGTTCGACTCATGGTCCTAGAGGTCTGTAAGAATTTTGAAAGAAATCGGCCACTAGTTGGCGTTAACGAGTTTTACAGCTCCGTAATCACGTGGTGTTACAAATATCCACACAATATGCATATCATTTGATAGACCTTCTCATGGAGAACAACTTTGCCTCAAGAACCATTGCTGTCAATCAAACCGTTCATTAAATATTCGTAATTATGTTAAAAACCTACTTTTGCGAACTAGTCCTAGGTTTTTCGCCCGATCGGAACCAAACGAGTCTAAGACAATTCTATGGACTCTCTAGATAAATAATTATCAAAAAAAAGTTGAACTTTTGCATTTTTCGCATGGGTATATAGGGTTATAAAGAAAATGGGCGTGGCAAAATGCACTCAAAAGCCTATAAATCCTAAACGAAAACACAGAACTTCACAAAAATTGATGCACATATTTGTCATAACATGCTAAAGGAGCCTGGAAATTTGTATAAAGATCGGACCAAAGGTAGCGCTATAACTGTTAAAACGCTTTAAAACCATATATTTCCTATGGTAAATTGCCTGTATTGGCTGTGAATGGTCTTTTCCTATGAAAAATTCCATAGGAAATAATTTGATCAAAATGAAATAATTTTCATATAATAATGTTCATGACTCTTAATAAGCATGAAACATTTCAGACAGATCAGACAAAATTTGCCTCTATAACAGTCAAAAAGGTAAAAATGATATAACATGTCATTAAGCCAATAAGTGGTATTTTACTGCCCCCTGCTGCCATTTCATCATACTGCTCCCTAATATTGTCATATAATTCATATTTAGACTTTATAAAATCATTATTTTAACATTTTCAATCATATTTTGTCAAAACTCATCTATTGGAGTATTACTTGACAATTGTGTCACACTGAGATATGGAAATGGACGAAAGTAAATGAATGAAATGAAACGAAAGTAAAACGGCATTTAAGCCACGCCCCCGAATACAAATTCACTAATAACTCGAAAACGGAAAGTTGTTGCACGTTCAAATTTTGATGGTAAGGTCCTCTCCAGGCTCTTGATCGAAACGTGTCGTCGCGGGCCTCCGTCGAGGGCTACTCGAGCACTATCTATGCTCTGAGTTTCAGAATTTTTCGCGTTCTGGTTACCGAGATATAACTGAAAAACCAAATTCCCATTCATTCACTCATTCATTCAAACACTTCAATTGCTATAATACCACTTTTGTCCACTTGAGGGAGCAGCAGAATTGCACATTACCTTTTCATTAGCTTTCAGTATTGGGAAACAAACAAATGCTTTAAAAAGCAATCTTTTTATTATGATAGGGCTGTAGCTTTCGATTATTTTAGTAATCGAGTATTCTATTCAAGTAATCGGATAAAAAAAAATTGTGGTAAAAAATAGATTCAAGTTAACAACAGCCTTTAAAATGACTTAAAATACAAATATATAATAACAAGCAACAATAATTGGTTCAAGTAAAGTATCAAAGTAAGTAATTATATTGGTTTTATTGAAGAACACTGTTAAAATATACCCATGTAAAATGAATTATATAAACTAATATAAACATAACTTATGTACATAAATAACAAATGCCTGCAGAGGGTGCCAGCGGCCTGGTTGTTGTTACACTAAGCCTGGCATTATCAAATCCTTGTTTAATATTGTCCAAACAATTAATTCAAATGTCAACTTAACCTTCAATATTTGGCCACTTCTGTACGATAGAAATGCTACAGTCACTGTAATTTCTTGAACGAGAACATGTGCACATCAAAACATGCAAACTCAGAGCAAGATAACTTATATTTTGAAATCGCAATGTTTAAACTTTTATTTTGAAATCGCGATGAACAGCAGTTTGAGAAACCCAGATGTGCTCCACAAATGATAACAGTGCAACTATGAAACACAAACTGCGTCCGACTTGCGTTCCCATATTTGCACGTTATTGGAAACCTAAACAAACAGCACTGCAGAGACTGAGTTTGCTTGGAGCAGCGTTTACTGTGGACGGAGCTGAGGTAATTTTAACATGTAACGTTAGGCTAATCTGCACTCATGTAATTGAAGCGTCTTCTCTGTGAAAAAAACAAACAAACAAAAAACAGAGGATATATTTATTTAACTGAATCACAGCCTTTGTGATTTCACAATGGCACTATGCTATATTATGACTGTAAATGGTTTTAAATATCGCGTTGTCCTAGAAAACTGTAATTCTGCGGTTGTTGGATTCTCGTCTGTGGAATGCACCACTTTCGGTATTTTGCCAATTACTCGAGGGGTAAATTGCAATCAAGGATTTTTTTAAATCGAGTACTTTACTATAATCGAGGAATCGTTACAGCCCTATACTGGTAACATAGTTTTATATTATTAGATCACAAAGAAATGCCTATAGACAAATAAATATATTTTCTCAATAACATATCCAAAAAACATATTTGTGTGTGTGTGTGTGTGTGTGTGTGTAAGCATGCATTATTGAGTTAACATGGAAAAACTGGTTTGATTTAGTGCAGAAAACTGGTGCAAATCATTAAGTTTAAAGTGAAAGTGAGCCAATAAGTGGTCTTCTACTGGCTTCTGCTGGCCATTCTACTTATTAACTCTTCGGAGTCTTGGGCTATTTTGGCCGTTTTTGAGTACTTTTTACACAGCACAACATCACCTATATGAACAGACAATTAGTTTTTCACTTTGATGTACTTTATCAACATACTGGACCCAAAATCACACAAAAAACACAAAATCCGAATAGAAAAATTATAGTTTTTTACTACAAAAAACACAAACATGCTCAATGAAGCATTTTAAAAGGTTTAAAATGTTAACACAAGTTGTAAATGTCAACATATACAGGTACAATTCAGATATAATCAAGCTATATACAAAAAAAATATGATTTACAAAAAAAAGCAGGTGTAGCCATGGGCTTTTTTCTTTTTCTTTTTAGCTTTGCCACTTTTTAAAACAGTTCATGCACACAATTATACAGAGAGCTATATTTAAGGCCTTGCATTCCCAGAGTATGAGGGTTCCCAAATAGTGCAAATACAACATAAAAAAGGTAAAATTGAGATAAAATCAAACTATATACAGCAAAAAGCAGGTGTGGCAATAGGGTTTTTTTCTTTTCTTTTTTGCTTAGAAACTCTACAAAACACAATGTACAATTACACAGACAGCTACATTACAGGGCTTTCATGAGCTTGAGTAAGAGGTGTTCCTAAAAAGTGCAAATATACCATACAAAAGGTAAAATGAATACAAAATCAATATCAGGATCACTCTCGGTTTTCCAGGGCTCAGAGCTGTGGTGTGGCTGTCCTGACTTTGCTGGAGATCTTGATCTGGTTTGACTCTTCCTTCCACCCAGATAGGAAAGAGATGCTTTGTAGGCCTCTGTCTGCTTGTTGTCGAAGTGGTAGATGACCCAGGCTGCTCATCATCTCTGTACATGTCAAGACACACGCAAAAAGATTAAAGATTGTACATCAAAGTTCAAGATGCTCATTGGCACATATGTACAACAATTACAGTGAAGCAATCATTGGCAATGAAATTCTTGTTCACACAACCACACACACACACACACACACACACACACACACACACACACACACACACACACACACAGACAGACAGACACACACAGAAACACACACGCACAGACAGACAGACAGACAGACAGACAGACAGACAGACAGACACACACACACACACACACACAGACAGACATACAGACAGACAGAGACACACACACACACACACACACACACACACACACAGATAATATAATATACAATAAGCTAAAAGTTTGTCTCACCCCTCGTTGTGAACCACAAAAGCCGAGTCGTCAATCTCATCATAGCCACTTTCTGATTCCGTCGATGAACTGTAAACAACATCGTCCAGTTGGTAGAACAAGTCGAGGGCTTGTTCAACCAAAAATTTTCCTTCCACAAAAAATACCTAAACTATCTACACTACTCCTAAACTACTCTCAAAATCTACTCAAACTCTTCCAAAAACTAGCAATAACATCTCTGTCTTTCTGTCTATTCCGTCAATATCCCGTCGGCGCCTTTCAATTTCGCTTCTTTGCACAGTTGGCTCCTCCTCCACTCCGTAAAATGTGCAGCATGAAGAGCAGAGTCAGCAGATTCACACATTTTTCTCCGTTTTGTTTTATGACAAAAACCGACGAAGTTATTGGAATAAATGCGACGCCTGTCGCATCCCATCGTGCGTTCTTTTACGAATGCGTCAATATTTTCAATATTTTTTTTATATAAAGTTTAAATGATCATATCTCCGTTTTTACTTGGTCTAGCAACACAAAACAAAAAGCAGAATAGAGTTTCAAGCCAGCACTTTCGACAGAAGTGGACGGCAGCGCTCGACGTGACTTTGTTTTTATAATTCAACGTCTTAAACCTGTCATGTGATTTGATCACGCCGGTGTGATCGGCGACTCGGAAGAGTTAATGAAGTCTTTTCACATGTGCTTTTGGATTCACTTGTATAACAATAACTATTATAACACAATCATATTTTGTCAGTGTTTATCACTTCATTTGCACTGACACTTCACATAATTGCTAGTAATGTGGTAAATCATGGTAAATCACGCTAGAAACATGGTAAGTCATAGTAAATAATAGTAGAATGTGGTGTATCAAGGTAGATCATGTAAGAATCCTGGTAAATAATTCTAGAACGTGGTATATCATGCTAGAACATGGTAAATCATGGTAAACTATGCTAGAACATGGTAAATCATGGTAAACCATGATAAATCATGATGAACTATGTCAAATCATTTTAGAATGTGGTATATCATGATAAATCATGCTAGAACATGATCTTTTCCATCTATGATGTCAGTGGTTACATGCTTGCTAAATAAAACTTAATAACTTTTGATGCTTTTGTGCTTTAAGGCCTTAAAGGCCTTAACTGCTTGAACCCCGATAAATGCTGCTTGCAGCTTTAATTATTATTATTATTATTATTATTCCGCCGTAAAACGCATCGTGCAGCCCAAACCGTAAGGGCTAGAGCTTTGAAACTTTGCCATATGGTAGTACAAAAATCGAGGAGAGGTTATCAAATTATGACCCCGATTGGCCCATAGGTGGCGCTATAGCAACCAAAAGCGCGAAACTGCTCATAACTCCTAGACCGTAAGTCCTAGACTCAAGTGTCTTATATCATTGGAAAGCTGGACGCCTGACGAACAAAACGTATATCTCCGATTTTATTTCCGCCATGATAGATTTTCCGCCATTTTGAATTTTGTCGAAAATCTACTTTTGCGAACTAGTCCCTGGTTTTTCGCCCGATCGGAACCAAACCAGTGCAGAATTGTTCTCTGGAGTCTGAAGATCAATAATTATCGAAAAAAAGTTGAAATTTCGATTCACGGTCGCTAGGGGGTGCAAAATTAACGTTGTGGGAGGAGCCTATTTTACTAAAATGGCTATAACTCCAGAAGTAAAAGAGGTATTTTAACCAAACTTGGTACACATGTGTAAGAGGTCAATCTGAGGTCACGGTAAAAAAATCGCGGCGATTGGCCACATGGTGGCGCTATAACATGAAAAAAACATAAAACAGGCTATAACCACCTGACCGTTAGTCCGATTGACTTGAAAATTGGTATGCAGTGTCTTGGTCCAAGGTGCCATGTATGTCTATGAGGACATTGGCGTATCTCAAAAAACATGGCCGCCATCGGCCAATGAAGTTTGAGCACCGATTAGACAAGGTTAACGGAGGCCGATCGGAACGAAACTCGATGGGCATGTTCGTCTCATGGCCCTAGAGGTCTGTAAGAATTTTGAAAGAAATCGGCCACTAGTTGGCGCTAACGAGTTTTATGGCTCTGTAATCACGTGGTGTTACACTCATCCACACAATATGCATATCATTTGATAGATCTGCTCATGCTGAACAACTTTGCCTCAAGAACCATTGCTGTCAATCAAACCGTTCATTAAATATTCACGAATATGTCTAAAACCTACTTTTGCGAACTAGTCCTAGGTTTTTCGCCCGATTGGAACCAGACCAGTCTAGGACAATTCTCTGGACTCTCTAGATCAATAATTATCAAAAAAAAGTTGAACTTTTGCATTTGTATGGCTGTAATAGGGTCATTTATAAAATGGGTGTGGCAAAATACACTCAAAAGCCTATAAATCCTAAATGAAAACTCAGAACTTCACAAAAATTGGTCAGCCTATGTGTCATAACATCATTAACAAGCATGCAAAATTTTATGGAGATCGGACGATAGGTGGCGCTATAACTGTTAAAAAGCTTTAAAACCATATATTTCCTATGGTATGTTGCCTGTATTGGCTGTAAATGGTCTTTTCCATCTCTGATCATATAATTTTCATATCATAATGTTCAAAACTAGTGCAATACAATTCTCTGGACTCACTAGATCAATAATTGTCAGAAAAAGTTGAACTACTTCATTTGGATAGCTATAATAGGTTCACTTCAAAATGTAGCCTTTACCAAGTGTCCCCGAAAGCCTATATCTCTTTAATGAATGACTCAGACCTTCTTAAAAACAAGTCAGAACATGTGAAATATCACTCTGAACATGCATGAAAATTTTCAGACAGATCAGACAAAATGTGCCTCTATAACAGTTAAAAAGGTGAAAATGATATGATTATAATGGCATGTTAAGCCAATAAGTGGTATTTTACTGCCCCCTGCTGTTCAAAATAGTCATTTTGTCATATTGTTCTATAATTTATATTTAGACTTTATAAAATCACTATTTTAACATTTACAATTACATTTAGTCAAAATCCATCTGTTAAAGTATTAGTATTGACAGTTTGATCACATCATACATTTCAAATGTCTGCATCTACAACATAATGTGTGTGTGTAGTCTTAGGTTTCTGAATAAATTCTGAATCATCTGATTAATAGCTTGCAAAGACTTTGTGAAATGTTTATAGACCATTCCAATATATTTTCATAATGACATATCCCAATAGCATTGAAAAAACAACAACAACAACAACATTTGTCTTTGTGTGTGTGTGTGTGCGTGCGTGCGTGCGTGCGTGCGTGCGTGCGTGCGTGCGTGCGTGCGTGCGTGCGTGTGTGTGTGTGTGTGTGTGTGTAAACATGCATTATGGAGTTAAAATGGAAAAACTGGTTTGCTTTAGTGCAGAAAAATGGTGAAAATCAAGAAGTTTAAAGTGAAAGTGAGCCAATATGTGGTCTTCTCCTGCCCTCTGCTGGCCATTCTACTTATTAATGAAGTCTACTCACATATGCTTTTGCATTCATTAGACACTAAAAATCACTTATATAACAATAAAACACACAAAAAATCACTTATATAACAATTACTATTGTAGCACAATCATATTTTGTCAGAGTTGATCACTTCATTTTTACTGATACTTCACATAATTGCTAGCAATGTGGTAAATCATGGTAAATTACACTAAAAACATGGTAAATCATAATAAATAATACTAGAATGTGGTGTATCAAGGTAAATCATACTACAATCCTGGTACATCATTCTAGAACATGGTATATCATGGTACATCATGCTAGAACATGGTAAATCATGGTAAACTATGCTAGAACAGGGTAAATCATGGTAAGCCATGATAAATCATAATAAACTATGGTAAATCATGTTAGAATGTGGTATATCATGGTAAATCATGCTATAACATGGTAAATCATGGTAAACTATGCTAGAACAGGGTAAATCATGGTAAACTATGATGAATCATGGTAAACTATGATAAATCATGATAAACTATGGTAATCCATGCTAGAATCACAGTAAACAATGGTAAATCATACTAGAATGTAGTATATCATGGTAAATTATGCTAGAATATGGCAAATCATGCTAGAATCATAGTAAATAATACTAGAATATGCTAAATTGTTGTGGGAGGAGCCTATTTTACTAAAATGGCTATAACTCAAGAAGTAAATGAGATATCTTCACCAAACTCAGTACACATGTGTATGGGTTCAATTTGAGGTCACAGTAAACAATTCTATGGAGATCGGACCATAGGTGGCGCTATAACTGTTAAAAAGCTTTAAAACCATATATATCACATGGTAAATTGCCTGTATTGGCTGTAAATGGTCTTTTCCATCTATTATGTCAGTGGTTACATGCTTATTAAATAAATCTTAATAACTTTTGATGCTTTTGTGCTTAAATGCCTTAAAGGCCTTAACTGCTTGAACCCCGATAAATGCTGCTTGCAGCTTTAATTATTATTATTATTATTATTATTTTCCCCTAAAACGCATCGTGCAGACCAAACCGTAAGAGCTGGAACCTTGAAACTTGGCCAAATGGTAGTCCTCAATTTGGGGAGAACCTATCAAAGTATGACCCCGATTGGCCCATAGGTGGCGCTATAGCAACCAAAAGTGCGAAACTGCTCATAACTACTAGACCGTATGACGTAGACTCAAGTGTCTTATATCATTGGAAAGCTGGACGCCTGACGAACAAAACGTATATCTCCGATTTCATTTCCGCCATGATAGATTTTCCGCCATTTTGAATTTTGTCAAAAACATACTTTTGCGAACTAGTCCTAGGTTTTTCGCCCGATCGGAACCAAACCAGTGCAGAAATGTTCTCTAGAGTCTGATTATCAAAAACTATCGAAAAAAAGTTGAAATTTCGACTCACGGACGGTAAGGCCGCCAAAACGTTCGTTGTGGGAGGGGCCTATTTTACTAAAATGGCTATAACTCCAGAAGTAAATGAGGTATCTTCACCAAACTTGGTACACATGTGTAAGAGGTCAATCTGAGGTCACAGTAAAAAAACCGCGGCAATTGGCCACATGGTGGCGCTATAACATGAAAAAAACATAAAACAGGCTATAACCACCTGACCATTAGTCCGATTGACTTGAAAATTGGCATGCAGTGTCTTGGTCCAAGGTGCCATGTATGTGTATGAGGACATTGGCGTATCTCGAAAAACATGGCCACCATCGGCCAATGAAGTTTGAGCACCTATTAGACAAGGTTAACGGAGGCCGATCGGAACGAAACTCGATGGGCATGTTCGACTCAAGGCCATAGAGGTCTGTAACAATTTTGAAAGAAATCGGCCACTAGTTGGCGCTAACGAGTTTTACAGCTCTGTAATCACGTGGTGTTACAAATATCCACACAATATGCATATCATTTGATAGATCTCCTCATCCTGAACAACTTTGCCTCAAGGACCATTGCTGTCAATCAAACCGTTCATTAAATATTTGCAAACATGTTAAAAACCTACTTTTGCGAACTAGTCCTAGGTTTTTCGCACGATTGGAACCAGACCAGTCTAGGACAATTCTCTGGACTCTCTAGATCAAAAACTATCAAAAAAAAGTTAAACTTTTGCATTTGGATGGCTGTAATAGGGTCATTTATAAAATGGGCGTAGCAAAATACACTAAAAAGCCTATAAATCCTAAATGAAAACTCAGAACCTCACAAAAATTGGTGAGCATATGTGACATAACATCATTAACAAGCATGCCAAATTTTATGGAGATCGGACCATAGGTGGCGCTATAACTGTTAAAAAGCTTTAAAACCATATATTTCCTATGGTACATTGCCTGTATTGGCTGTAAATGGTCTTTTCCATCTATTATGTCAGTGGTTACATGCTTGCTAAATAAAACCTGATAACTTTTGATGCTTTTGTGCTTAAAAACCCTTAAAGGCCTTAATAGCTTGAACCCCGATAAATGCTGCTTGCAGCTTTAATTATTATTATTATTATTATTATTCTGCCGTAAAACGCATCGTGCAGCCAAAACCGTAAGAGCTGGAACCTTGAAACTTTGCCAGATGGTAGTACAAAAATCGAGGAAAGGTTTAGAGAGTATGACCCCGATTGGCCCATAGGTGGCGCTATAGCAACCAAAAGCGCGAAACTGATCATAACTCCTAGACCGTATATCGTAGACTCAAGTGTCTTATATCATTGGAAAGCTGGAAACCTGTTGAACAAAACGTATATCTCCGATTTCATTTCCGGTATGCAAATTTTTCCGCCATTTTGAATTTTGTCAAAAATCTACTTTTGCGAACTAGTCCCTGGTTTTTTGCCCGATTGGAACCAAACTAGTGCAGAAATGTTCTCTGGAGACTGAATATCAATAATTATCGAAAAAAAGTGGAAATTTCGATTCACGGTCGCTAAGGGGCGCCAAAACGTATGTTGTGGGAGGGGCCTATTTTACTAAAATGGCTATAACTCCCGATGTAAATGAGGTATCTTCACCAAACTTGGTACACATGTGTATGAGCTTACTCTGGGGTCACAGTAAAAAAATCGCGACGATTGGCCTCATGGTGGCGCTATAAAATGAAAAAAACATAAAACAGGCTATAACCACCTGACCGTTAGTCCGATTGACTTGAAAATTGGTATGCAGTGTCTTGGTCCAAGGTGCCATGTATGTGTATGAGGACATTGGCGTATCTCAAAAAACATGGCCGCCATCGGCCAACGAAGTTTGAGCACCTATTAGACAAGGTTAACGGAGGCCGATCGGAACGAAACTCAATTGGCATGTTCGGCTCATGGCCCTAAAGGTCTGTAAGAATTTTGAAAGAAATCGGCCACTAGTTGGCGCTAACGAGTTTTACGGCTCTGTAATCACGTAGTGTTACAAATATCCACACAATATGCATATCATTTGATAGATCTCCTCATCCTGAACAACTTTGCCTCAAGAACCATTGCTGTCAATCAAACTGTTCATTAATTATTCATTAATATGTTAAAAACCTACTTTTGCGAACTAGTCCTAGGTTTTTTGCCCGATCGGAACCAGACCAGTCTAGGACAATTCTCTGGACTCTCTAGATCAATAATTATCAAAAAAAAGTTGAACTTTTGCATTTGGATGGCTGTAATAGGGTAATTTATAAAATGGGCGTGTCAAAATACATTAAAAAGCCTATAAATCCTAAATAAAAACTCAGAACTTCACAAAAATTGGTCAGCATATGTGACATAACATCATTAACAAGCATGAAAAATTCTATGGAGATCGGACGATAGGTGGCGCTATAACTGTTAAAAAGCTTTAAAATCATATATTTCCTATGGTAAACTGCCTGTATTGGCTGTAAATGGTCTTTTCCATCTCTGATCATATAATTTTCATATCATAATGTTCAAAACTAGTGCAATACAATTCTCTGGACTCACTAGATCAATAATTGTCAGAAAAAGTTGAACTACTTCATTTGGATAGCTATAATAGGTTCACTTCAAAATCTGGCCTTTACCAAGTGTCCCCGAAAGCCTATATCTCTTTAATCAATGCTCAGACCTTCTTAAAAACAAGTCAGAACGTGTGAAATATCACCCTGAACAAGCATGAAAATTTTCAGACAGATCGGACAAAATTTGCCTCTATAACAGTTAAAAAGGTGAAAATGATATGATTTAATGGCATGTTAAGCCAATAAGTGGTATTTTACTGCCCCCTGCTGTTTAAAATAGTCATTTTCTCATATTGGTATTGGTATCAGCCATGGTAAATCATGATAAATGATGGTGTGTGTGTGTGTGTGTGTGTGTGTGTGTGTGTGTGTGTGTGTGTGTGTGTGTGTGGTACAAATATAACAAAGGTTTTATTTTCCAACATGAAAACAAACATAACAGAGTGCTAGTGCACAAACAATAACCGACAATGATAATGGATGAGAGGGGAACTTAAATACACAGATCAAGACAAGGACAACAGGTGACGGTTATGATGATGAGGAGCAGGTGATGATGAGGAGGGTGATGAGGAGCAGGTGCAGGTGATGACGACAGATGGTGAATGTGATGAAGACAGAAGGTGAATGTGATGAAGGTGAATGTGACACCAATATCACTGAAACATTTGTGTGTGTGTGTGTGTGTGTGTGTGTGTGTGTGTGTGTGTGTGTGTGTGTGTGTGTGTGTGTGTGTGCGTAGCATTATTGTGTGTAGCATATGTAGCAAGTATGCATTATTGAGTTAACATGGAAACACTGGTTTGCTTTAGTGCAGAAAACTGGTCAAAATCATGAGGTTTAAAGTGAAAGTGAGCCAATAAGTGGTCTTCTACTGCCCTCTGCTGGCCCTTCTACTTATTAATTAAATTTTTCCACATGTGCTTGCATTTATACTTGAATACACACTAAAAATCACTTATATAGCAATAACTATTATAACACAATCATATTTTGTCAGTGTTAATCACTTTATTTGCACTGACACTTCAAATAATTGCTAGTAATGTGATAAATCAGGCTAGAAACATGGTAAATCAAAGTAAATAATACTAGATTGTCGTTTATCTCCTGGTAAATAATACTAGAACGTGGTATATCATGGTAAATCATGGTTAACTATGCTGTGTGTGTATGTGTGTGTGTGTGTGTGTGTGTGTGTGTGTGTGTGTGTGTGTGTGTGTGTGTGTGTGTAAGCATGCATTGAGTTAACATGGAAAAACTGGTTTGCTTTAGTGCAGAAAACTGGTTTAAAGTGAAAGTGAGCCAATAAGTGGTCTTCTAGTGCCCTCTGCTGGCCATTCTACTTAATAATGAAATATTTTACATGTGCTTTTGCATTCATACTTGGACACACACTAAAAATCACGTATATAACTAACTATTATAACACAATAATATTTTGTCAGTGTTCATCACCTCATTTGCACTGACACTTCACATAATTGCTAGTAATGTGGTTAATCATGCTAGAAACATTGTAAATCATAGTAAATAATACTGAAATGAGGTGTATCAAGGTAAATCATGCTAGAATCCTAATAAATCATTCTGGAACATGGTATATGATAGTAAATCATGCTAGAATCATATTAAATAATTCTAGAATGTGGCAAATCGTCGTGGGAGGAGCCTATTTTACTCAAATGGCTATAACTCAAGAAGTAAATGAGATATCTTCACCAAACTCAGTACACATGTGTATGGGTTCAATTTGAGGTCACAGTAAACAATTTTATGGAGATCGGACCATAGGTGGCGCTATAACTGTTAAAAAGCTTTAAAACCATATATATCCCATGGCAAATTGCCTGTATTGGCTGTAAATGGTCTTTTCCATCTATTATGTCAGTGGTTACATGCTTGCTAAATAAATCTTAATAACTTTTGATGCTTTTGTGCTTAAATGCCTTAAAGGCCTTAACTGCTTGAACCCCGATAAATGCTGCTTGCAGCTTTAATTATTATTATTATTTTTCTTCTGCCGTAAAACGCATCGTGCAGCCCAAACCGTAAGTGCTAGAGACTTGAAACTTTGCCAGATGGTAGTACAAAAATCGAGGAGAGGTTATCAAAATATGACCCCGATTGGCCCATAGGTGGCGCTACAGTGCAAAAAACAAAAAAAAATCATATTTTTGCTTAAATCTCATTAACCGTTTGTCACAGACTCAAGTGTCTTATATCATTGGAATCCTTGGGTCAAGCCGAACAAAAAAGGCCTCAAGGATTTCATTTCCGGTATGCAAATTTTCCGCAATTTTGAATTATGTCCAAAACCTACTTTTGCGAACTAGTCCCTGGTTTTGTGTCCGATCGGAACCAAACCAGTGCAGAAATGTTCTCTGGAGTCAGAATATCAATAATTATCGAAAAAAAGTTGAAATTTCGATTGACGGTCGCTAAGGGGCGCCAAAATGTTTGAAGAAGGCGGAGCCTATTTTACTAAAATGGCTATAACTCCAGAAGTAAATGAGGTATATTCACCAAACTCGGTACACCTGTGTAAGAGGTCAATCTGAGGTCATAGTAAAAAGATTGCGGCGATTGGCCACATGGTGGCGCTATAACATGAAAAAAACATAAATCAGGCTGTAACCACCTGACCGTTAGTCCGATTGACTTGAAAATTGGTATGCAGTGTCTTGGTCCAAGCTGTCATGTATATCTATGAGGACATTGGTGTATCTCAAAAAACATGGCCGCCATCGGCCAATGAAGTTTGAGCACCTATTAGACAAGGTTAACGGAGGCCGATCGGAACAAAACTCGGTGGGCATGTTCGACTCATGGCCCTAGAGGTCTGTAACAATTTTGAAAGAAATCGGCCACTAGTTGGCGCTAACGAGTTTTATGGCTCTGTAATCACGTGGTGTTACACTTATCATCACAAAATGCATATCATTTGATAGACCTGCTCATGCTGAACAACTTTGCCTCTAGAACCATTGCTGTCAATCAAACAGTTTATTAATTATTCACGAATATGTTAAAAACCTACTTTTGCGAACTAGTCCCTGTTTTTTTGCCCGATCGGAACCAAACGAGTCTAGGACAATTCTCTGGACTCTTTAGATCAATAATTATCAAAAAAAGTTGAACTTTTGCATTTTTCGCATGGGTATAATTGGGTCATAAAGAAAATGGGCGTGGCAAAATGCAAACAAAAGCCTATAAATCCTAAACAAAAACTCAGAACATCACGAAAATTGGTGAGCATATGTGCCATAACATTCTAAATAAGCATGCAAAATTGTATGTAGATCGGATGATAGTTGGCGCTATAACTGTTAAAAAGCAATGGTAAATTGCCTGTATTGGCTGTAAATGGACTTTTCAATCTATTATTTCAGTGGTTAAAAGCTTTCTAAATAAATCTTAATGTCTTGAATGCTTAAATGCCTTAAAGGCCTTAAATGCTTGAACCCCGATAAATGCTGCTTGCAGCTTTAATTAGGGGTTCAAGCACGAAGTGCTGAAACCCTATTGTAATTGTCCTGATTTTTATTATTATTATTCTGCCGTAAAACGCATCGTGCAGCCCAAACCGTAAGTGCTGGAGACTTGAGACTTTGCCAGAAGGTAGTACAAAAATCGAGGAGAGGTTATCAAATTATGACCCCGATTGGCCAATAGGTGGCGCTATAGTAAGCAAAAGTATAAAATCGCTAATAACTCCTAGACGGTTTGTCGTAGACTCAAGTGTCTTATATCACTATAATCCTTGGATCAAGGCGGACAAAACGTATATCTCCGATTTCATTTCCGGTTGGCAAATTTTTCCGCCATTTTGAATTTTGTCAAAAACCTACTTTTGCGAACTAGTCTGTGGTTTTTTGTCCGATCGGAACCAAACCAGTGCAGAAATGTTCTCTGGAGTCTGAATATAAATAATTATTGAAAAAAAGTTGAAATTTCGATTCATGGTTGCTACGGGGTGCCAAAATGTTCGAAGGAGGCGGAGTCAGTTTTACTAAAATTGTTATAACTCGTGAACGAAATTAGATATCTTCACCAAACTTGGTAAACATATGTAGGAGGTCAATTTGAGGTCACAGTAAAAAAATTGCGTCGATTGGCCTCATGGTGGCGCTATAAAATAAAAAAAAACGTATAGACACCTGACCGTTTTTCCGAATGACTTGAAATTTGGTATGCAGTGTCTTGGCCCAAGGGGCCATGTATGTCTAAAAGGATATTGGCGTATCTCGAAAAACATGGCCGCCATTGGCAAATGAGGTTTGAGCACCTATTAACGAAGTCCGATCGGAACGAAACTCGGTGGGCATGTTCGGCTCAAGCCCCTAGAGGTCTGTAAGAATTTTGAAAGAAATCGGCCACTAGTTGGCGCAAACGAGTTTTAAGGCTCTTTAATCACGTGGTGTTACACTTATTGTCACAAAATGCATATCATTAGATAGATCTGCTCATGCTCAACAACTTTGCCTCAAGAACCACTAATGTCAATCAAACCATTCATTAATTATTCGCGAATATGTTAAAAACCTACTTTTGCGAACTAGTCCTAGGTTTTTTGCCCGATCGGAACCAGACCAGTCTAGGGCAATTCTCTGGACTCTCTAGATCATTAATTATCGAAAAAAAGTTGAACTTTTGCATTTGGGTGGCTGTAATAGGGTCATTTATAAAATGGGTGTGGCAAAATACACTAAAGAGCCTATAAATCATATATAAAAAAACTCAGAACTTCACAAAAATTGGATGAGCGTATGTGACCTAACATCATTAATAACCATGCGAAATGTTATGGAGATCGGACCATAGGTGGCGCTATAACTGTTAAAAAACTTTAAAACCATATATTTCCTATGGTAAATTGCCTGTATTGGCTGTAAATGGTCTTTTCCATCTATAATCATATAATTTTCATATAATAATGTTCAAAACTAGTGCAGTACAATTCTCTGGACTCTCTAGATCAGTAATTATCAGAAAAAGTTGAACTACTTCATTTGTATGGCTATAATAGGGTCACTTCAAAATGTGGCCTTGACCAAGTCTCCCCGAAAGCCTATATCTCTTCAATGAATGCTCAGAGCTTCTTCAAAACAAGTCATAACATGTGAAATATCACTCTAAACAAAAATGAACCTTTTCAGACAGATCAGTCAAAATTTGCCTCTATAACAGTTAAAAAGGTGAAAATGATATGAATATAATGGCATATTAAGCCAATAAGTGGTATTCTACTGCCCCCTGCTGTTTAAAATAGTCATTTTGTCATATTGTTGTAGAATTCATATTTAGACGTTATTGAATAACTCTTTTAACATTTACAATCACATGTAGTCAAATTCATCGATTGAAGTATTACTACTAACAATTGTCACATTGAGGAAAGTGAATCCTGAAGGAGATTTGCAGTAAACAGTTTGATCACATCATATACTTCAAATGTCTGTATCTACAACAGAATGTGTGTGTGTAGTCTTAGGTTTCTGAATAAATTCTGAATGATCTGATTAATAGCTTACAAAGACTTTGTGAAATGTTTATAGACCATTCAAATATATTTTCATAATGACATATCCCAATAGCATTGAAAAAACAACAACAACATTTGTCTTTGTGTGTGTGTGTGTGTGTGTGTGTGTGTGTGTGTGTGTGTGTGTGTGTGTGTGTGTGTGTGTGTGTGTGTGTTTGTGTGTGTGTGTGTGTGTGTGTGTGTGTGTGTGTGTGTGTGTGTGTGTGTGTGTGTAAACATGCATTATGGAGTTAAAATGGAAAAACTGGTTTGCTTTCGTGCAGAAAAATGGTGAAAATCAAGAAGTTTAAAGTGAAAGTGAGCCAATAAGTGGTCTTCTACTGCCCTCTGCTGGCCATTCTACTTATTAATGAAGTCTACTCACATATGCTTTTGCATTCATTAGACACTAAAAATCACTTATATAACAATAAAACACTAAAAAATCACTTATATAACAATTACTATTGTAGCACAATCATATTTTGTCAGAGTTTATCACTTCATTTTTACTGATACTTCACATAATTGCTAGCAATGTGGTAAATCATGGTAAATCACACTAAAAACATGGTAAATCATAATAAATAATACTAGAATGTGGTGTATCAAGGTAAATCATACTACAATCCTGGTACATCATTCTAGAACTGGTACATCATTCTAGAACATGGTATATCATGGTACATCATGCTAGAACATGGTAAATCATGGTAAACTATGCTAGAACAGGGTAAATCATGGTAAGCCATGATAAATCATAATAAACTATGGTAAATCATGTTAGAATGTGGTATATCATGGTAAATCATGCTAGAACATGGTAAATCATGGTAAACTATGCTAGAACAGGGTAAATCATGGTAAACTATGATAAATCATGGTAAACTATGATAAATCATGATAAACTATGGTAATCCATGCTTGAATCACAGTAAACAATGGTAAATCATACTAGAATGTAGTATATCATGGTAAATTATGCTAGAATATGGCAAATCATGCTAGAATCATAGTAAATAATACTAGAATATGCTAAATTGTTGTGGGAGGAGCCTATTTTACTAAAATGGCTATAACTCAAGAAGTAAATGAGATATCTTCACCAAACTCAGTACACATGTGTATGGGTTCAATTTGAGGTCACAGTAAACAATTCTATGGAGATCGGACCATAGGTGGCGCTATAACTGTTAAAAAGCTTTAAAACCATATATATCACATGGTAAATTGCCTGTATTGGCTGTAAATGGTCTTTTCCATCTATTATGTCAGTGGTTACATGCTTATTAAATAAATCTTAATAACTTTTGATGCTTTTGTGCTTAAATGCCTTAACTGCTTGAACCCCGATAAATGCTGCTTGCAGCTTTAATTATTAGGGGTTCAAGCATGAAATGCTGAAACCCTATTGTAATTGTGCTGATTTTTATTATTATTATTATTATTATTCCGCCCTAAAACGCATCGTGCAGCCCAAACCGTAAGAGCTGGAACCTTGAAACTTGGCCAAATGGTAGTCCTCAATTTGGGGAGAACCTATCAAAATATGACCCCGATTGGCCCATAGGTGGCGCTATAATGACCAAATTTACTACATTGCTCATAACTCCTAGACAGTTTGTCCTAGAGTCTCAATTTTAGCATCACTGTGATCCCTGGATCCAGACGGACAAAATGGCTATCTCCAAATTGCTCTACGAGCAAAAAAAAAATTCTATGGGCAATTTAGTGAAAAACCTACTTTTGCGAACTAGTCCTAGGTTTTTGGCCCAATCGGAACCAGACCAGTCTAGCACAGTTCTCTGGAGTCTCTAGATCAATAATTATCGGAAAAAAGTTGAACTTTTGCATTGGCCTGGCTGTAACAGGGTCATTTAGGAAAGGGGTGGGACAAAAAAACACTCAAAAGCCTATACAACCTAAGGGAAAACCCCAAACTTCACAAAAATCGATGAGCAGATGTGTCAGAACATGGTGAAGAAGCATGCCAAGTTTCGTGAAGATCGGACAATAGGTGGCGCTATAACTGTCCAAAACGTCTCTTCTTATTAGGGGTTCAAGCATGAAATGCTGAAACCCTATTGTAATTGTGCTGATTTTTATTATTATTATTATTATTATTCCGCCCTAAAACGCATCGTGCAGCCCAAACCGTAAGAGCTGGAACCTTGAAACTTGGCCAAATGGTAGTCCTCAATTTGGGGAGAACCTATCAAAATATGACCCCGATTGGCCCATAGGTGGCGCTATAATGACCAAATTTACTACATTGCTCATAACTCCTAGACAGTTTGTCCTAGAGTCTCAATTTTAGCATCACTGTGATCCCTGGATCCAGACGGACAAAATGGCTATCTCCAAATTGCTCTACGAGCAAAAAAAAAATTCTATGGGCAATTTAGTGAAAAACCTACTTTTGCGAACTAGTCCTAGGTTTTTGGCCCAATCGGAACCAGACCAGTCTAGCACAGTTCTCTGGAGTCTCTAGATCAATAATTATCGAAAAAAAAGTTGAACTTTTGCATTGGCCTGGCTGTAACAGGGTCACTTAGGAAAGGGGTGGGACAAAAAAACACTCAAACGCCTATACAACCTAAGGGAAAACCCCAAACTTCACAAAAATCGATGAGCAGATGTGTCAGAACATGGTGAAGAAGCATGCCAAGTTTCGTGAAGATCGGACAATAGGTGGCGCTATAACTGTCCAAAACGTCTCTTCTTATTAGGGGTTCAAGCATGAAATGCTGAAACCCTATTGTAATTGTGCTGATTTTTAGGGGTTCAAGCATGAAATGCTGAAACCCTATTGTAATTGTGCTGATTTTTATTATTATTATTATTATTATTATTATTCCGCCCTAAAACGCATCGTGCAGCCCAAACCGTAAGAGCTGGAACCTTGAAACTTGGCCAAATGGTAGTCCTCAATTTGGGGAGAACCTATCAAAATATGACCCCGATTGGCCCATAGGTGGCGCTATAATGACCAAATTTACTACATTGCTCATAACTCCTAGACAGTTTGTCCTAGAGTCTCAATTTTAGCATCACTGTGATCCCTGGATCCAGACGGACAAAATGGCTATCTCCAAATTGCTCTACGAGCAAAAAAAAAATTCTATGGGCAATTTAGTGAAAAACCTACTTTTGCGAACTAGTCCTAGGTTTTTGGCCCAATCGGAACCAGACCAGTCTAGCACAGTTCTCTGGAGTCTCTAGATCAATAATTATCGGAAAAAAGTTGAACTTTTGCATTGGCCTGGCTGTAACAGGGTCATTTAGGAAAGGGGTGGGACAAAAAAACACTCAAAAGCCTATACAACCTAAGGGAAAACCCCAAACTTCACAAAAATCGATGAGCAGATGTGTCAGAACATGGTGAAGAAGCATGCCAAGTTTCGTGAAGATCGGACAATAGGTGGCGCTATAACTGTCCAAAACGTCTCTTCTTATTAGGGGTTCAAGCATGAAATGCTGAAACCCTATTGTAATTGTGCTGATTTTTATTATTATTATTATTATTATTCCGCCCTAAAACGCATCGTGCAGCCCAAACCGTAAGAGCTGGAACCTTGAAACTTGGCCAAATGGTAGTCCTCAATTTGGGGAGAACCTATCAAAATATGACCCCGATTGGCCCATAGGTGGCGCTATAATGACCAAATTTACTACATTGCTCATAACTCCTAGACAGTTTGTCCTAGAGTCTCAATTTTAGCATCACTGTGATCCCTGGATCCAGACGGACAAAATGGCTATCTCCAAATTGCTCTACGAGCAAAAAAAAAATTCTATGGGCAATTTAGTGAAAAACCTACTTTTGCGAACTAGTCCTAGGTTTTTGGCCCAATCGGAACCAGACCAGTCTAGCACAGTTCTCTGGAGTCTCTAGATCAATAATTATCGGAAAAAAGTTGAACTTTTGCATTGGCCTGGCTGTAACAGGGTCATTTAGGAAAGGGGTGGGACAAAAAAACACTCAAAAGCCTATACAACCTAAGGGAAAACCCCAAACTTCACAAAAATCGATGAGCAGATGTGTCAGAACATGGTGAAGAAGCATGCCAAGTTTCGTGAAGATCGGACAATAGGTGGCGCTATAACTGTCCAAAACGTCTCTTCTTATTAGGGGTTCAAGCATGAAATGCTGAAACCCTATTGTAATTGTGCTGATTTTTATTATTATTATTATTATTATTCCGCCCTAAAACGCATCGTGCAGCCCAAACCGTAAGAGCTGGAACCTTGAAACTTGGCCAAATGGTAGTCCTCAATTTGGGGAGAACCTATCAAAATATGACCCCGATTGGCCCATAGGTGGCGCTATAATGACCAAATTTACTACATTGCTCATAACTCCTAGACAGTTTGTCCTAGAGTCTCAATTTTAGCATCACTGTGATCCCTGGATCCAGACGGACAAAATGGCTATCTCCAAATTGCTCTACGAGCAAAAAAAAAATTCTATGGGCAATTTAGTGAAAAACCTACTTTTGCGAACTAGTCCTAGGTTTTTGGCCCAATCGGAACCAGACCAGTCTAGCACAGTTCTCTGGAGTCTCTAGATCAATAATTATCGGAAAAAAGTTGAACTTTTGCATTGGCCTGGCTGTAACAGGGTCATTTAGGAAAGGGGTGGGACAAAAAAACACTCAAAAGCCTATACAACCTAAGGGAAAACCCCAAACTTCACAAAAATCGATGAGCAGATGTGTCAGAACATGGTGAAGAAGCATGCCAAGTTTCGTGAAGATCGGACAATAGGTGGCGCTATAACTGTCCAAAACGTCTCTTCTTATTAGGGGTTCAAGCATGAAATGCTGAAACCCTATTGTAATTGTGCTGATTTTTAGGGGTTCAAGCACGAAGTGCTGAAACCCTATTGTAATTGTAAGGATTTTTATTATTATTATTATTATTCTTCTCCGCTAAAACGCATCGTGCAGCCCAAACCGTAAGAGCTAGAGACTTGAAACTTGGCCACAAGGTAGTACAAAAATCGAGGAGAGGTTATCAAAGTATGAGCCCGATTGGCCAATAGGTGGCGCTATAGCGCAAAAAACAAAAAAAAATCACGATTTTGCTCATATCTCAATAACCATTTGTCTCAGCTTCAAGTGTCATACATCATTGGAATCCTTGGCTCAAGCCGAACAAGAAATATAGGAGGTATTTTATTTCCGGTATGCAAATTTTTCCGCCATTTTGGATTTTGTCCAAAACCTACTTTTGCGAACTAGTCCCTGGTTTTTCGCCCGATCGGAACCAAACCAGTGCAGAAATGTTCACAGTAGTCTGAATATCAATAATTATCGAAAAAAAGTTGAAATTTCGATTCACGGTCGCTAAGGGGCGCCAAAACGTTTGAAGAAGGCGGAGCCTATTTTACTAAAATGGCTATAACTCCAGAAGTAAATGAGGTATCTTCACCAAACTCGGTACACATGTGTAAGAGGTCAATCTGAGGTCACAGTAAAAAAATCGCGGCGATTGGCCACATGGTGGCGCTATAACATGAAAAAAACATAAAATGGGCTATAACCACCTGACCGTTAGTCCGATTGACTTGAAAATTGGTATGCAGTGTCTTGGTCCAAGGTGCCATGTATATCTATGAGGACATTAGTGTATCTCAAAAAACATGGCCGCCATCAGCCAATGAAGTTTGAGCACCTATTAGACAAGGTTAACGGAGGCCGATCGGAACGAAACTCGATGGGCATGTTCGACTCATGGCCCTAAAGGTCTGTAAGAATTTTGAATGAAATCGGCCACTAGTTGGCGCTAACGAGTTTTATGGCTCTGTAATCACGTGGTGTTACACTTATCGTCACAAAATGCATATCATTTGATAGATCTGCTCATCCTGAACAACTTTGCCTCTAGAACCATTGCTGTCAATCAAACCGTTCATTAAATATTCATGAATATGTTAAAAACCTACTTTTGCGAACTAGTCCCTGGTTTTTCGCCCGATCGGAACCAGACCAGTCTAGGACAATTCTCTGGACTCTCTAGATCAATAATTATCAAAAAAAAGTTGAACTTTTGCATTTGTATGGCTGTAATAGGGTCATTTATAAAATGGGCGTGGCAAAATACACTAAAAAGCCTATAAATCCTAAATGAAAACTCAAAACTTCACAAAAGTTGGTGAGCATATGTGACATGACATCATTAACAAGCATGCAACATTTTATGGAGATTGGACCAAAGGTGGCGCTATAACTGTTAAAAAGCTTTAAAACCATATATTTCCTATATGGTAAACTGTCTGTATTGGTGGTAAATGGTCTTTTCCATCTCTGATCATATAGTTCTCATATCATAATGTTCAAAACTAGTGCAATACAATTCTCTGGACTCACTAGGTCAATAATTGTCAGAAAAAGTTGAACTACTTCATTTGGATAGATATAATAGGTTCACTTCAAAATGTAGCCTTTACCAAGTGTCCCCGAAAGCCTATATCTCTTTAATGAATGACTCAGACCTTCTTAAAAAGCCAGTGAAATATCACTCTGAACATGCATGAAAATTTTCAGACCGATCGGACAAAATTTGCCTCTATAACAGTTAAAAAGGTGAAAATTATATGAATATAATGGCATATTAAGCCAATAAGTTGTATTTTACTGCCCCCTGCTGTTTAAAATTTATAAAATCACTATTTTAACATTTACAATTACATTTAGTCAAAATCCGTCCGTTAAAGTATTAGTATTGACAGTTTTATCACATCATATATTTCAAATGTCTGTATCTAAAACATAATGTGTTTGTGTAGTCTTAGGTTTCTGAATAAATTCTGAATCTTCTGATTAATAGCTAACAAAGACTTTGTGAAATGTTTATAGACCATTCAAATATATTTTCATAATGACATATCCCAATAGCATTGAAAAAACAACAACAACATTTGTCTTCGTGTGTGTGTGTGTGTGTGTGTGTGTGTGTAAGCATGCATGATTGAGTTAACATGGAAAAACTGGTTTGCTTTAGTGCAGAAAACTGCTAAACTATAACTATATAGTTATAACTATAAATCCTAAACGAAAACTCAGAACTTCACAAAAATTGATGAGCATATGTGTCATAACCTGCTAAAGAAGCATGGAAAATTTTATGGAGATCGGACCATAGTTGGCGCTATAACTGTTAAAACGCTTTAAAACCATATATTTCCTATGGTAAATTGCCTGTATTTGCTGTAAATGGTGTCTTCTATCTATTATCGTATAATGTTCATATCATAATGTTCAAAACCAGTGCAGCACAATTCTCTGAACTCTCTAGATCAATAATTATCAGAAAAAAAGTTTAACTTCTTCAAAAGGTGATTTTATATGAATATAAAGACATATTAAGCCAATAAGTGGTATTTTACTGCCCCCTGCTGTCATTTCATCATACTACTCCCTAATATTGTTATACAATTCATATTTAGACTTTATAAAATCATTATTTTAACATTTACAATCACATTTTGTCAAAACTCATCTATTGAGTATTACTATTGACAATTGTGTTACACTGAGATATGGAAATGGACGAAAGTAAGTGAATGAAATGAAACGAAAGTATAACGGCATTTAAGCCACGCCCCCGAATACAAATTCATTCATAACTCGAAAACGGAAAGTCGTTGCGCGCTCAAATTTTGATGGTGAGGACCTCTCCGGGCTCTTGATCGAAACGGGTCGTCGCGGGCCTCGGGAGCGCGCCCCCCGCGCATCGCCAGCCCGCGGGACCCCCGATTTTGAACGCCCATTACTCCCGACCCAGACCACCCCGAACATTGTGTAAGAGCTCGTTGGAAAGGGCACGTCCTTGGCTAGCTTCGATTCAAATGTGGTGTTATCTGCCCTGGGCATTCCAGAGATAATAGCCCGAACAGATGTGCCTTATAACAGTCATAACTCCCAGCCCCAATCGCCCAAAAACACCTTGATGGTCTCATTCAACAGGGCTCCTCAAGCACTATCTATGCTCTGAGTTTCAGAATTTTTCGCCATTTGGTTCCTGAGATATAAGTAAAAAAACAAATTCCCATTCATTCAAACACTTCAACTGTAAAATGTAAGCTATAATACCACTGTTGTCCACTAGAGGGAGCAGCAGGATTACGCATGATCTTTTAATTCGCTTCAGTATTGGGAAATAAACAAATGCTTTAAGAAGCAATCTTTTTTATTATGATGTTTTTTTTTTATTATGATATTTGTATATATTTTATTTTTTTATTATGATTATGAACGGTTTGATTGACATTAGTGATTCTTGAGGCAAAGTTGTTCAAGATGAGGAGATGAAGATATTTTCACAATATCACATCCTAAAAACATTGAAAACATATTTGTCTTTGTGTGTGTGTGGATGTGTTTGTGTTTGTGTGTGTGTCTGTCTGTGTAAGCATGCTTAATGGAAAGAACATGAAGAAACTGCTTTGTTTTACTGGTGGATAAAAAAGTCTTTCAAATGAAAGTGAGTCAATTAGTGGTCTTCTCCTGCCCTCTGCAGGACATTCTACTTAATAAAATATTTTCATCTGTGATTTTGCATTAGTTTTTGGACTATATCAAATTACTTGCATGAAAATCACCTATTATAACACAGTCATGTTTTGTCAAAGTTTATCACTTCATTTTTACTGAGCTCTCAGTTTGAACAATTCTGCCTCTCAGTGATTAATTTGAAATCTGAAAATGGTGTTATACAGAGGAGATTTGCAATTATCATTTTGTTACCTATCTTTTATTTTAAATATCTCCATCTACAACAAAATGTGTGTGCATGTGTGTGTTCAAGCATGGTTAGTGTATTAAGTATTATTGTTTAAGTATTATTGTTTTCATTTACATTTTAACCACCAGAAGAAGAACACTCATTGGTTCATTCTGCTCACTAAAATATTATTTTTAATTTTTTTTTCCATTTGAAATATTGTTTAAACTTAATAAAATCATTAAAATAACATTTCAAATCATATTTTGTCTGTTTATAAATCCCACAGACTCACATTGGCTGCAATACTAATGTTTTTGTAAAACACAGACCTGATAGTCTAATCTGTGTGTATTGTGCATATATTATTGATATAATTACTATTGCAAATCATGTTATTGTAACTCATATCTTAATAGAATATTATTTGTAATTTTAATTCTTTATTTCTTAAGTGTTTTTTTTATGATTACTACAGATATTATCACCAAAGATATCAACTACACCTTCACTTTTAGTATTGACACGCTGCACACACAGCACAATCACACACTCACTAATGCATTCAAATAAATGTAATCTTACTGTGCTACTTTATTTGTACATGATTAGAATGAACAGAAATCTAAGAATATTTTTCTTCTTTTGTTAAAGCCATTTCAGACTCCAAGTAAGCATTATATTACTAATCATCTATTTTAAAGGTGCCATACAATTGAAAACTGTATTTATCTTGGCATAGTTGAATGATAAGAGTTCTGGACATGGAACTGACATACCGTGAGCCTCAAACACCATTGTTTCCTCCTTCTTGTGTAAATCTCCTGTTTGCAAAAGACCGCTGAAAAATTAGTGAATCCCACCATAACACCGACTGTGACGTTGGAGTCAGGATCATTAATATTTATACCCCCCAAATTTGCATTTTCCAGTCCATGTTCTAGGCCAGGCAGTGTTAATGTGGACCTGCACAGCCGAATCATCAGAAGATCTGCAGGTATTGTGAAGAAGCAAGCAAGGACAATAGTGAAAATGGCAGATCATGGATATAAATGTTATATCTGAGGCTGTGCTGCGGATTTGAGAACTTTTCATTCCCTTCCCACAAAAGAGAACTGTCAACAGGCATGGTTGATGTTTACAACAGGATACCTCACCATTTTAATTCAAAGCTGTTAGTTTGCTCTTAACGGAGGCCGATCAGAACGAAACTCGGTGGGCATGTTCGACTCGTGGCCCTAGAGGTCTGTAAGAATTTTGAAAAATCAGCCACTAGTTGACGCTAACAGGTTTTACGGCTATGTAATCACGTGATGCATATCATTTGATAGATCTCCTCATACTGAACAACTTTGCCTCAAGAACTACTGCTGTCAATCAATTTGTTCATTAAATACTTGCGATTATGTTAAAAACCTACTTTTGCGAACTAGTCCTAGGTTTTTCGCCCGATCGGAAATATACCAGTGCAGTACAATTCTCTGGAAGCTCTAGATTATTAATTATATAAAAAACTTTAACTTTATCCATTGGGTAGCCATAACAGGATCATTTAGAAAATGGGTATGGCAAAAAACACTCAAAAGCCTGTAAATCCTAAACAAAAACTCACTAAACTGCCTTATGTGCTTAAAGACCCTAAATGCTTGAACCCCGCTAAATGCTGCTTGCAGCTTTAATTATTATTATTATTATTATTATTCCGCCGTAAAACGCATCGTGCAGCCCAAACCGTAAGAGCTGGAACTTTGAAACTTTGACAGATGGTAGTACAAAAATCGAGGAAAGGTTCAGAGATTATGACCCCGATTGGCCCATAGGTGGCGCTATAACAACCAAAAGCGCGAAACTGCTCAGAACTCCTAGACCGTATGTCGTAGACTCAAGTGTCTTATATCATTGGAAAGCTGAACGCCTGACGAACAAAACGTATATCTCCGATTTCATTTCCGCCATGATAGATTTTCCGCCATTTTGAATTTTGTCAAAAACCTACTTTTGCGAACTAGTCCCTGGTTTTTCGCCCGATCGGAACCAAACCAGTGCAGAAATGTTCTCTAGAAACTGAAGATCAATAATTATCGAAAAAAAGTCGAAATTTCGATTCACGGTCGCTAAGGGGCGCCAAAACGTATGTTATGGGAGGGGCCTATTTTACTAAAATGGCTATAACTCCAGAAGTAAATGAGGTATCTTCACCAAACTCGGTACACATATGTATGAGCTCAATATGAGGTAACAGTAAAAAAATCGCGGCGATTAGCCACATGGTGGCGCTATAATATATAAAAAACATAAAACAGGCTTTAACCACCTGACCGTTAGTCCGATTGACTTGAAAATTGGTATGCAGTGTCTTGGTCCAAGGTGTCATGTATGTGTATGAGGACATTGGCGTATCTAAAAAAACATGGCCGCCATCGGCCAATGAAGTTTGAGCACCTATTAGACAAGGTTAACGGAGGCCGATCGGAACGAAACTCGGTGGGCATGTTCTACTCATGGCCCTAGAGGTCTGTAAGAATTTTAAAAGAAATCGGCCACTAGTTGGCGCTAACGAGTTTTATGGCTCTGTAATCACGTGGTGTTACACTTATTGTCACAAAATGCATACCATTTGATAGATCTCCTCTTGTTGAACAACTTTGCCTCAAGAACCATTGCTGTCAATCAAACCGTTCATTAAATATTTGTAATTATGTTAAAAACGTACTTTTGCGAACTAGTCCCTGGTTTTTCGCCCGATCGGAACCAAACCAGGCTAGGACAATTCTATGGACTCTCTAGGTCAATAATTATCAAAAAAAAGTTGAACTTTTGCATTTTTCGCATGGCTATAACAGGGTCATTTAGAAAATGGGCGTGGTAAAATGCACTCAAAAGCCTATAAATCCTAAAAGAAAACTCAGAACTTCACAAAAATTGATGAGCATATGTGTCATAACCTGCTAAAGAAGCATGGAAAATTTTATGAAGATCGGACCATAGTTGGCGCTATAACTGTTAAAACGCTTTAAAACCATATATTTCCTATGGTAAATTGCCTGTATTTGCTGTAAATGGTGTCTTCTATCATCATATAATGTTCATATCATAATGTTCAAAACCAGTGCAGCACAATTCTCTGAACTCTCTAGATCAATAATTATCAGAAAAAAAGTTTAACTTCTTCAAAAGGTGATTTTATATGAATATAATGACATATTAAGCCAATAAGTGGTATTTTACTGCCCCCTGCTGTCATTTCATCATACTACTCCCTAATATTGTTATAAAATTCATATTTAGACTTTATAAAATCATTATTTTAACATTTATAATCACATTTTGTCAAAACTCATCTATTGAGTATTACTATTGACAATTGTGTTACACTGAGATATGGAAATGGACGAAAGTAAATGAATGAAATGAAACGAAAGTAACGGCATTTAAGCCACGCCCCCGAATACAAATTCATTCATAACTCGAAAACGGAAAGTCGTTGCGCGCTCAAATTTTGATGGTGAGGACCTCTCCGGGCTCTTGATCGAAACGTGTCGTCGCGGGCCTCGGGAGCGCGCCCCCCGCGCATCGCGAATCCGCGGGACCCCCGATTTTGAACGGCCATTACTCCCGACCCAGACCACCCCGAACATTGTGTGAGAGCTCGTTGGAAAGGGCGCGTCCTTGGCTAGCGTCGATTCAAATGTGGTGTTATTTGCCCTGGGCATTCCAGAGATAATAGCCCGAACAGATATGCCTTATAACAGTCATAACTCCCAGCCCCAATCGCCCAAAAACACCTTGATGGTCTCATTCAACAGGGCTCCTCAAGCACTATATATGCTCTGAGTTTCAGAATTTTTCGCCTTTTGGTTCCTGAGATATAAGTAAAAAAAACAATTCCCATTCATTCATTCAAACACTTCAACTGTAAAAAAAAGCTATAATACATGAAAATCACCTATTATAACACAGTCATGTTTTGTCAAAGTTTATCACTTCATTTTTACTGAGCTCTCAGTTTGAACAATTCTGCCTCTCAGTGATTAATTTGAAATCTGAAAATGGTGTTATACAGAGGAGATTTGCAATTATCATTTTGTTACCTATCTTTTATTTTAAATATCTACATCTATAGTGTATTAAGTATTATTGTTTAAGTATTATTGTTTTCATTTACATTTTAACCACCAGAAGAAGAACACTCATTGGTTCATTCTGCTCACTAAAATATTATTTTTCATTTTTTTTTCCCATTTGAAATATTGTTTAAACTTAATAAAATCATTAAAATAACATTTCAAATCATATTTTGTCTGTTTATAAATCCCACAGACTCACATTGGCTGCAATACTAATGTTTTTGTAAAACACAGACCTGATAGTCTAATCTGTGTGTATTGTGCATATATTATTGATATTATTACTATTGCAAATCATGTTATTGTAACTCATATCTTAATAGAATATTATTTGTAATTTTAATTCTTTATTTCTTAATTGTTTTTTATGATTACTACAGATATTATCACCAAAGATATCAACTAAACCTTCACTTTTAGTATTGACACGCTGCACACACAGCACAATCACACACTCACTAATGCATTCAAATAAATGTAATCTTACTGTGCTACTTTATTTGTACATGATTAGAATGAACAGAAATCTAAGAATATTTTTCTTCTTTTGTTAAAGCCATTTCAGACTCCAAGTAAGCATTATATTACTAATCATCTATTTTAAAGGTGCCATACAATTGAAAACTGTATTTATCTTGGCATAGTTGAATGATAAGAGTTCTGGACATGGAACTGACATACCGTGAGCCTCAAACACCATTGTTTCCTCCTTCATGTGTAAATCTCCTGTTTGCAAAAGACCGCTGAAAAATGAGTGAATCCCACCATAACACCGACTGTGACGTTGGAGTCAGGATCATTAATATTTATACCCCCCAAATTTGCATTTTCCAGTCCATGTTCTAGGCCAGGCAGTGTTAATGTGGACCTGCACAGCCGAATCATCAGAAGATCTGCAGGTATTGTGAAGAAGCAAGCAAGGACAATAGTGAAAATGGCAGATCATGGATATAAATGTTATGTCTGAGGCTGTGCTGCGGATTTGAGAACTTTTCATTCCCTTCCCACAAAAGAGAACTGTCAACAGGCATGGTTGATGTTTACAACAGGATACCTCACCATTTTAATTCAAAGCTGTTAGTTTGCTCTTAACGGAGGCCGATCAGAACGAAACTCGGTGGGCATGTTCGACTCGTGGCCCTAGAGGTCTGTAAGAATTTTGAAAAATCAGCCACTAGTTGACGCTAACAGGTTTTACGGCTATGTAATCACGTGATGCATATCATTTGATAGATCTCCTCATACTGAACAACTTTGCCTCAAGAACTACTGCTGTCAATCAATTTGTTCATTAAATACTTGCGATTATGTTAAAAACCTACTTTTGCGAACTAGTCCTAGGTTTTTCGCCCGATCGGAAATATACCAGTGCAGTACAATTCTCTGGAAGCTCTAGATTATTAATTATATAAAAAACTTTAACTTTACCCATTGGGTAGCCATAACAGGATCATTTAGAAAATGGGTATGGCAAAAAACACTCAAAAGCCTGTAAATCCTAAACAAAAACTCAGACAACTCACTAAACTGCCTTATGTGCTTAAAGACCCTAAATGCTTGAACCCCGATAAATGCTGCTTGCAGCTTTAATTATTATTATTATTATTATTATTCCGCCGTAAAACGCATCGTGCAGCCCAAACCGTAAGAGCTGGAACTTTGAAACTTTGACAGATGGTAGTACAAAAATCGAGGAAAGGTTCAGAGATTATGACCCCGATTGGCCCATAGGTGGCGCTATAACAACCAAAAGCGCGAAACTGCTCATAACTCCTAGACCGTATGTCGTAGACTCAAGTGTCTTATATCATTGGAAAGCTGGACGCCTGACGAACAAAACGTATATCTCCGATTTCATTTCCGCCATGATAGATTTTCCGCCATTTTGAATTTTGTCAAAAATCTACTTTTGCGAACTAGTCCCTGGTTTTTTGCCCGATTGGAACCAATCTAGTGCAGAAATGTTCTCTGGAGACTGAATATCAATAATTATCGAAAAAAAGTGGAAATTTCGATTCACGGTCGCTAAGGGGCGCCAAAACGTACGTTGTGGGAGGGGCCTATTTTACTAAAATGGCTATAACTCCCGATGTAAATGAGGTATCTTCACCAAACTTGGTACACATGTGTATGAGCTTACTCTGGGGTCACAGTAAAAAAATCGCGACGATTGGCCTCATGGTGGCGCTATAAAATGAAAAAAACATAAAACAGGCTATAACCACCTGACCGTTAGTCCGATTGACTTGAAAATTGGTATGCAGTGTCTTGGTCCAAGGTGCCATGTATGTGTATGAGGACATTGGCGTATCTCAAAAAACATGGCCGCCATCGGCCAACGAAGTTTGAGCACCTATTAGACAAGGTTAACGGAGGCCGATCGGAACGAAACTCAATGGGCATGTTCGGCTCATGGCCCTAAAGGTCTGTAAGAATTTTGAAAGAAATCGGCCACTAGTTGGCGCTAACGAGTTTTACGGCTCTGTAATCACGTGGTGTTACAAATATCCACACAATATGCATATCATTTGATAGATCTCCTCATCCTGAACAACTTTGCCTCAAGAACCATTGCTGTCAATCAAACTGTTCATTAATTATTCATTAATATGTTAAAAACCTACTTTTGCGAACTAGTCCTAGGTTTTTTGCCCGATCGGAACCAGACCAGTCTAGGACAATTCTCTGGACTCTCTAGATCAATAATTATCAAAAAAAAGTTGAACTTTTGCATTTGGATGGCTGTAATAGGGTAATTTATAAAATGGGCGTGTCAAAATACATTAAAAAGCCTATAAATCCTAAATAAAAACTCAGAACTTCACAAAAATTGGTCAGCCTATGTGTCATAACATCATTAACAAGCATGCAAAATTCTATGGAGATCGGACGATAGTTGGCGCTATAACTGTTAAAAAGCTTTAAAATCATATATTTCCTATGGTAAACTGCCTGTATTGGCTGTAAATGGTCTTTTCCATCTCTGATCATATAATTTTCATATCATAATGTTCAAAACTAGTGCAATACAATTCTCTGGACTCTCTAGATCAATAATTATCAGAAAAAGTTGAACTACTTCATTTGGATGACTATAATAGGGTCACTTCAATATGTGGCCTTGACCAAGTGTCCCCGAAAGCTTATATCTTTTAAGATGCTCAGACCTTCTTAAAAACAAGTCAGAACATGTGAAATATCACTCTAAACATGCATGAAAATTTTCAGACAGATCGGACAAAATTTGCCTCTATAACTGTTAAAAAGGTGAAAATGATAAGAATATAATGGCATATTGAGCCAATAAGTGGTATTTTACTGCCCCCTGCTGTTTAAAATTGTCATTTTGTCATATTGTTCTATAATTTATATTTAGACTTTATAAAATCACTATTTTAACATTTACAATTACATTTAGTCAAAATCCATCTGTTAAAGTATTAGTATTTACAGTTTGATCACATCATAATATCCAAATGTCTGCATCTACAACAGAATGTGTGTGTGTGTGGTCTTAGGTTTCTGAATAAATTCTGAATAATCTGATTAATAGTTTACAAAGACTTTGTGAAATGTTTATAGACCATTCAAATATATTTTAATAATGACATATCCCAATAGCATTGAAAAAACAACATTTGTGTGTGTGTGTGTGTGTGTGTGTAAGCATGCATTATTGAGTTAACATGGAAAAACTGTTTTTCTTTAGTGCAGAAAACTGGTGAAAATCAAGAGGTTTAAAGTGAAAGTGAGGCAATAAGTGGTCTTCTACTGCCCTCTGCTGGCCATTCTACTTATTAATGAAGTCTACTCACATATGCTTTTGCATTCATTACACACTAAAAAATCACTTATATAAAAATAAGACACTAAAAAATCACTTATATAACAATTACTATTGTAGCACAATCATATTTTGTCAGAGTTTATCACTTCATTTGTATTGATACTTCACATAATTGCTAGCAATGTGGTAAATCATGGTAAATCATGCTAAAAACATGGTAAATCATAGTAAATAATACTAGAATGTGGTGTATCAAGGTACATCATACTAGAATCCTGATACATCATTCTAGAACGTGGTATATGATGGTACATCATGCTAGAACATGGTAAATCATGGTAAACTATGCTAGAACAGGGTAAATCATGGTAAACCATGATAAATCATGATAAACTATGGTAAATCATGTTAGAATATGGTATATCATTGTAAATCATGCTAGAACATGGTAAACTATGCTAGAACAGGGTAAATCATGGTAAACTATGATAAATCATGGTAAACTATGATAAATCATGGTAAACTATGATAAACTATGGTAAACCATGCTAGAATCACAGTAAACAATGGTAAATCATACTAGAATGTAGTATATCATGGTAAATCATGCTAGAATATGGCAATATCTTCTCCAGACTCAGTACACATGTGTATGGGTTCAATTCGGAGATCGGACCATAGTTGGCGCTATAACTGTTAAAAAGCTTTAAAACCATATATTTCCTATGGTACATTGCCTGTATTGGCTGTAAATGGTCTTTTTCATCTATTATGTCAGAGGTTACATGCTTGCTAAATAAAACTTAATAACTTTTGATGCTTTTGTGCTTAAAAACCCTTAAAGGCCTTAATAGCTTGAACCCCGATAAATGCTGCTTGCAGCTTTAATTAGGGGTTCAAGCACGAAGTGCTGAAACCCTATTGTAATCGTCCTGATTTTTATTATTATTATTTTTCCGCCATAAAACGCATCGTGCAGCCCAAACCGTAAGACCTAGAGACTTGAAACTTTGCCAGATGGTAGTACTATTGCTCGCTACTCAGATACACGGACTCAGCCCAATCGGCCCATAGGTGGCGCTATAGCAATCAAAAGCGCAAAACTGCTCAGAACTCCCAGACCGTAAGGCGTAGCTTCAAGTGTCTTATATCATTGAAATCCAGAGCTCCTGAAGAAAAAAACGTATATCTCCGATTTCATTTCCGCCATGATAGATTTTTCGCCATTTTGAATTTTGTCAAAAACCTACTTTTGCGAACTAGTCCCTGGTTTTTCGCCCGATCGGAACCAAACCAGTGCGGAATTGTTCTCTGGAGTCTGAAGATCAATAATTATCGAAAAAAAGTTGAAATTTCGATTAATGGTCGCTAGGGGGTGCAAAATTAACGTTGTGGGAGGAGCCTATTTTACTAAAATGGCTATAACTCAAGAAGTAATTAAGTAAACTTCACCAAACTTGGTACACATGTGTAAGAGGTCAATCTGAGGTCACAGTAAAAAAATTGCGTCGATTGGCCACATGGTGGCGCTATAAAACAAATAAAAACATATAGACAACTGACCGTTTTTCCGAATGACTTGAAATTTGGTATGCAGTGTCTTGGCCCAAGGGGCCATGTATGTCTAAAAGGATATTGGCGTATCTCGAAAAACATGGCCGCCATTGGCCAATGAGGTTTGAGCACCGTTAACGAAGTCCGATCGGAGCGAAACTCGATGGGCATGTTCGGCTCAAGCCCCTAGAGGTCTGTAAGAATTTTGAAAGAAATCGGCCACTAGTTGGCGCTAACGAGTTTTAAGGCTCTGTAATCACGTGGTGTTACACTTATCATCACAAAATGCATATCATCTGATAGATCTGCTCATGCTGAACAACTTTGCCTCAAGAACCATCACTGTCAATCAAACTGTTCATTAAATATTCATGAATATGTTAAAAACCTACTTTTGCGAACTAGTCCCTGGTTTTTCGCCCGATCAGAACCAGACCAGTCTAGGACAATTCTCTGGACTCTCTAGATCAATAATTATCGAAAAAAAGTTGAACTTTTGCATTTTTCGCATGGGTATAATTGGGTCATAAAGAAAATGGGCGTGGCAAAATGCACTCAGAAGCCTATAAATCCCAAATGAAAACTCAGAACTTCACAAAAATTGATGAGCATATGTGTCATAACATGATGAGGAAGCATGCCGAGTTTCATGCAGATCGGACCCTAGGTGACGCTATAAATGGCAAAAAGCTTCCATTCTTATTAGGGGTTCAAGCATGAAATGCTGAAACCCTATTGTAATTGTAAGGATTCGTAAAACGCATCGTGCAGGCCAAACCGTAAGGCCTAGAGTCTTGAAACCTGGCCAGATGGTAGGCCTCAATTTGGGGACAACCTATCAGAGTATGACCCCGATTGGCCCATAGGTGGCGCTACAGCAACCAAAAGTTCAAAATTGCTCATAACTCTTAGACCCTTTGTCCCAGGCTCAAGTGTCTTACATCGTTGGAATCCTTGGCTCAAGGCGGACAAAATGGCTATCTCCGATTTGGATGTAGGCAGGGGAAATTTTCTGCTATGTCGAATTTTGTCCAAAACCTACTTTTGCGAACTAGTCCCTGGTTTTTCGCCCGATCGGAACCAAACCAGTCTAGGACAATTCTCTGGACTCTCGAGATCAATAATTATCGAAAAAAAGTTGAACTTTGGCATTTGGGTGGCTGTAACAGGGTCATTTAGAAAAGGGGCGGGGCAAAATACACTAAAAAGCCTATAAATCCCAAATGAAAACTCAGAACTTCACAAAAATTGATGAGCATATGTGTCATAACATGATGAGGAAGCATGCCGAGTTTCATGCAGATCGGACCCTAGCTGACGCTATAAATGGCAAAAAGCTTCCATTCTTATTAGGGGTTCAAGCATGAAATGCTGAAACCCTATTGTAATTGTAAGGATTCGTAAAACGCATCGTGCAGGCCAAACCGTAAGGCCTAGAGTCTTGAAACCTGGCCAGATGGTAGGCCTCAATTTGGGGACAACCTATCAGAGTATGACCCCGATTGGCCCATAGGTGGCGCTACAGCAACCAAAAGTTCAAAATTGCTCATAACTCTTAGACCCTTTGTCCCAGGCTCAAGTGTCTTACATCGTTGGAATCCTTGGCTCAAGGCGGACAAAATGGCTATCTCCGATTTGGATGTAGGCAGGGGAAATTTTCTGCTATGTCGAATTTTGTCCAAAACCTACTTTTGCGAACTAGTCCCTGGTTTTTCGCCCGATCAGAACCAAACCAGTCTAGGACAATTCTCTGGACTCTCTAGATCAATAATTATCGAAAAAAAGTTGAACTTTGGCATTTGGGTGGCTGTAACAGGGTCATTTAGAAAAGGGGCGGGGCAAAATACACTAAAAAGCCTATAAATCCCAAATGAAAACTCAGAACTTCACAAAAATCGATGAGCAGATGTGTCAGAACATGGTGAAGAAGCATGCCAAGTTTCGTGAAGATCGGACAATAGGTGGCGCTATAACTGTCCAAAACGTCTCTTCTTATTAGGGGTTCAAGCATGAAATGCTGAAACCCTATTGTAATTGTGCTGATTTTTATTATTAGGGGTTCAAGCACGAAGTGCTGAAACCCTATTGTAATTGTACTGATTTTTATTATTATTAGGGGTTCAAGCACGAAGTGCTGAAACCCTATTGTAATTGTGCTGATTTTTATTATTAGGGGTTCAAGCACGAAGTGCTGAAACCCTATTGTAATTGTACTGATTTTTATTAGGGGTTCAAGCACGAAGTGCTGAAACCCTATTGTAATTGTAAGGATTTTTATTATTATTATTATTATTCTTCTCCGCTAAAACGCATCGTGCAGCCCAAACCGTAAGAGCTAGAGACTTGAAACTTGGCCACAAGGTAGTACAAAAATCGAGGAGAGGTTATCAAAGTATGAGCCCGATTGGCCAATAGGTGGCGCTATAGCGCAAAAAACAAAAAAAAATCACGATTTTGCTCATATCTCAATAACCATTTGTCTCAGCTTCAAGTGTCATACATCATTGGAATCCTTGGCTCAAGCCGAACAAGAAATATAGGAGGTATTTTATTTCCGGTATGCAAATTTTTCCGCCATTTTGGATTTTGTCCAAAACCTACTTTTGCGAACTAGTCCCTGGTTTTTCGCCCGATCGGAACCAAACCAGTGCAGAAATGTTCACAGTAGTCTGAATATCAATAATTATCGAAAAAAAGTTGAAATTTCGATTCACGGTCGCTAAGGGGCGCCAAAACGTTTGAAGAAGGCGGAGCCTATTTTACTAAAATGGCTATAACTCCAGAAGTAAATGAGGTATCTTCACCAAACTCGGTACACATGTGTAAGAGGTCAATCTGAGGTCACAGTAAAAAAATCGCGGCGATTGGCCACATGGTGGCGCTATAACATGAAAAAAACATAAAATGGGCTATAACCACCTGACCGTTAGTCCGATTGACTTGAAAATTGGTATGCAGTGTCTTGGTCCAAGGTGCCATGTATATCTATGAGGACATTAGTGTATCTCAAAAAACATGGCCGCCATCAGCCAATGAAGTTTGAGCACCTATTAGACAAGGTTAACGGAGGCCGATCGGAACGAAACTCGATGGGCATGTTCGACTCATGGCCCTAAAGGTCTGTAAGAATTTTGAATGAAATCGGCCACTAGTTGGCGCTAACGAGTTTTATGGCTCTGTAATCACGTGGTGTTACACTTATCGTCACAAAATGCATATCATTTGATAGATCTGCTCATCCTGAACAACTTTGCCTCTAGAACCATTGCTGTCAATCAAACCGTTCATTAAATATTCATGAATATGTTAAAAACCTACTTTTGCGAACTAGTCCCTGGTTTTTCGCCCGATCGGAACCAGACCAGTCTAGGACAATTCTCTGGACTCTCTAGATCAATAATTATCAAAAAAAAGTTGAACTTTTGCATTTGTATGGCTGTAATAGGGTCATTTATAAAATGGGCGTGGCAAAATACACTAAAAAGCCTATAAATCCTAAATGAAAACTCAAAACTTCACAAAAGTTGGTGAGCATATGTGACATGACATCATTAACAAGCATGCAACATTTTATGGAGATTGGACCAAAGGTGGCGCTATAACTGTTAAAAAGCTTTAAAACCATATATTTCCTATGGTAAACTGTCTGTATTGGTGGTAAATGGTCTTTTCCATCTCTGATCATATAGTTCTCATATCATAATGTTCAAAACTAGTGCAATACAATTCTCTGGACTCACTAGGTCAATAATTGTCAGAAAAAGTTGAACTACTTCATTTGGATAGATATAATAGGTTCACTTCAAAATGTAGCCTTTACCAAGTGTCCCCGAAAGCCTATATCTCTTTAATGAATGACTCAGACCTTCTTAAAAAGCCAGTGAAATATCACTCTGAACATGCATGAAAATTTTCAGACCGATCGGACAAAATTTGCCTCTATAACAGTTAAAAAGGTGAAAATTATATGAATATAATGGCATATTAAGCCAATAAGTTGTATTTTACTGCCCCCTGCTGTTTAAAATTTATAAAATCACTATTTTAACATTTACAATTACATTTAGTCAAAATCCGTCCGTTAAAGTATTAGTATTGACAGTTTTATCACATCATATATTTCAAATGTCTGTATCTAAAACATAATGTGTTTGTGTAGTCTTAGGTTTCTGAATAAATTCTGAATCTTCTGATTAATAGCTAACAAAGACTTTGTGAAATGTTTATAGACCATTCAAATATATTTTCATAATGACATATCCCAATAGCATTGAAAAAACAACAACAACATTTGTCTTCGTGTGTGTGTGTGTGTGTGTGTGTGTAAGCATGCATGATTGAGTTAACATGGAAAAACTGGTTTGCTTTAGTGCAGAAAACTGCTAAACTATAACTATATAGTTATAACTATAAATCCTAAACGAAAACTCAGAACTTCACAAAAATTGATGAGCATATGTGTCATAACCTGCTAAAGAAGCATGGAAAATTTTATGGAGATGGACCATAGTTGGCGCTATAACTGTTAAAACGCTTTAAAACCATATATTTCCTATGGTAAATTGCCTGTATTTGCTGTAAATGGTGTCTTCTATCTATTATCGTATAATGTTCATATCATAATGTTCAAAACCAGTGCAGCACAATTCTCTGAACTCTCTAGATCAATAATTATCAGAAAAAAAGTTTAACTTCTTCAAAAGGTGATTTTATATGAATATAAAGACATATTAAGCCAATAAGTGGTATTTTACTGCCCCCTGCTGTCATTTCATCATACTACTCCCTAATATTGTTATACAATTCATATTTAGACTTTATAAAATCATTATTTTAACATTTACAATCACATTTTGTCAAAACTCATCTATTGAGTATTACTATTGACAATTGTGTTACACTGAGATATGGAAATGGACGAAAGTAAGTGAATGAAATGAAACGAAAGTATAACGGCATTTAAGCCACGCCCCCGAATACAAATTCATTCATAACTCGAAAACGGAAAGTCGTTGCGCGCTCAAATTTTGATGGTGAGGACCTCTCCGGGCTCTTGATCGAAACGGGTCGTCGCGGGCCTCGGGAGCGCGCCCCCCGCGCATCGCCAGCCCGCGGGACCCCCGATTTTGAACGCCCATTACTCCCGACCCAGACCACCCCGAACATTGTGTAAGAGCTCGTTGGAAAGGGCACGTCCTTGGCTAGCTTCGATTCAAATGTGGTGTTATCTGCCCTGGGCATTCCAGAGATAATAGCCCGAACAGATGTGCCTTATAACAGTCATAACTCCCAGCCCCAATCGCCCAAAAACACCTTGATGGTCTCATTCAACAGGGCTCCTCAAGCACTATCTATGCTCTGAGTTTCAGAATTTTTCGCCATTTGGTTCCTGAGATATAAGTAAAAAAACAAATTCCCATTCATTCAAACACTTCAACTGTAAAATGTAAGCTATAATACCACTGTTGTCCACTAGAGGGAGCAGCAGGATTACGCATGATCTTTTAATTCGCTTCAGTATTGGGAAATAAACAAATGCTTTAAGAAGCAATCTTTTTTATTATGATGTTTTTTTTTTATTATGATATTTGTATATATTTTATTTTTTTATTATGATTATGAACGGTTTGATTGACATTAGTGATTCTTGAGGCAAAGTTGTTCAAGATGAGGAGATGAAGATATTTTCACAATATCACATCCTAAAAACATTGAAAACATATTTGTCTTTGTGTGTGTGTGGATGTGTTTGTGTTTGTGTGTGTGTCTGTCTGTGTAAGCATGCTTAATGGAAAGAACATGAAGAAACTGCTTTGTTTTACTGGTGGATAAAAAAGTCTTTCAAATGAAAGTGAGTCAATTAGTGGTCTTCTACTGCCCTCTGCAGGACATTCTACTTAATAAAATATTTTCATCTGTGATTTTGCATTAGTTTTTGGACTATATCAAATTACTTGCATGAAAATCACCTATTATAACACAGTCATGTTTTGTCAAAGTTTATCACTTCATTTTTACTGAGCTCTCAGTTTGAACAATTCTGCCTCTCAGTGATTAATTTGAAATCTGAAAATGGTGTTATACAGAGGAGATTTGCAATTATCATTTTGTTACCTATCTTTTATTTTAAATATCTCCATCTACAACAAAATGTGTGTGCATGTGTGTGTTCAAGCATGGTTAGTGTATTAAGTATTATTGTTTAAGTATTATTGTTTTCATTTACATTTTAACCACCAGAAGAAGAACACTCATTGGTTCATTCTGCTCACTAAAATATTATTTTTAATTTTTTTTTCCATTTGAAATATTGTTTAAACTTAATAAAATCATTAAAATAACATTTCAAATCATATTTTGTCTGTTTATAAATCCCACAGACTCACATTGGCTGCAATACTAATGTTTTTGTAAAACACAGACCTGATAGTCTAATCTGTGTGTATTGTGCATATATTATTGATATAATTACTATTGCAAATCATGTTATTGTAACTCATATCTTAATAGAATATTATTTGTAATTTTAATTCTTTATTTCTTAAGTGTTTTTTTTATGATTACTACAGATATTATCACCAAAGATATCAACTACACCTTCACTTTTAGTATTGACACGCTGCACACACAGCACAATCACACACTCACTAATGCATTCAAATAAATGTAATCTTACTGTGCTACTTTATTTGTACATGATTAGAATGAACAGAAATCTAAGAATATTTTTCTTCTTTTGTTAAAGCCATTTCAGACTCCAAGTAAGCATTATATTACTAATCATCTATTTTAAAGGTGCCATACAATTGAAAACTGTATTTATCTTGGCATAGTTGAATGATAAGAGTTCTGGACATGGAACTGACATACCGTGAGCCTCAAACACCATTGTTTCCTCCTTCTTGTGTAAATCTCCTGTTTGCAAAAGACCGCTGAAAAATTAGTGAATCCCACCATAACACCGACTGTGACGTTGGAGTCAGGATCATTAATATTTATACCCCCCAAATTTGCATTTTCCAGTCCATGTTCTAGGCCAGGCAGTGTTAATGTGGACCTGCACAGCCGAATCATCAGAAGATCTGCAGGTATTGTGAAGAAGCAAGCAAGGACAATAGTGAAAATGGCAGATCATGGATATAAATGTTATATCTGAGGCTGTGCTGCGGATTTGAGAACTTTTCATTCCCTTCCCACAAAAGAGAACTGTCAACAGGCATGGTTGATGTTTACAACAGGATACCTCACCATTTTAATTCAAAGCTGTTAGTTTGCTCTTAACGGAGGCCGATCAGAACGAAACTCGGTGGGCATGTTCGACTCGTGGCCCTAGAGGTCTGTAAGAATTTTGAAAAATCAGCCACTAGTTGACGCTAACAGGTTTTACGGCTATGTAATCACGTGATGCATATCATTTGATAGATCTCCTCATACTGAACAACTTTGCCTCAAGAACTACTGCTGTCAATCAATTTGTTCATTAAATACTTGCGATTATGTTAAAAACCTACTTTTGCGAACTAGTCCTAGGTTTTTCGCCCGATCGGAAATATACCAGTGCAGTACAATTCTCTGGAAGCTCTAGATTATTAATTATATAAAAAACTTTAACTTTATGCATTGGGTAGCCATAACAGGATCATTTAGAAAATGGGTATGGCAAAAAACACTCAAAAGCCTGTAAATCCTAAACAAAAACTCACTAAACTGCCTTATGTGCTTAAAGACCCTAAATGCTTGAACCCCGCTAAATGCTGCTTGCAGCTTTAATTTTTATTATTATTATTATTATTCTGCCGTAAAACGATGCGTGCAGCCTAAACCGTAAGTGCTAGAGACTTGAAACTTGGCCAGAAGGTAGTACAAAAATCGAGGAGAGGTTCAGAGAATATGAGCTAGATTGGCCAATAGGTGGCGCTACAGTGCAAAAAACAAAAAAATTGCATATTTTTGCTTAAATCTCATCAACCCTTTGTCACAGACTCAAGTGTCTTATATCTTTGGAATCCTTGGGTCAAGCCGAACAAAAAAGGCCTCAAAGATTTCATTTCCGGTATGCAAATTTTTCCGCCATTTTGGATTTTGTCCAAAACCTACTTTTGCGAACTAGTCCCTGGTTTTTCGCCCGATCGGAACCAAACCAGTGCAGAAATATTCACAGGAGTCTGAATATCAATAATTATCGAAAAAAAGTTAAAATTTCGATCCACGGTTGCTAAGGGGCATCAAAACGTTCGCAGGAGGCGGAGCTAATTATACGAAAATGGCTATAACTCGTGAACGAAATGAGATATTTTCACCAAACTCGGTACACATATGTATGAGCTCAAGTTGAGGTCACAGTAAAAAAATCGCGGCGATTGGCCTCATGGTGGCGCTATAACATGAAAAAAACATAAAACAGGCTATAACCACCTGACCGTTAGTCCGATTGACTTGAAAATTGGTATGCAGTGTCTTGGTCCAAGGTGCCATGTATGTCTATGAGGACATTGGTGTATCTCAAAAAACATGGCCGTTATCGGCCAATGAAGTTTGAGCACCTATTAGACAAGGTTAACGGAGGCCAATCAGAACGAAACTCAGTGGGCATGTTCGGCTCAAGCCCCTAGAGGTCTGTAAGAATTTTGAAAGAAATCGGCCACTAGTTGGCGCTAACGAGTTTTACGGCTCTGTAATCACGTGGTGTTACAAATATCCACACAATATGCATATCATTTGATAGATCTCCTCATCCTGAACAACTTTGCCTCAAGAACCATTGCTGTCAATCAAACTGTTCATTAATTATTCATTAATATGTTAAAAACCTACTTTTGCGAACTAGTCCTAGGTTTTTTGCCCGATCGGAACCAGACCAGTCTAGGACAATTCTCTGGACTCTCTAGATCAATAATTATCAAAAAAAAGTTGAACTTTTGCATTTGGATGGCTGTAATAGGGTAATTTATAAAATGGGCGTGTCAAAATACATTAAAAAGCCTATAAATCCTAAATAAAAACTCAGAACTTCACAAAAATTGGTCAGCATATGTGATATAACATCATTAACAAGCATGAAAAATTCTATGGAGATCGGACGATAGGTGGCGCTATAACTGTTAAAAAGCTTTAAAATCATATATTTCCTATGGTAAACTGCCTGTATTGGCTGTAAATGGTCTTTTCCATCTCTGATCATATAATTTTCATATCATAATGTTAAAAACTAGTGCAATACAATTATCTGGACTCACTAGATCAATAATTGTCAGAAAAAGTTGAACTACTTCATTTGGATAGCTATAATAGGTTCACTTCAAAATGTGGCCTTTACCAAGTGTCCCCGAAAGCCTATATCTCTTTAATCAATGCTCAGACCTTCTTAAAAACAAGTCAGAACGTGTGAAATATCACCCTGAACAAGCATGAAAATTTTCAGACAGATCGGACAAAATTTGCCTCTATAACAGTTAAAAAGGTGAAAATTATATGAATTAATGGCATGTTAAGCCAATAAGTGGTATTTTACTGCCCCCTGCTGTTTAAAATAGTCATTTTCTCATATTGGTATTGGTATCAGCCATGGTAAATCATGATAAATGATGGTGTGTGTGTGTGTGTGTGTGTGGTACAAATATAACAAAGGTTTTATTTTCCAACATGAAAACAAACATAACAGAGTGCTAGTGCACAAACAATAACCGACAATGATAATGGATGAGAGGGGAACTTAAATACACAGATCAAGACAAGGACAACAGGTGACGGTTATGATGATGAGGAGCAGGTGATGATGAGGAGGGTGATGAGGAGCAGGTGCAGGTGATGATGACAGATGGTGAATGTGATGAAGACAGAAGGTGAATGTGATGAAGGTGAATGTGACACCAATATCACTGAAACATTTGTGTGTGTGTGTGTGTGTGTGTGTGTGTGTGTGGTACAAATATAACAAAGGTTTTATTTTCCAACATGAAAACAAACATAACAGAGTGCTAGTGCACAAACAATAACCGACAATGATAATGGGTGAGAGGGGAACTTAAATACACAGATCAAGACAAGGACAACAGGTGACGGTTATGATGATGAGGAGCAGGTGATGATGATGAGGGTGATGAGGAGCAGGTGATGACGACAGATGGTGAATGTGATGAAGACAGAAGGTGAATGTGATGAAGGTGAATGTGACACCAATATCACTGAAACATTTGTGTGTGTGTGTGTGTGTGTGTGTGTGTGTGTGTGTGTGTGTGTAGCATTATTGTGTGTAGCATATGTAGCAAGTATGCATTATTGAGTTAACATGGAAACACTGGTTTGCTTTAGTGCAGAAAACTGGTCAAAATCATGAGGTTTAAAGTGAAAGTGAGCCAATAAGTGGTCTTCTACTGCCCTCTGCTGGCCATTCTACTTATTAATTAAATTTTTCCACATGTGCTTGCATTTATACTTGAATACACACTAAAAATCACTTATATAGCAATAACTATTATAACACAATCATATTTTGTCAGTGTTAATCACTTTATTTGCACTGACACTTCAAATAATTGCTAGTAATGTGGTAAATCATGGTAAATCATGGTTAACTATGCTGTGTGTGTGTGTGTGTGTGTGTGTGTGTGTGTGTGTGTGTGTGTGTGTGTGTGTGTGTGTGTGTGTGTAAGCATGCATTGAGTTAACATGGATAAACTGGTTTGCTTTAGTGCAGAAAACTGGTTTAAAGTGAAAGTGAGCCAATAAGTGGTCTTCTACTGCCCTCTGCTGGCCATTCTACTTATTAATGAAATATTTCAACATGTGCTTGCATTCATACTTGAATACACACTAAAAAAATCACTTATATAGCAATAACTATTATAACACAATCATATTTTGTCAGTGTTAATCACTTTATTTGCACTGACACTTCAAATAATTGCTAGTAATGTGATTAATCAGGCTAGAAACATGGTAAATCAAAGTAAATAATACTAGATTGTCGTTTATCTCCTGGTAAATAATACTAGAACGTGGTATATCATGGTAAATCATGGTTAACTATGCTGTGTGTGTATGTGTGTGTGTGTGTGTGTGTGTGTGTGTGTGTGTGTGTGTGTGTGTGTGTGTGTGTGTGTGTGTGTGTAAGCATGCATTGAGTTAACATGGAAAAACTGGTTTGCTTTAGTGCAGAAAACTGGTTTAAAGTGAAAGTGAGCCAATAAGTGGTCTTCTAGTGCCCTCTGCTGGCCATTCTACTTAATAATGAAATATTTTACATGTGCTTTTGCATTCATACTTGGACACACACTAAAAATCACGTATATAACTAACTATTATAACACAATAATATTTTGTCAGTGTTCATCACCTCATTTGCACTGACACTTCACATAATTGCTAGTAATGTGGTTAATCATGCTAGAAACATTGTAAATCATAGTAAATAATACTGAAATGAGGTGTATCAAGGTAAATCATGCTAGAATCCTAATAAATCATTCTGGAACATGGTATATGATAGTAAATCATGCTAGAATCATATTAAATAATTCTAGAATGTGGCAAATCGTCGTGGGAGGAGCCTATTTTACTCAAATGGCTATAACTCAAGAAGTAAATGAGATATCTTCACCAAACTCAGTACACATGTGTATGGGTTCAATTTGAGGTCACAGTAAACAATTTTATGGAGATCGGACCATAGGTGGCGCTATAACTGTTAAAAAGCTTTAAAACCATATATATCCCATGGCAAATTGCCTGTATTGGCTGTAAATGGTCTTTTCCATCTATTATGTCAGTGGTTACATGCTTGCTAAATAAATCTTAATAACTTTTGATGCTTTTGTGCTTAAATGCCTTAAAGGCCTTAACTGCTTGAACCCCGATAAATGCTGCTTGCAGCTTTAATTATTATTAGGGGTTCAAGCACGAAGTGCTGAAACCCTATTGTAATTGTGCTGATTTTTATTATTAGGGGTTCAAGCACGAAGTGCTGAAACCCTATTGTAATTGTGCTGATTTTTATTATTATTATTATTATTATTCCGCCGTAAAACGCATCGTGCAGCCCAAACCGTAAGAGCTGGAACTTTGAAACTTTGACAGATGGTAGTACAAAAATCGAGGAAAGGTTCAGAGATTATGACCCCGATTGGCCCATAGGTGGCGCTATAACAACCAAAAGCGCGAAACTGCTCATAACTCCTAGACCGTATGTCGTAGACTCAAGTGTCTTATATCATTGGAAAGCTGGACGCCTGACGAACAAAACGTATATCTCCGATTTCATTTCCGCCATGATAGATTTTCCGCCATTTTGAATTTTGTCAAAAATCTACTTTTGCGAACTAGTCCCTGGTTTTTTGCCCGATTGGAACCAAACTAGTGCAGAAATGTTCTCTGGAGACTGAATATCAATAATTATCGAAAAAAAGTGGAAATGTCGATTCACGGTCGCTAAGGGGCGCCAAAACGTACGTTGTGGGAGGGGCCTATTTTACTAAAATGGCTATAACTCCCGATGTAAATGAGGTATCTTCACCAAACTTGGTACACATATGTATGAGCTTACTCTGGGGTCACAGTAAAAAAATCGCGACGATTGGCCTCATGGTGGCGCTATAAAATGAAAAAAACATAAAACAGGCTATAACCACCTGACCGTTAGTCCGATTGACTTGAAAATTGGTATGCAGTGTCTTGGTCCAAGGTGCCATGTATGTGTATAAGGACATTGGCGTATCTCAAAAAACATGGCCGCCATCGGCCAACGAAGTTTGAGCACCTATTAGACAAGGTTAACGGAGGCCGATCGGAACGAAACTCAATGGGCATGTTCGGCTCATGGCCCTAAAGGTCTGTAAGAATTTTGAAAGAAATCGGCCACTAGTTGGCGCTAACGAGTTTTACGGCTCTGTAATCACGTGGTGTTACAAATATCCACACAATATGCATATAATTTGATAGATCTCCTCATCCTGAACAACTTTGCCTCAAGAACCATTGCTGTCAATCAAACTGTTCATTAATTATTCATTAATATGTTAAAAACCTACTTTTGCGAACTAGTCCTAGGTTTTTTGCCCGATCGGAACCAGACCAGTCTAGGACAATTCTCTGGACTCTCTAGATCAATAATTATCAAAAAAAGTTGAACTTTTGCATTTGGATGGCTGTAATAGGGTAATTTATAAAATGGGCGTGTCAAAATACATTAAAAAGCCTATAAATCCTAAATAAAAACTCAGAACTTCACAAAAATTGGTCAGCATATGTGACATAACATCATTAACAAGCATGAAAAATTCTATGGAGATCGGACGATAGGTGGCGCTATAACTGTTAAAAAGCTTTAAAATCATATATTTCCTATGGTAAACTGCCTGTATTGGCTGTAAATGGTCTTTTCCATCTCTGATCATATAATTTTCATATCATAATGTTCAAAACTAGTGCAATACAATTCTCTGGACTCACTAGATCAATAATTGTCAGAAAAAGTTGAACTACTTCATTTGGATAGCTATAATAGGTTCACTTCAAAATCTGGCCTTTACCAAGTGTCCCCGAAAGCCTATATCTCTTTAATCAATGCTCAGACCTTCTTAAAAACAAGTCAGAACGTGTGAAATATCACCCTGAACAAGCATGAAAATTTTCAGACAGATCGGACAAAATTTGCCTCTATAACAGTTAAAAAGGTGAAAATGATATGAATTAATGGCATGTTAAGCCAATAAGTGGTATTTTACTGCCCCCTGCTGTTTAAAATAGTCATTTTCTCATATTGGTATTGGTATCAGCCATGGTAAATCATGATAAATGATGGTGTGTGTGTGTGTGTGTGTGTGTGTGTGTGTGTGTGTGTGTGTGGTACAAATATAACAAAGGTTTTATTTTCCAACATGAAAACAAACATAACAGAGTGCTAGTGCACAAACAATAACTGACAATGATAATGGATGAGAGGGGAACTTAAATACACAGATCAAGACAAGGACAACAGGTGACGGTTATGATGATGAGGAGCAGGTGATGATGAGGAGGGTGATGAGGAGCAGGTGCAGGTGATGACGACAGATGGTGAATGTGATGAAGACAGAAGGTGAATGTGATGAAGGTGAATGTGACACCAATATCACTGAAACATTTGTGTGTGTGTGTGTGTGTGTGTGTGTGTGTGTGTAGCATTATTGTGTGTAGCATATGTAGCAAGTATGCATTATTGAGTTAACATGGAAACACTGGTTTGCTTTAGTGCAGAAAACTGGTCAAAATCATGAGGTTTAAAGTGAAAGTGAGCCAATAAGTGGTCTTCTACTGCCCTCTGCTGGCCATTCTACTTATTAATTAAATTTTTCCACATGTGCTTGCATTTATACTTGAATACACACTAAAAATCACTTATATAGCAATAACTATTATAACACAATCATATTTTGTCAGTGTTAATCACTTTATTTGCACTGACACTTCAAATAATTGCTAGTAATGTGGTAAATCATGGTAAATCATGGTTAACTATGCTGTGTGTGTGTGTGTGTGTGTGTGTGTGTGTGTGTGTGTGTGTGTGTGTGTGTGTGTGTGTGTGTGTGTAAGCATGCATTGAGTTAACATGGATAAACTGGTTTGCTTTAGTGCAGAAAACTGGTTTAAATTGAAAGCGAGCCAATAAGTGGTCTTCTACTGCCCTCTGCTGGCCATTCTACTTATTAATGAAATATTTCAACATGTGCTTGCATTCATACTTGAATACACACTAAAAAAATCACTTATATAGCAATAACTATTATAACACAATCATATTTTGTCAGTGTTAATCACTTTATTTGCACTGACACTTCAAATAATTGCTAGTAATGTGATAAATCAGGCTAGAAACATGGTAAATCAAAGTAAATAATACTAGATTGTCGTTTATCTCCTGGTAAATACTAGAACGTGGTATATCATGGTAAATCATGGTTAACTATGCTGTGTGTGTGTGTGTGTGTGTGTGTGTGTGTGTGTGTGTGTGTGTGTGTGTGTGTGTGTGTGTGTAAGCATGCATTGAGTTAACATGGAAAAACTGGTTTGCTTTAGTGCAGAAAACTGGTTTAAAGTGAAAGTGAGCCAATAAGTGGTCTTCTAGTGCCCTCTGCTGGCCATTCTACTTAATAATGAAATATTTTACATGTGCTTTTGCATTCATACTTGGACACACACTAAAAATCACGTATATAACTAACTATTATAACACAATAATATTTTGTCAGTGTTCATCACCTCATTTGCACTGACACTTGACATAATTGCTAGTAATGTGGTTAATCATGCTAGAAACATTGTAAATCATAGTAAATAATACTGAAATGAGGTGTATCAAGGTAAATCATGCTAGAATCCTAATAAATCATTCTGGAACATAGTATATGATAGTAAATCATGCTAGAATCATATTAAATAATTCTAGAATGTGGCAAATCGTTGTGGGAGGAGCCTATTTTACTCAAATGGCTATAACTCAAGAAGTAAATGAGATATCTTCACCAAACTCAGTACACATGTGTATGGGTTCAATTTGAGGTCACAGTAAACATTTTATGGAGATCGGACCATAGGTGGCGCTATAACTGTTAAAAAGCTTTAAAACCATATATATCCCATGGCAAATTGCCTGTATTGGCTGTAAATGGTCTTTTCCATCTATTATGTCCGTGGTTACATGCTTGCTAAATAAATCTTAATAACTTTTGATGCTTTTGTGCTTAAATGCCTAAAAGGTTTTAACTGCTTGAACCCCGATAAATGCTGCTTGCAGCTTTAATTATTATTATTATTATTCCGCCGTAAAACGCATCGTGCAGCCCAAACCGTAAGAGCTGGAACTTTGAAACTTTGACAGATGGTAGTACAAAAATCGAGGAAAGGTTCAGAGATTATGACCCCGATTGGCCCATAGGTGGCGCTATAACAACCAAAAGCGCGAAACTGCTCATAACTCCTAGACCGTATGTCGTAGACTCAAGTGTCTTATATCATTGGAAAGCTGGACGCCTGACGAACAAAACGTATATCTCCGATTTTATTTCCGCCATGATAGATTTTCCGCCATTTTGAATTTTGTCAAAAATCTACTTTTGCGAACTAGTCCCTGGTTTTTTGCCCGATTGGAACCAAACTAGTGCAGAAATGTTCTCTGGAGACTGAATATCAATAATTATCGAAAAAAAGTGGAAATTTCGATTCACGGTCGCTAAGGGGCGCCAAAACGTACGTTGTGGGAGGGGCCTATTTTACTAAAATGGCTATAACTCCCGATGTAAATGAGGTATCTTCACCAAACTTGGTACACATGTGTATGAGCTTACTCTGGGGTCACAGTAAAAAAATCGCGACGATTGGCCTCATGGTGGCGCTATAAAATGAAAAAAACATAAAACAGGCTATAACCACCTGACCGTTAGTCCGATTGACTTGAAAATTGGTATGCAGTGTCTTGGTCCAAGGTGCCATGTATGTGTATGAGGACATTGGCGTATCTCTAAAAACATGGCCGCCATCGGCCAACGAAGTTTGAGCACCTATTAGACAAGGTTAACGGAGGCCGATCGGAACGAAACTCAATGGGCATGTTCAGCTCATGGCCCTAAAGGTCTGTAAGAATTTTGAAAGAAATCGGCCACTAGTTGGCGCTAACGAGTTTTACGGCTCTGTAATCACGTGGTGTTACAAATATCCACACAATATGCATATCATTTGATAGATCTCCTCATCCTGAACAACTTTGCCTCAAGAACCATTGCTGTCAATCAAACTGTTCATTAATTATTCATTAATATGTTAAAAACCTACTTTTGCGAACTAGTCCTAGGTTTTTTGCCCGATCGGAACCAGACCAGTCTAGGACAATTCTCTGGACTCTCTAGATCAATAATTATCAAAAAAAAGTTGAACTTTTGCATTTGGATGGCTGTAATAGGGTAATTTATAAAATGGGCGTGTCAAAATACATTAAAAAGCCTATAAATCCTAAATAAAAACTCAGAACTTCACAAAAATTGGTCAGCATATGTGACATAACATCATTAACAAGCATGAAAAATTCTATGGAGATCGGACGATAGGTGGCGCTATAACTGTTAAAAAGCTTTAAAATCATATATTTCCTATGGTAAACTGCCTGTATTGGCTGTAAATGGTCTTTTCCATCTCTGATCATATAATTTTCATATCATAATGTTCAAAACTAGTGCAATACAATTCTCTGGACTCACTAGATCAATAATTGTCAGAAAAAGTTCAACTACTTCATTTGGATAGCTATAATAGGTTCACTTCAAAATCTGGCCTTTACCAAGTGTCCCCGAAAGCCTATATCTCTTTAATCAATGCTCAGACCTTCTTAAAAACAAGTCAGAACGTGTGAAATATCACCCTGAACAAGCATGAAAATTTTCAGACAGATCGGACAAAATTTGCCTCTATAACAGTTAAAAAGGTGAAAATGATATGAATTAATGGCATGTTAAGCCAATAAGTGGTATGTTACTGCCCCCTGCTGTTTAAAATAGTCATTTTCTCATATTGGTATTGGTATCAGCCATGGTAAATCATGATAAATGATGGTGTGTGTGTGTGTGTGTGTGTGTGTGTGTGGTACAAATATAACAAAGGTTTTATTTTCCAACATGAAAACAAACATAACAGAGTGCTAGTGCACAAACAATAACCGACAATGATAATGGATGAGAGGGGAACTTAAATACACAGATCAAGACAAGGACAACAGGTGACGGTTATGATGATGAGGAGCAGGTGATGATGAGGAGGGTGATGAGGAGCAGGTGCAGGTGATGACGACAGATGGTGAATGTGATGAAGACAGAAGGTGAATGTGATGAAGGTGAATGTGACACCAATATCACTGAAACATTTGTGTGTGTGTGTGTGTGTGTGTGTGTGTGTGTGTGTGTGTGTGTGTGTGTGTAGCATTATTGTGTGTAGCATATGTAGCAAGTATGCATCATTGAGTTAACATGGAAACACTGGTTTGCTTTAGTGCAGAAAACTGGTCAAAATCATGAGGTTTAAAGTGAAAGTGAGCCAATAAGTGGTCTTCTACTGCCCTCTGCTGGCCATTCTACTTATTAATTAAATTTTTCCACATGTGCTTGCATTTATACTTGAATACACACTAAAAATCACTTATATAGCAATAACTATTATAACACAATCATATTTTGTCAGTGTTAATCACTTTATTTGCACTGACACTTCAAATAATTGCTAGTAATGTGGTAAATCATGGTAAATCATGGTTAACTATGCTGTGTGTGTGTGTGTGTGTGTGTGTGTGTGTGTGTGTGTGTGTGTGTGTGTGTGTGTGTGTGTGTGTGTTTGTGTGTGTGTGTGTGTGTGTGTAAGCATGCATTGAGTTAACATGGATAAACTGGTTTGCTTTAGTGCAGAAAACTGGTTTAAAGTGAAAGTGAGCCAATAAGTGGTCTTCTACTGCCCTCTGCTGGCCATTCTACTTATTAATGAAATATTTCAACATGTGCTTGCATTCATACTTGAATACACACTAAAAAAATCACTTATATAGCAATAACTATTATAACACAATCATATTTTGTCAGTGTTAATCACTTTATTTGCACTGACACTTCAAATAATTGCTAGTAATGTGATAAATCAGGCTAGAAACATGGTAAATCAAAGTAAATAATACTAGATTGTCGTTTATCTCCTGGTAAATAATACTAGAACGTGGTATATCATGGTAAATCATGGTTAACTATGCTGTGTGTGTGTGTGTGTGTGTGTGTGTGTGTGTGTGTGTGTGTGTGTGTGTGTGTGTGTGTGTGTGTAAGCATGCATTGAGTTAACATGGAAAAACTGGTTTGCTTTAGTGCAGAAAACTGGTTTAAAGTGAAAGTGAGCCAATAAGTGGTCTTCTAGTGCCCTCTGCTGGCCATTCTACTTAATAATGAAATATTTTACATGTGCTTTTGCATTCATACTTGGACACACACTAAAAATCACGTATATAACTAACTATTATAACACAATAATATTTTGTCAGTGTTCATCACCTCATTTGCACTGACACTTCACATAATTGCTAGTAATGTGGTTAATCATGCTAGAATCCTAATAAATCATTCTGGAACATGGTATATGATAGTAAATCATGCTAGAATCATATTAAATAATTATAGAATGTGGCAAATCGTTGTGGGAGGAGCCTATTTTACTCAAATGGCTATAACTCAAGAAGTAAATGAGATATCTTCACCAAACTCAGTACACATGTGTATGGGTTCAATTTGAGGTCACAGTAAACAATTTTATGGAGATCGGACCATAGGTGGCGCTATAACTGTTAAAAAGCTTTAAAACCATATATATCCCATGGTAAACTGCCTGTATTGGCTGTAAATGGTCTTTTCCATCTATTATGTCAGTGGTTACATGCTTGCTAAATAAATCTTAATAACTTTTGATGCTTTTGTGCTTAAATGCCTTAAAGGCCTTAACTGCTTGAACCCCGATAAATGCTGCTTGCAGCTTTAATTATTATTATTATTCCGCCCTAAAACGCATCGTGCAGCCCAAACCGTAAGAGCTGGAACCTTGAAACTTGGCCAAATGGTAGTCCTCAATTTGGGGAGAACCTATCAAAGTATGACCCTGATTGGCCCATAGGTGGCGCTACAATGACCACATTTACTAAATTACTCATAACTCCTAGACGGGTTGTCCTAGAGTCTCAATTTTAGCATCACTGTGATCCCTGGATCCAGACGGACAAAATGGCTATCTCCAAATTGCTCTACGAGCAAAAAAAAATTTCTATGGGCAATTTAGTGAAAAACCTACTTTTGCAAACTAGTCCTAGGTTTTTGGCCCAATCGGAACCAGACCAGTCTAGCACAGTTCTCTGGACTCTCTAGATCAATAATTATTGAAAAGAAGTTGAACTTTTGCATTGGCCTGGCTGTAACAGGGTCATTTAGGAAAGGGGTGGGACCAAAAAACACTCAAAAGCCTATACAACCTAAGGGAAAACCCCAAACTTCACAAAAATCGATGAGCAGATGTGTCAGAACATGGTGAAGAAGCATGCCAAGTTTCGTGAAGATCGGACCATAGGTGGCGCTATAACTGTCCAAAACGTCTCCTCTTATTAGGGGTTCAAGCATGAAATGCTGAAACCCTATTGTAATTGTGCTGATTTTTATTATTAGGGGTTCAAGCACGAAGTGCTGAAACCCTATTGTAATTGTAAGGATTTTTAGGGGTTCAAGCACGAAGTGCTGAAACCCTATTGTAATTGTAAGGATTTTTATTATTATTATTATTATTCTTCTCCGCTAAAACGCATCGTGCAGCCCAAACCGTAAGAGCTGGAACTTTGAAACTTTGACAGATGGTAGTACAAAAATCGAGGAAAGGTTCAGAGATTATGACCCCGATTGGCCCATAGGTGGCGCTATAACAACCAAAAGCGCGAAACTGCTCATAACTCCTAGACCGTATGTCGTAGACTCAAGTGTGTTATATCATTGGAAAGCTGGACGCCTGACGAACAAAACGTATATCTCCGATTTCATTTCCGCCATGATAGATTTTCCGCCATTTTGAATTTTGTCAAAAATCTACTTTTGCGAACTAGTCCCTGGTTTTTTGCCCGATTGGAACCAAACTAGTGCAGAAATGTTCTCTGGAGACTGAATATCAATAATTATCGAAAAAAAGTGGAAATTTCGATTCACGGTCGCTAAGGGGCGCCAAAACGTACGTTGTGGGAGGGGCCTATTTTACTAAAATGGCTATAACTCCCGATGTAAATGAGGTATCTTCACCAAACTTGGTACACATGTGTATGAGCTTACTCTGGGGTCACAGTAAAAAAATCGCGACGATTGGCCTCATGGTGGCGCTATAAAATGAAAAAAACATAAAACAGGCTATAACCACCTGACCGTTAGTCCGATTGACTTGAAAATTGGTATGCAGTGTCTTGGTCCAAGGTGCCATGTATGTGTATGAGGACATTGGCGTATCTCAAAAAACATGGCCGCCATCGGCCAACGAAGTTTGAGCACCTATTAGACAAGGTTAACGGAGGCCGATCGGAACGAAACTCAATGGGCATGTTCGGCTCATGGCCCTAAAGGTCTGTAAGAATTTTGAAAGAAATCGGCCACTAGTTGGCGCTAACGAGTTTTACGGCTCTGTAATCACGTGGTGTTACAAATATCCACACAATATGCATATCATTTGATAGATCTCCTCATCCTGAACAACTTTGCCTCAAGAACCATTGCTGTCAATCAAACTGTTCATTAATTATTCATTAATATGTTAAAAACCTACTTTTGCGAACTAGTCCTAGGTTTTTTGCCCGATCGGAACCAGACCAGTCTAGGACAATTCTCTGGACTCTCTAGATCAATAATTATCAAAAAAAAGTTGAACTTTTGCATTTGGATGGCTGTAATAGGGTAATTTATAAAATGGGCGTGTCAAAATACATTAAAAAGCCTATAAATCCTAAATAAAAACTCAGAACTTCACAAAAATTGGTCAGCATATGTGACATAACATCATTAACAAGCATGAAAAATTCTATGGAGATCGGACGATAGGTGGCGCTATAACTGTTAAAAAGCTTTAAAATCATATATTTCCTATGGTAAACTGCCTGTATTGGCTGTAAATGGTCTTTTCCATCTCTGATCATATAATTTTCATATCATAATGTTCAAAACTAGTGCAATACAATTCTCTGGACTCACTAGATCAATAATTGTCAGAAAAAGTTGAACTACTTCATTTGGATAGCTATAATAGGTTCACTTCAAAATCTGGCCTTTACCAAGTGTCCCCGAAAGCCTATATCTCTTTAATCAATGCTCAGACCTTCTTAAAAACAAGTCAGAACGTGTGAAATATCACCCTGAACAAGCATGAAAATTTTCAGACAGATCGGACAAAATTTGCCTCTATAACAGTTAAAAAGGTGAAAATGATATGAATTAATGGCATGTTAAGCCAATAAGTGGTATTTTACTGCCCCCTGCTGTTTAAAATAGTCATTTTCTCATATTGGTATTGGTATCAGCCATGGTAAATCATGATAAATGATGGTGTGTGTGTGTGTGTGTGTGTGTGTGTGTGTGTGTGTGTGGTACAAATATAACAAAGGTTTTATTTTCCAACATGAAAACAAACATAACAGAGTGCTAGTGCACAAACAATAACTGACAATGATAATGGATGAGAGGGGAACTTAAATACACAGATCAAGACAAGGACAACAGGTGACGGTTATGATGATGAGGAGCAGGTGATGATGAGGAGGGTGATGAGGAGCAGGTGCAGGTGATGACGACAGATGGTGAATGTGATGAAGACAGAAGGTGAATGTGATGAAGGTGAATGTGACACCAATATCACTGAAACATTTGTGTGTGTGTGTGTGTGTGTGTGTGTGTGTGTGTGTGTGTGTGTGTGTGTGTAGCATTATTGTGTGTAGCATATGTAGCAAGTATGCATTATTGAGTTAACATGGAAACACTGGTTTGCTTTAGTGCAGAAAACTGGTCAAAATCATGAGGTTTAAAGTGAAAGTGAGCCAATAAGTGGTCTTCTACTGCCCTCTGCTGGCCATTCTACTTATTAATTAAATTTTTCCACATGTGCTTGCATTTATACTTGAATACACACTAAAAATCACTTATATAGCAATAACTATTATAACACAATCATATTTTGTCAGTGTTAATCACTTTATTTGCACTGACACTTCAAATAATTGCTAGTAATGTGGTAAATCATGGTAAATCATGGTTAACTATGCTGTGTGTGTGTGTGTGTGTGTGTGTGTGTGTGTGTGTGTGTGTGTGTGTGTGTGTGTGTGTGAGTGTGTGTGTGTGTGTGTGTGTCTGTGTGTGTGTGTGTGTGTGTGTGTGTGTGTGTGTGTGTGTGTAAGCATGCATTGAGTTAACATGGATAAACTGGTTTGCTTTAGTGCAGAAAACTGGTTTAAAGTGAAAGTGAGCCAATAAGTGGTCTTCTACTGCCCTCTGCTGGCCATTCTACTTATTAATGAAATATTTCAACATGTGCTTGCATTCATACTTGAATACACACTAAAAAAATCACTTATATAGCAATAACTATTATAACACAATCATATTTTGTCAGTGTTAATCACTTTATTTGCACTGACACTTCAAATAATTGCTAGTAATGTGATAAATCAGGCTAGAAACATGGTAAATCAAAGTAAATAATACTAGATTGTCGTTTATCTCCTGGTAAATAATACTAGAACGTGGTATATCATGGTAAATCATGGTTAACTATGCTGTGTGTGTATGTGTGTGTGTGTGTGTGTGTGTGTGTGTGTGTGTGTGTGTGTGTGTGTGTGTGTGTGTAAGCATGCATTGAGTTAACATGGAAAAACTGGTTTGCTTTAGTGCAGAAAACTGGTTTAAAGTGAAAGTGAGCCAATAAGTGGTCTTCTAGTGCCCTCTGCTGGCCATTCTACTTAATAATGAAATATTTTACATGTGCTTTTGCTTTCATACTTGGACACACACTAAAAATCACGTATATAACTAACTATTATAACACAATAATATTTTGTCAGTGTTCATCACCTCATTTGCATTGACACTTCACATAATTGCTAGTAATGTGGTTAATCATGCTAGAAACATTGTAAATCATAGTAAATAATACTGAAATGAGGTGTATCAAGGTAAATCATGCTAGAATCCTAATAAATCATTCTGGAACATGGTATATGATAGTAAATCATGCTAGAATCATATTAAATAATTCTAGAATGTGGCAAATCGTTGTGGGAGGAGCCTATTTTACTCAAATGGCTATAACTCAAGAAGTAAATGAGATATCTTCACCAAACTCAGTACACATGTGTATGGGTTCAATTTGAGGTCACAGTAAACAATTTTATGGAGATCGGACCATAGGTGGCGCTATAACTGTTAAAAAGCTTTAAAACCATATATATCCCATGGCAAATTGCCTGTATTGGCTGTAAATGGTCTTTTCCATCTATTATGTCAGTGGTTACATGCTTGCTAAATAAATCTTAATAACTTTTGATGCTTTTGTGCTTAAATGCCTTAAAGGCCTTAACTGCTTGAACCCCGATAAATGCTGCTTGCAGCTTTAATTATTATTATTATTATTATTCTTCTCCGCTAAAACGCATCGTGCAGCCCAAACCGTAAGAGCTGGAACTTTGAAACTTTGACAGATGGTAGTACAAAAATCGAGGAAAGGTTCAGAGATTATGACCCCGATTGGCCCATAGGTGGCGCTATAACAACCAAAAGCGCGAAACTGCTCATAACTCCTAGACCGTATGTCGTAGACTCAAGTGTGTTATATCATTGGAAAGCTGGACGCCTGACGAACAAAACGTATATCTCCGATTTCATTTCCGCCATGATAGATTTTCCGCCATTTTGAATTTTGTCAAAAATCTACTTTTGCGAACTAGTCCCTGGTTTTTTGCCCGATTGGAACCAAACTAGTGCAGAAATGTTCTCTGGAGACTGAATATCAATAATTATCGAAAAAAAGTGGAAATTTCGATTCACGGTCGCTAAGGGGCGCCAAAACGTACGTTGTGGGAGGGGCCTATTTTACTAAAATGGCTATAACTCCCGATGTAAATGAGGTATCTTCACCAAACTTGGTACACATGTGTATGAGCTTACTCTGGGGTCACAGTAAAAAAATCGCGACGATTGGCCTCATGGTGGCGCTATAAAATGAAAAAAACATAAAACAGGCTATAACCACCTGACCGTTAGTCCGATTGACTTGAAAATTGGTATGCAGTGTCTTGGTCCAAGGTGCCATGTATGTGTATGAGGACATTGGCGTATCTCAAAAAACATGGCCGCCATCGGCCAACGAAGTTTGAGCACCTATTAGACAAGGTTAACGGAGGCCGATCGGAACGAAACTCAATGGGCATGTTCGGCTCATGGCCCTAAAGGTCTGTAAGAATTTTGAAAGAAATCGGCCACTAGTTGGCGCTAACGAGTTTTACGGCTCTGTAATCACGTGGTGTTACAAATATCCACACAATATGCATATCATTTGATAGATCTCCTCATCCTGAACAACTTTGCCTCAAGAACCATTGCTGTCAATCAAACTGTTCATTAATTATTCATTAATATGTTAAAAACCTACTTTTGCGAACTAGTCCTAGGTTTTTTGCCCGATCGGAACCAGACCAGTCTAGGACAATTCTCTGGACTCTCTAGATCAATAATTATCAAAAAAAAGTTGAACTTTTGCATTTGGATGGCTGTAATAGGGTAATTTATAAAATGGGCGTGTCAAAATACATTAAAAAGCCTATAAATCCTAAATAAAAACTCAGAACTTCACAAAAATTGGTCAGCATATGTGACATAACATCATTAACAAGCATGAAAAATTCTATGGAGATCGGACGATAGGTGGCGCTATAACTGTTAAAAAGCTTTAAAATCATATATTTCCTATGGTAAACTGCCTGTATTGGCTGTAAATGGTCTTTTCCATCTCTGATCATATAATTTTCATATCATAATGTTCAAAACTAGTGCAATACAATTCTCTGGACTCACTAGATCAATAATTGTCAGAAAAAGTTGAACTACTTCATTTGGATAGCTATAATAGGTTCACTTCAAAATCTGGCCTTTACCAAGTGTCCCCGAAAGCCTATATCTCTTTAATCAATGCTCAGACCTTCTTAAAAACAAGTCAGAACGTGTGAAATATCACCCTGAACAAGCATGAAAATTTTCAGACAGATCGGACAAAATTTGCCTCTATAACAGTTAAAAAGGTGAAAATGATATGAATTAATGGCATGTTAAGCCAATAAGTGGTATTTTACTGCCCCCTGCTGTTTAAAATAGTCATTTTCTCATATTGGTATTGGTATCAGCCATGGTAAATCATGATAAATGATGGTGTGTGTGTGTGTGTGTGTGTGTGTGTGTGTGTGTGTGTGGTACAAATATAACAAAGGTTTTATTTTCCAACATGAAAACAAACATAACAGAGTGCTAGTGCACAAACAATAACTGACAATGATAATGGATGAGAGGGGAACTTAAATACACAGATCAAGACAAGGACAACAGGTGACGGTTATGATGATGAGGAGCAGGTGATGATGAGGAGGGTGATGAGGAGCAGGTGCAGGTGATGACGACAGATGGTGAATGTGATGAAGACAGAAGGTGAATGTGATGAAGGTGAATGTGACACCAATATCACTGAAACATTTGTGTGTGTGTGTGTGTGTGTGTGTGTGTGTGTGTGTGTGTGTGTGTGTGTGTAGCATTATTGTGTGTAGCATATGTAGCAAGTATGCATTATTGAGTTAACATGGAAACACTGGTTTGCTTTAGTGCAGAAAACTGGTCAAAATCATGAGGTTTAAAGTGAAAGTGAGCCAATAAGTGGTCTTCTACTGCCCTCTGCTGGCCATTCTACTTATTAATGAAATATTTCAACATGTGCTTGCATTCATACTTGAATACACACTAAAAAAATCACTTATATAGCAATAACTATTATAACACAATCATATTTTGTCAGTGTTAATCACTTTATTTGCACTGACACTTCAAATAATTGCTAGTAATGTGATAAATCAGGCTAGAAACATGGTAAATCAAAGTAAATAATACTAGATTGTCGTTTATCTCCTGGTAAATAATACTAGAACGTGGTATATCATGGTAAATCATGGTTAACTATGCTGTGTGTGTATGTGTGTGTGTGTGTGTGTGTGTGTGTGTGTGTGTGTGTGTGTGTGTGTAAGCATGCATTGAGTTAACATGGAAAAACTGGTTTGCTTTAGTGCAGAAAACTGGTTTAAAGTGAAAGTGAGCCAATAAGTGGTCTTCTAGTGCCCTCTGCTGGCCATTCTACTTAATAATGAAATATTTTACATGTGCTTTTGCATTCATACTTGGACACACACTAAAAATCACGTATATAACTAACTATTATAACACAATAATATTTTGTCAGTGTTCATCACCTCATTTGCACTGACACTTCACATAATTGCTAGTAATGTGGTTAATCATGCTAGAAACATTGTAAATCATAGTAAATAATACTGAAATGAGGTGTATCAAGGTAAATCATGCTAGAATCCTAATAAATCATTCTAGAACATGGTATATGATAGTAAATCATGCTAGAATCATATTAAATAATTCTAGAATGTGGCAAATCGTTGTGGGAGGAGCCTATTTTACTCAAATGGCTATAACTCAAGAAGTAAATGAGATATCTTCACCAAACTCAGTACACATGTGTATGGGTTCAATTTGAGGTCACAGTAAACAATTTTATGGAGATCGGACCATAGGTGGCGCTATAACTGTTAAAAAGCTTTAAAACCATATATATACCATGGCAAATTGCCTGTATTGGCTGTAAATGGTCTTTTCCATCTATTATGTCAGTGGTTACATGCTTGCTAAATAAATCTTAATAACTTTTGATGCTTTTGTGCTTAAATGCCTTAAAGGCCTTAACTGCTTGAACCCCGATAAATGCTGCTTGCAGCTTTAATTAGGGGTTCAAGCACGAAGTGCTGAAACCCTATTGTAATTGTGCTGATTTTTATTATTAGGGGTTCAAGCACGAAGTGCTGAAACCCTATTGTAATTGTAAGGATTTTTATTATTAGGGGTTCAAGCACGAAGTGCTGAAACCCTATTGTAATTGTAAGGATTTTTATTATTATTATTATTATTCTTCTCCGCTAAAACGCATCGTGCAGCCCAAACCGTAAGAGCTGGAACTTTGAAACTTTGACAGATGGTAGTACAAAAATCGAGGAAAGGTTCAGAGATTATGACCCCGATTGGCCCATAGGTGGCGCTATAACAACCAAAAGCGCGAAACTGCTCATAACTCCTAGACCGTATGTCGTAGACTCAAGTGTGTTATATCATTGGAAAGCTGGACGCCTGACGAACAAAACGTATATCTCCGATTTCATTTCCGCCATGATAGATTTTCCGCCATTTTGAATTTTGTCAAAAATCTACTTTTGCGAACTAGTCCCTGGTTTTTTGCCCGATTGGAACCAAACTAGTGCAGAAATGTTCTCTGGAGACTGAATATCAATAATTATCGAAAAAAAGTGGAAATTTCGATTCACGGTCGCTAAGGGGCGCCAAAACGTACGTTGTGGGAGGGGCCTATTTTACTAAAATGGCTATAACTCCCGATGTAAATGAGGTATCTTCACCAAACTTGGTACACATGTGTATGAGCTTACTCTGGGGTCACAGTAAAAAAATCGCGACGATTGGCCTCATGGTGGCGCTATAAAATGAAAAAAACATAAAACAGGCTATAACCACCTGACCGTTAGTCCGATTGACTTGAAAATTGGTATGCAGTGTCTTGGTCCAAGGTGCCATGTATGTGTATGAGGACATTGGCGTATCTCAAAAAACATGGCCGCCATCGGCCAACGAAGTTTGAGCACCTATTAGACAAGGTTAACGGAGGCCGATCGGAACGAAACTCAATGGGCATGTTCGGCTCATGGCCCTAAAGGTCTGTAAGAATTTTGAAAGAAATCGGCCACTAGTTGGCGCTAACGAGTTTTACGGCTCTGTAATCACGTGGTGTTACAAATATCCACACAATATGCATATCATTTGATAGATCTCCTCATCCTGAACAACTTTGCCTCAAGAACCATTGCTGTCAATCAAACTGTTCATTAATTATTCATTAATATGTTAAAAACCTACTTTTGCGAACTAGTCCTAGGTTTTTTGCCCGATCGGAACCAGACCAGTCTAGGACAATTCTCTGGACTCTCTAGATCAATAATTATCAAAAAAAAGTTGAACTTTTGCATTTGGATGGCTGTAATAGGGTAATTTATAAAATGGGCGTGTCAAAATACATTAAAAAGCCTATAAATCCTAAATAAAAACTCAGAACTTCACAAAAATTGGTCAGCATATGTGACATAACATCATTAACAAGCATGAAAAATTCTATGGAGATCGGACGATAGGTGGCGCTATAACTGTTAAAAAGCTTTAAAATCATATATTTCCTATGGTAAACTGCCTGTATTGGCTGTAAATGGTCTTTTCCATCTCTGATCATATAATTTTCATATCATAATGTTCAAAACTAGTGCAATACAATTCTCTGGACTCACTAGATCAATAATTGTCAGAAAAAGTTGAACTACTTCATTTGGATAGCTATAATAGGTTCACTTCAAAATCTGGCCTTTACCAAGTGTCCCCGAAAGCCTATATCTCTTTAATCAATGCTCAGACCTTCTTAAAAACAAGTCAGAACGTGTGAAATATCACCCTGAACAAGCATGAAAATTTTCAGACAGATCGGACAAAATTTGCCTCTATAACAGTTAAAAAGGTGAAAATGATATGAATTAATGGCATGTTAAGCCAATAAGTGGTATTTTACTGCCCCCTGCTGTTTAAAATAGTCATTTTCTCATATTGGTATTGGTATCAGCCATGGTAAATCATGATAAATGATGGTGTGTGTGTGTGTGTGTGTGTGTGTGTGTGTGTGTGTGTGGTACAAATATAACAAAGGTTTTATTTTCCAACATGAAAACAAACATAACAGAGTGCTAGTGCACAAACAATAACTGACAATGATAATGGATGAGAGGGGAACTTAAATACACAGATCAAGACAAGGACAACAGGTGACGGTTATGATGATGAGGAGCAGGTGATGATGAGGAGGGTGATGAGGAGCAGGTGCAGGTGATGACGACAGATGGTGAATGTGATGAAGACAGAAGGTGAATGTGATGAAGGTGAATGTGACACCAATATCACTGAAACATTTGTGTGTGTGTGTGTGTGTGTGTGTGTGTGTGTGTGTGTGTGTGTGTGTGTGTAGCATTATTGTGTGTAGCATATGTAGCAAGTATGCATTATTGAGTTAACATGGAAACACTGGTTTGCTTTAGTGCAGAAAACTGGTCAAAATCATGAGGTTTAAAGTGAAAGTGAGCCAATAAGTGGTCTTCTACTGCCCTCTGCTGGCCATTCTACTTATTAATTAAATTTTTCCACATGTGCTTGCATTTATACTTGAATACACACTAAAAATCACTTATATAGCAATAACTATTATAACACAATCATATTTTGTCAGTGTTAATCACTTTATTTGCACTGACACTTCAAATAATTGCTAGTAATGTGGTAAATCATGGTAAATCATGGTTAACTATGCTGTGTGTGTGTGTGTGTGTGTGTGTGTGTGTGTGTGTGTGTGTGTGTGTGTGTGTGTGTGTGAGTGTGTGTGTGTGTGTGTGTGTCTGTGTGTGTGTGTGTGTGTGTGTGTGTGTGTGTGTGTGTGTGTAAGCATGCATTGAGTTAACATGGATAAACTGGTTTGCTTTAGTGCAGAAAACTGGTTTAAAGTGAAAGTGAGCCAATAAGTGGTCTTCTACTGCCCTCTGCTGGCCATTCTACTTATTAATGAAATATTTCAACATGTGCTTGCATTCATACTTGAATACACACTAAAAAAATCACTTATATAGCAATAACTATTATAACACAATCATATTTTGTCAGTGTTAATCACTTTATTTGCACTGACACTTCAAATAATTGCTAGTAATGTGATAAATCAGGCTAGAAACATGGTAAATCAAAGTAAATAATACTAGATTGTCGTTTATCTCCTGGTAAATAATACTAGAACGTGGTATATCATGGTAAATCATGGTTAACTATGCTGTGTGTGTATGTGTGTGTGTGTGTGTGTGTGTGTGTGTGTGTGTGTGTGTGTGTGTGTGTGTGTGTGTAAGCATGCATTGAGTTAACATGGAAAAACTGGTTTGCTTTAGTGCAGAAAACTGGTTTAAAGTGAAAGTGAGCCAATAAGTGGTCTTCTAGTGCCCTCTGCTGGCCATTCTACTTAATAATGAAATATTTTACATGTGCTTTTGCTTTCATACTTGGACACACACTAAAAATCACGTATATAACTAACTATTATAACACAATAATATTTTGTCAGTGTTCATCACCTCATTTGCATTGACACTTCACATAATTGCTAGTAATGTGGTTAATCATGCTAGAAACATTGTAAATCATAGTAAATAATACTGAAATGAGGTGTATCAAGGTAAATCATGCTAGAATCCTAATAAATCATTCTGGAACATGGTATATGATAGTAAATCATGCTAGAATCATATTAAATAATTCTAGAATGTGGCAAATCGTTGTGGGAGGAGCCTATTTTACTCAAATGGCTATAACTCAAGAAGTAAATGAGATATCTTCACCAAACTCAGTACACATGTGTATGGGTTCAATTTGAGGTCACAGTAAACAATTTTATGGAGATCGGACCATAGGTGGCGCTATAACTGTTAAAAAGCTTTAAAACCATATATATCCCATGGCAAATTGCCTGTATTGGCTGTAAATGGTCTTTTCCATCTATTATGTCAGTGGTTACATGCTTGCTAAATAAATCTTAATAACTTTTGATGCTTTTGTGCTTAAATGCCTTAAAGGCCTTAACTGCTTGAACCCCGATAAATGCTGCTTGCAGCTTTAATTATTATTATTATTATTCCGCCGTAAAACGCATCGTGCAGCCCAAACCGTAAGAGCTGGAACTTTGAAACTTTGACAGATGGTAGTACAAAAATCGAGGAAAGGTTCAGAGATTATGACCCCGATTGGCCCATAGGTGGCGCTATAACAACCAAAAGCGTGAAACTGCTCATAACTCCTAGACCGTATGTCGTAGACTCAAGTGTCTTATATCATTGGAAAGCTGGACGCCTGACGAACAAAACGTATATCTCCGATTTCATTTCCGCCATGATAGATTTTCCGCCATTTTGAATTTTGTCAAAAATCTACTTTTGCGAACTAGTCCCTGGTTTTTTGCCCGATTGGAACCAATCTAGTGCAGAAATGTTCTCTGGAGACTGAATATCAATAATTATCGAAAAAAAGTGGAAATTTCGATTCACGGTCGCTAAGGGGCGCCAAAACGTACGTTGTGGGAGGGGCCTATTTTACTAAAATGGCTATAACTCCCGATGTAAATGAGGTATCTTCACCAAACTTGGTACACATGTGTATGAGCTTACTCTGGGGTCACAGTAAAAAAATCGCGACGATTGGCCTCATGGTGGCGCTATAAAATGAAAAAAACATAAAACAGGCTATAACCACCTGACCGTTAGTCCGTTTGACTTGAAAATTGGTATGCAGTGTCTTGGTCCAAGGTGCCATGTATGTGTATGAGGACATTGGCGTATCTCAAAAAACATGGCCGCCATCGGCCAACGAAGTTTGAGCACCTATTAGACAAGGTTAACGGAGGCCGATCGGAACGAAACTCAATGGGCATGTTCGGCTCATGGCCCTAAAGGTCTGTAAGAATTTTGAAAGAAATCGGCCACTAGTTGGCGCTAACGAGTTTTACGGCTCTGTAATCACGTGGTGTTACAAATATCCACACAATATGCATATCATTTGATAGATCTCCTCATCCTGAACAACTTTGCCTCAAGAACCATTGCTGTCAATCAAACTGTTCATTAATTATTCATTAATATGTTAAAAACCTACTTTTGCGAACTAGTCCTAGGTTTTTTGCCCGATCGGAACCAGACCAGTCTAGGACAATTCTCTGGACTCTCTAGATCAATAATTATCAAAAAAAAGTTGAACTTTTGCATTTGGATGGCTGTAATAGGGTAATTTATAAAATGGGCGTGTCAAAATACATTAAAAAGCCTATAAATCCTAAATAAAAACTCAGAACTTCACAAAAATTGGTCAGCCTATGTGTCATAACATCATTAACAAGCATGCAAAATTCTATGGAGATCGGACGATAGTTGGCGCTATAACTGTTAAAAAGCTTTAAAATCATATATTTCCTATGGTAAACTGCCTGTATTGGCTGTAAATGGTCTTTTCCATCTCTGATCATATAATTTTCATATCATAATGTTCAAAACTAGTGCAATACAATTCTCTGGACTCACTAGATCAATAATTGTCAGAAAAAGTTGAACTACTTCATTTGGATAGCTATAATAGGTTCACTTCAAAATCTGGCCTTTACCAAGTGTCCCCGAAAGCCTATATCTCTTTAATCAATGCTCAGACCTTCTTAAAAACAAGTCAGAACGTGTGAAATATCACCCTGAACAAGCATGAAAATTTTCAGACAGATCGGACAAAATTTGCCTCTATAACAGTTAAAAAGGTGAAAATGATATGAATTAATGGCATGTTAAGCCAATAAGTGGTATTTTACTGCCCCCTGCTGTTTAAAATAGTCATTTTCTCATATTGGTATTGGTATCAGCCATGGTAAATCATGATAAATGATGGTGTGTGTGTGTGTGTGTGTGTGTGTGTGTGTGTGTGTGTGTGTGTGGTACAAATATAACAAAGGTTTTATTTTCCAACATGAAAACAAACATAACAGAGTGCTAGTGCACAAACAATAACCGACAATGATAATGGATGAGAGGGGAACTTAAATACACAGATCAAGACAAGGACAACAGGTGACGGTTATGATGATGAGGAGCAGGTGATGATGAGGAGGGTGATGAGGAGCAGGTGCAGGTGATGACGACAGATGGTGAATGTGATGAAGACAGAAGGTGAATGTGATGAAGGTGAATGTGACACCAATATCACTGAAACATTTGTGTGTGTGTGTGTGTGTGTGTGTGTGTGTGTGTGTGTGTGTGTGTGTAGCATTATTGTGTGTAGCATATGTAGCAAGTATGCATTATTGAGTTAACATGGAAACACTGGTTTGCTTTAGTGCAGAAAACTGGTCAAAATCATGAGGTTTAAAGTGAAAGTGAGCCAATAAGTGGTCTTCTACTGCCCTCTGCTGGCCATTCTACTTATTAATTAAATTTTTCCACATGTGCTTGCATTTATACTTGAATACACACTAAAAATCACTTATATAGCAATAACTATTATAACACAATCATATTTTGTCAGTGTTAATCACTTTATTTGCACTGACACTTCAAATAATTGCTAGTAATGTGGTAAATCATGGTAAATCATGGTTAACTATGCTGTGTGTGTGTGTGTGTGTGTGTGTGTGTGTGTGTGTGTGTGTAAGCATGCATTGAGTTAACATGGATAAACTGGTTTGCTTTAGTGCAGAAAACTGGTTTAAAGTGAAAGTGAGCCAATAAGTGGTCTTCTACTGCCCTCTGCTGGCCATTCTACTTATTAATGAAATATTTCAACATGTGCTTGCATTCATACTTGAATACACACTAAAAAAATCACTTATATAGCAATAACTATTATAACACAATCATATTTTGTCAGTGTTAATCACTTTATTTGCACTGACACTTCAAATAATTGCTAGTAATGTGATAAATCAGGCTAGAAACATGGTAAATCAAAGTAAATAATACTAGATTGTCGTTTATCTCCTGGTAAATAATACTAGAACGTGGTATATCATGGTAAATCATGGTTAACTATGCTGTGTGTGTATGTGTGTGTGTGTGTGTGTGTGTGTGTGTGTGTGTGTGTGTGTGTGTGTGTGTGTGTGTGTGTGTGTGTAAGCATGCATTGAGTTAACATGGAAAAACTGGTTTGCTTTAGTGCAGAAAACTGGTTTAAAGTGAAAGTGAGCCAATAAGTGGTCTTCTAGTGCCCTCTGCTGGCCATTCTACTTAATAATGAAATATTTTACATGTGCTTTTGCATTCATACTTGGACACACACTAAAAATCACGTATATAACTAACTATTATAACACAATAATATTTTGTCAGTGTTCATCACCTCATTTGCACTGACACTTCACATAATTGCTAGTAATGTGGTTAATCATGCTAGAAACATTGTAAATCATAGTAAATAATACTGAAATGAGGTGTATCAAGGTAAATCATGCTAGAATCCTAATAAATCATTCTGGAACATGGTATATGATAGTAAATCATGCTAGAATCATATTAAATAATTCTAGAATGTGGCAAATCGTTGTGGGAGGAGCCTATTTTACTCAAATGGCTATAACTCAAGAAGTAAATGAGATATCTTCACCAAACTCAGTACACATGTGTATGGGTTCAATTTGAGGTCACAGTAAACAATTTTATGGAGATCGGACCATAGGTGGCGCTATAACTGTTAAAAAGCTTTAAAACCATATATATCCCATGGCAAATTGCCTGTATTGGCTGTAAATGGTCTTTTCCATCTATTATGTCAGTGGTTACATGCTTGCTAAATAAATCTTAATAACTTTTGATGCTTTTGTGCTTAAATGCCTTAAAGGCCTTAACTGCTTGAACCCCGATAAATGCTGCTTGCAGCTTTAATTATTATTATTATTATTATTATTATTCCGCCGTAAAACGCATCGTGCAGCCCAAACCGTAAGAGCTGGAACTTTGAAACTTTGACAGATGGTAGTACAAAAATCGAGGAGAGGTTCAGAGATTATGACCCCGATTGGCCCATAGGTGGCGCTATAGCGACCAAAAGCGCGAAACTGCTCATAACTCCTAGACCGTATGTCGTAGACTCAAGTGTGTTATATCATTGGAAAGCTGGACGCCTGACGAACAAAACGTATATCTCCGATTTCATTTCCGCCATGATAGATTTTCCGCCATTTTGAATTTTGTCAAAAATCTACTTTTGCGAACTAGTCCCTGGTTTTTTGCCCGATTGGAACCAAACTAGTGCAGAAATGTTCTCTGGAGACTGAATATCAATAATTATCGAAAAAAAGTGGAAATTTCGATTCACGGTCGCTAAGGGGCGCCAAAACGTACGTTGTGGGAGGGGCCTATTTTACTAAAATGGCTATAACTCCCGATGTAAATGAGGTATCTTCACCAAACTTGGTACACATGTGTATGAGCTTACTCTGGGGTCACAGTAAAAAAATCGCGACGATTGGCCTCATGGTGGCGCTATAAAATGAAAAAAACATAAAACAGGCTATAATTACCTGACCGTTAGTCCGATTGACTTGAAAATTGGTATGCAGTGTCTTGGTCCAAGGTGCCATGTATGTGTATGAGGACATTGGCGTATCTCAAAAAACATGGCCGCCATCGGCCAACGAAGTTTGAGCACCTATTAGACAAGGTTAACGGAGGCCGATCGGAACGAAACTCAATGGGCATGTTCGGCTCATGGCCCTAAAGGTCTGTAAGAATTTTGAAAGAAATCGGCCACTAGTTGGCGCTAACGAGTTTTACGGCTCTGTAATCACGTGGTGTTACAAATATCCACACAATATGCATATCATTTGATAGATCTCCTCATCCTGAACAACTTTGCCTCAAGAACCATTGCTGTCAATCAAACTGTTCATTAATTATTCATTAATATGTTAAAAACCTACTTTTGCGAACTAGTCCTAGGTTTTTTGCCCGATCGGAACCAGACCAGTCTAGGACAATTCTCTGGACTCTCTAGATCAATAATTATCAAAAAAAAGTTGAACTTTTGCATTTGGATGGCTGTAATAGGGTAATTTATAAAATGGGCGTGTCAAAATACATTAAAAAGCCTATAAATCCTAAATAAAAACTCAGAACTTCACAAAAATTGGTCAGCATATGTGACATAACATCATTAACAAGCATGAAAAATTCTATGGAGATCGGACGATAGGTGGCGCTATAACTGTTAAAAAGCTTTAAAATCATATATTTCCTATGGTAAACTGCCTGTATTGGCTGTAAATGGTCTTTTCCATCTCTGATCATATAATTTTCATATCATAATGTTCAAAACTAGTGCAATACAATTCTCTGGACTCACTAGATCAATAATTGTCAGAAAAAGTTGAACTACTTCATTTGGATAGCTATAATAGGTTCACTTCAAAATCTGGCCTTTACCAAGTGTCCCCGAAAGCCTATATCTCTTTAATCAATGCTCAGACCTTCTTAAAAACAAGTCAGAACGTGTGAAATATCACCCTGAACAAGCATGAAAATTTTCAGACAGATCGGACAAAATTTGCCTCTATAACAGTTAAAAAGGTGAAAATGATATGAATTAATGGCATGTTAAGCCAATAAGTGGTATTTTACTGCCCCCTGCTGTTTAAAATAGTCATTTTCTCATATTGGTATTGGTATCAGCCATGGTAAATCATGATAAATTATGGTGTGTGTGTGTGTGTGTGTGTGTGTGTGTGTGTGTGTGTGTGTGTGTGTGTGTGTGTGTGTGTGGTACAAATATAACAAAGGTTTTATTTTCCAACATGAAAACAAACATAACAGAGTGCTAGTGCACAAACAATAACCGACAATGATAATGGATGAGAGGGGAACTTAAATACACAGATCAAGACAAGGACAACAGGTGACGGTTATGATGATGAGGAGCAGGTGATGATGAGGAGGGTGATGAGGAGCAGGTGCGGGTGATGACGACAGATGGTGAATGTGATGAAGACAGAAGGTGAATGTGATGAAGGTGAATGTGACACCAATATCACTGAAACATTTGTGTGTGTGTGTGTGTGTGTGTGTGTGTGTGTGTGTAGCATTATTGTGTGTAGCATATGTAGCAAGTATGCATTATTGAGTTAACATGGAAACACTGGTTTGCTTTAGTGCAGAAAACTGGTCAAAATCATGAGGTTTAAAGTGAAAGTGAGCCAATAAGTGGTCTTCTACTGCCCTCTGTTGGCCATTCTACTTATTAATTAAATTTTTCCACATGTGCTTGCATTTATACTTGAATACACACTAAAAATCACTTATATAGCAATAACTATTATAACATAATCATATTTTGTCAGTGTTAATCACTTTATTTGCACTGACACTTCAAATAATTGCTAGTAATGTGGTAAATCATGGTAAATCATGGTTAACTATGCTGTGTGTGTGTGTGTGTGTGTGTGTGTGTGTGTGTGTGTGTGTGTGTGTGTGTGTGTGTGTGTGTGTGTGTGTGTAAGCATGCATTGAGTTAACATGGATAAACTGGTTTGCTTTAGTGCAGAAAACTGGTTTAAAGTGAAAGTGAGCCAATAAGTGGTCTTCTACTGCCCTCTGCTGGCCATTCTACTTATTAATGAAATATTTCAACATGTGCTTGCATTCATATTTGAATACACACTAAAAAAATCACTTATATAGCAATAACTATTATAACACAATCATATTTTGACAGTGTTAATCACTTTATTTGCACTGACACTTCAAATAATTGCTAGTAATGTGATAAATCAGGCTAGAAACATGGTAAATCAAAGTAAATAATACTAGATTGTCGTTTATCTCCTGGTAAATAATACTAGAACGTGGTATATCATGGTAAATCATGGTTAACTATGCTGTGTGTGTATGTGTGTGTGTGTGTGTGTGTGTGTGTGTGTGTGTGTGTGTGTGTGTGTGTGTGTTTGTGTGTGTGTGTGTGTGTGTGTGTGTGTGTAAGCATGCATTGAGTTAACATGGAAAAACTGGTTTGCTTTAGTGCAGAAAACTGGTTTAAAGTGAAAGTGAGCCAATAAGTGGTCTTCTAGTGCCCTCTGCTGGCCATTCTACTTAATAATGAAATATTTTACATGTGCTTTTGCATTCATACTTGGACACACACTAAAAATCACGTATATAACTAACTATTATAACACAATAATATTTTGTCAGTGTTCATCACCTCATTTGCACTGACACTTCACATAATTGCTAGTAATGTGGTTAATCATGCTAGAAACATTGTAAATCATAGTAAATAATACTGAAATGAGGTGTATCAAGGTAAATCATGCTAGAATCCTAATAAATCATTCTGGAACATGGTATATGATAGTAAATCATGCTAGAATCATATTAAATAATTCTAGAATGTGGCAAATCGTTGTGGGAGGAGCCTATTTTACTCAAATGGCTATAACTCAAGAAGTAAATGAGATATCTTCACCAAACTCAGTACACATGTGTATGGGTTCAATTTGAGGTCACAGTAAACAATTTTATGGAGATCGGACCATAGGTGGCGCTATAACTGTTAAAAAGCTTTAAAACCATATATATCCCATGGCAAATTGCCTGTATTGGCTGTAAATGGTCTTTTCCATCTATTATGTCAGTGGTTACATGCTTGCTAAATAAATCTTAATAACTTTTGATGCTTTTGTGCTTAAATGCCTTAAAGGCCTTAACTGCTTGAACCCCGATAAATGCTGCTTGCAGCTTTAATTATTATTATTATTATTATTATTCCGCCGTAAAACGCATCGTGCAGCCCAAACCGTAAGGGCTAGAGCTTTGAAACTTTGCCATATGGTAGTACAAAAATCGAGGAGAGGTTATCAAATTATGACCCCGATTGGCCCATAGGTGGCGCTATAGCAACCAAAAGCGCGAAACTGCTCATAACTCCTAGACCGTATGTCGTAGACTCAAGTGTCTTATATCATTGGAAAGCTGGACGCCTGACGAACAAAACGTATATCTCCGATTTTATTTCCGCCATGATAGATTTTCCGCCATTTTGAATTTTGTCGAAAATCTACTTTTGCGAACTAGTCCCTGGTTTTTCGCCCGATCGGAACCAAACCAGTGCAGAATTGTTCTCTGGAGTTTGAAGTTCAATAATTATCGAAAAAAAGTTGAAATTTCGATTCACGGACGCTAAGGGGCGCCAAAATGGACGTTGTGGGAGGAGCCTATTTTACTAAAATGGTTATAACTCCAGAAGTAAATGAGGTATTTTCACCAAACTTGGTACACATATGTAAGAGGTCAATCTGAGGTCACGGTAAAAAAATCGCGGCGATTGGCCACATGGTGGCGCTATAACATGAAAAAAACATAAAACAGGCTATAACCACCTGGCCGTTAGTCCGATTGACTTGAAAATTGGTATGCAGTGTCTTGGTCCAAGGTGCCATGTATGTCTATGAGGACATTGGTGTATCTCAAAAAACATGGCCGCCATTGGCCAATGAAGTTGAGCACCCATTAGACAAGGTTAACGGAGGCCGATCAGAACGAAACTCGGTGGGCATGTTCGACTCATGGCCCTAGAGGTCTGTAAGAATTTTGAAAGAAATCGGCCACTAGTTGGCGCTAACGAGTTTTATGGCTCTGTAATCACGTGGTGTTACACATATTATCACAAAATGCATATCATTTGATAGATCTGCTCATGCTGAACAACTTTGCCTCTAGAACCGTTTCTGTCAATCAAACAGTTCATTAAATATTCATGAATATGTTCAAAACCTACTTTTGCGAACTAGTCCCTGGTTTTTCGCCCGATCGGAACCAGACCAGTCTAGGACAATTCTATGGACTCTCTAGATCAATAATTATCAAAAAAAAGTTGAACTTTTGCATTTGGATGGCTGTAATAGGGTCATTTATAAAATGGGTGTGGCAAAATACACTAAAAAGCCTATAAATCCTAAATGAAAACTCTGAACTTCACAAAAATTGGTGAGTATATGTGAAATAACATCACAAACAAGCATGAAAAATTTTATGGAGATCGGACCAAAGGTGGCGCTATAACAGTTAAAAGGCTTTAAAACCATAGATTTCCTATGGTTAACTGCCTGTATTGGCTGTAAATGGTCTTTTCCATCTCTGATCATATAATTATCATATCATAATGTTCAAAACTAGTGCAATACAATTCTCTGTACTTACTAGATCAATAATTGTCAGAAAAAGTTGAACTACTTCATTTGGATAGCTATAATAGGTTCACTTCAAAATGTGGACTTTACCAAGTGTCCCCGAAAGCCTATTTCTCTTTAATCAATGCTCAGACCTTCTTAAAAACAAGTCAGAACATGTAAAATATCACTCTGAACATGCATGAAAATTTTCAGACAGATCGGACAAAATTTGCCTCTATAACAGTTGAAAAGGTGAAAATGATATGAATATAATGGCATATTAAGCCAATAAGTGGTTTTTTACTGCCCCCTGCTGTTTAAAATAGTCATTTTGTCATATTGTTCTATAATTTATATTTAGACTTTATAAAATCACTATTTTAACATTTACAATTACATTTAGTCAAAATCCATCTGTTAAAGTATTAGTATAACAGTTTGATCACATCATATATTTCAAACGTCTGTATCTACAACATAATGTGTGTATGTAGTCTTAGGTTTCTGAATAAATTCTGAATCATCTGATTAATAGCTTACAAATACTTTGTGAAATGTTTATAGACCATTCAAATAATATTTTATATAATGACATATCCCAATAGCATTGAACAAATAACAACATTTGTTTTTGTGTGTGTGTGTGTGTGTGTGTGTGTGTGTGTGTGTGTGTGTGTGTGTGTGTGTGTGTTAACATGCATTATGGAGTTAAAATGGAAAAACTGTTTTGCTTTAGTGCAGAAAAATGGTGAAAATCAAGAAGTCTTAAGTAAAAGTGAGCCAATATGTGGTCTTCTACTGCCCTCTGCTGGTCATTCTACTTATTAATGAAGTCTACTCACATATGCTTTTGCATTCATTAGACACTAAAAATCACTTATATAACAATAAGACACTAAAAATCACTTATATACTGTAACAATTACTATTGACAATTAACATGGTAAATCATGGTAAACTATGCTAGAACAGGGTAAATCATGGTAAGCCATGATAAATCACAATAAACTATGGTAAATCATGTTAGAATGTGGTATATCATGGTAAATCATGCTAGAACATGATAAATCATGGTAAACTATGCTAGAACAGGGTAAATCATGGTAAACTATGATAAATCATGGTAAACTATGATAAATCATGATAAACTATGGTAAACCATGCTACAATCACAGTAAACAATGGTAAATCATACTAGAATGTAGTATATCATGGTAAATCATGCTAGAATATGGCAAATCAGGCTAGAATCATAGTAAATAATACTAGAATGTGGTAAATTGTTGTGGGAGGAGCCTATTTTACTAAAATGGCTATAACTCAAGAAGTAAATGAGATATCTTCACCAAACTCAGTACACATGTGTATGGGTTCAATTTGAGGTCACAGTAAACATTTTTATGGAGATCGGACCATAGGTGGCGCTATAACTGTTAAAAAGCTTTAAAACCATATATATCCCATAGTAAACTGCCTGTATTGGCTGTAAATGGTCTTTTCCATCTATTATGTCCGTGGTTACATGCTTGCTAAATAAATCTTAATAACTTTTGATGCTTTTGTGCTTAAATGCCTAAAAGGCTTTAACTGCTTGAACCCCGATAAATGCTGCTTGCAGCTTTAATTATTAGGGGTTCAAGCACGAAGTGCTGAAACCCTATTGTAATTGTGCTGATTTTTATTATTATTATTATTATTATTATTATTCCGCCGTAAAACGCATCGTGCAGCCCAAACCGTAAGAGCTGGAACTTTGAAACTTTGACAGATGGTAGTACAAAAATCGAGGAAAGGTTCAGAGATTATGACCCCGATTGGCCCATAGGTGGCGCTATAACAACCAAAAGCGCGAAACTGCTCATAACTCCTAGACCGTATGTCGTAGACTCAAGTGTCTTATATCATTGGAAAGCTGGACGCCTGACGAACAAAACGTATATCTCCGATTTCATTTCCGCCATGATAGATTTTCCGCCATTTTGAATTTTGTCAAAAATCTACTTTTGCGAACTAGTCCCTGGTTTTTTGCCCGATTGGAACCAATCTAGTGCAGAAATGTTCTCTGGAGACTGAATATCAATAATTATCGAAAAAAAGTGGAAATTTCGATTCACGGTCGCTAAGGGGCGCCAAAACGTACGTTGTGGGAGGGGCCTATTTTACTAAAATGGCTATAACTCCCGATGTAAATGAGGTATCTTCACCAAACTTGGTACACATGTGTATGAGCTTACTCTGGGGTCACAGTAAAAAAATCGCGACGATTGGCCTCATGGTGGCGCTATAAAATGAAAAAAACATAAAACAGGCTATAACCACCTGACCGTTAGTCCGATTGACTTGAAAATTGGTATGCAGTGTCTTGGTCCAAGGTGCCATGTATGTGTATGAGGACATTGGCGTATCTCAAAAAACATGGCCGCCATCGGCCAACGAAGTTTGAGCACCTATTAGACAAGGTTAACGGAGGCCGATCGGAACGAAACTCAATGGGCATGTTCGGCTCATGGCCCTAAAGGTCTGTAAGAATTTTGAAAGAAATCGGCCACTAGTTGGCGCTAACGAGTTTTACGGCTCTGTAATCACGTGGTGTTACAAATATCCACACAATATGCATATCATTTGATAGATCTCCTCATCCTGAACAACTTTGCCTCAAGAACCATTGCTGTCAATCAAACTGTTCATTAATTATTCATTAATATGTTAAAAACCTACTTTTGCGAACTAGTCCTAGGTTTTTTGCCCGATCGGAACCAGACCAGTCTAGGACAATTCTCTGGACTCTCTAGATCAATAATTATCAAAAAAAAGTTGAACTTTTGCATTTGGATGGCTGTAATAGGGTAATTTATAAAATGGGCGTGTCAAAATACATTAAAAAGCCTATAAATCCTAAATAAAAACTCAGAACTTCACAAAAATTGGTCAGCCTATGTGTCATAACATCATTAACAAGCATGCAAAATTTTATGGAGATCGGACGATAGTTGGCGCTATAACTGTTAAAAAGCTTTAAAATCATATATTTCCTATGGTAAACTGCCTGTATTGGCTGTAAATGGTCTTTTCCATCTCTGATCATATAATTTTCATATCATAATGTTCAAAACTAGTGCAATACAATTCTCTGGACTCACTAGATCAATAATTGTCAGAAAAAGTTGAACTACTTCATTTGGATAGCTATAATAGGTTCACTTCAAAATCTGGCCTTTACCAAGTGTCCCCGAAAGCCTATATCTCTTTAATCAATGCTCAGACCTTCTTAAAAACAAGTCAGAACGTGTGAAATATCACCCTGAACAAGCATGAAAATTTTCAGACAGATCGGACAAAATTTGCCTCTATAACAGTTAAAAAGGTGAAAATGATATGAATTAATGGCATGTTAAGCCAATAAGTGGTATTTTACTGCCCCCTGCTGTTTAAAATAGTCATTTTCTCATATTGGTATTGGTATCAGCCATGGTAAATCATGATAAATGATGGTGTGTGTGTGTGTGTGTGTGTGTGTGTGTGTGTGTGTGTGTGTGTGTGTGTGGTACAAATATAACAAAGGTTTTATTTTCCAACATGAAAACAAACATAACAGAGTGCTAGTGCACAAACAATAACCGACAATGATAATGGATGAGAGGGGAACTTAAATACACAGATCAAGACAAGGACAACAGGTGACGGTTATGATGATGAGGAGCAGGTGATGATGAGGAGGGTGATGAGGAGCAGGTGCAGGTGATGACGACAGATGGTGAATGTGATGAAGACAGAAGGTGAATGTGATGAAGGTGAATGTGACACCAATATCACTGAAACATTTGTGTGTGTGTGTGTGTGTGTGTGTGTGTGTGTGTGTGTGTGTGTGTGTGTGTGTGTGTGTGTGTAGCATTATTGTGTGTAGCATATGTAGCAAGTATGCATTATTGAGTTAACATGGAAACACTGGTTTGCTTTAGTGCAGAAAACTGGTCAAAATCATGAGGTTTAAAGTGAAAGTGAGCCAATAAGTGGTCTTCAACTGCCCTCTGCTGGCCATTCTACTTATTAATTAAATTTTTCCACATGTGCTTGCATTTATACTTGAATACACACTAAAAATCACTTATATAGCAATAACTATTATAACACAATCATATTTTGTCAGTGTTAATCACTTTATTTGCACTGACACTTCAAATAATTGCTAGTAATGTGGTAAATCATGGTAAATCATGGTTAACTATGCTGTGTGTGTGTGTGTGTGTGTGTGTGTGTGTGTGTGTGTGTGTGTGTGTGTGTGTGTAAGCATGCATTGAGTTAACATGGATAAACTGGTTTGCTTTAGTGCAGAAAACTGGTTTAAAGTGAAAGTGAGCCAATAAGTGGTCTTCTACTGCCCTCTGCTGGCCATTCTACTTATTAATGAAATATTTCAACATGTGCTTGCATTCATACTTGAATACACACTAAAAAAATCACTTATATAGCAATAACTATTATAACACAATCATATTTTGTCAGTGTTAATCACTTTATTTGCACTGACACTTCAAATAATTGCTAGTAATGTGATAAATCAGGCTAGAAACATGGTAAATCAAAGTAAATAATACTAGATTGTTGTTTATCTCCTGGTAAATAATACTAGAACGTGGTATATCATGGTAAATCATGGTTAACTATGCTGTGTGTGTATGTGTGTGTGTGTGTGTGTGTGTGTGTGTGTGTGTGTGTGTGTGTGTGTGTGTGTGTGTGTGTGTGTGTAAGCATGCATTGAGTTAACATGGAAAAACTGGTTTGCTTTAGTGCAGAAAACTGGTTTAAAGTGAAAGTGAGCCAATAAGTGGTCTTCTAGTGCCCTCTGCTGGCCATTTACTTAATAATGAAATATTTTACATGTGCTTTTGCATTCATACTTGGACACACACTAAAAATCACGTATATAACTAACTATTATAACACAATAATATTTTGTCAGTGTTCATCACCTCATTTGCACTGACACTTGACATAATTGCTAGTAATGTGGTTAATCATGCTAGAAACATTGTAAATCATAGTAAATAATACTGAAATGAGGTGTATCAAGGTAAATCATGCTAGAATCCTAATAAATCATTCTGGAACATGGTATATGATAGTAAATCATGCTAGAATCATATTAAATAATTCTAGAATGTGGCAAATCGTTGTGGGAGGAGCCTATTTTACTCAAATGGCTATAACTCAAGAAGTAAATGAGATATCTTCACCAAACTCAGTACACATGTGTATGGGTTCAATTTGAGGTCACAGTAAACAATTTTATGGAGATCGGACCATAGGTGGCGCTATAACTGTTAAAAAGCTTTAAAACCATATATATCCCATGGCAAATTGCCTGTATTGGCTGTAAATGGTCTTTTCCATCTATTATGTCAGTGGTTACATGCTTGCTAAATAAATCTTAATAACTTTTGATGCTTTTGTGCTTAAATGCCTTAAAGGCCTTAACTGCTTGAACCCCGATAAATGCTGCTTGCAGCTTTAATTATTATTATTATTCTGCCGTAAAACGCATCGTGCAGCCAAAACCGTAAGAGCTGGAACCTTGAAACTTTGCCAGATGGTAGTACAAAAATCGAGGAAAGGTTCAGAGAGTATGACCCCGATTGGCCCATAGGTGGCGCTATAGCAACCAAAAGCGCGAAACTGATCATAACTCCTAGACCGTATGTCGTAGACTCAAGTGTCTTATATCATTGGAAAGCTGGACGCCTGACGAACAAAACGTATATCTCCGATTTCATTTCCGCCATGATAGATTTTCCGCCATTTTGAATTTTGTCAAAAATCTACTTTTGCGAACTAGTCCCTGGTTTTTTGCCCGATTGGAACCAAACTAGTGCAGAAATGTTCTCTGGAGACTGAATATCAATAATTATCGAAAAAAAGTGGAAATTTCGATTCACGGTCGCTAAGGGGCGCCAAAACGTACGTTGTGGGAGGGGCCTATTTTACTAAAATGGCTATAACTCCCGATGTAAATGAGGTATCTTCACCAAACTTGGTACACATGTGTATGAGCTTACTCTGGGGTCACAGTAAAAAAATCGCGACGATTGGCCTCATGGTGGCGCTATAAAATGAAAAAAACATAAAACAGGCTATAACCACCTGACCGTTAGTCCGATTGACTTGAAAATTGGTATGCAGTGTCTTGGTCCAAGGTGCCATGTATGTGTATGAGGACATTGGCGTATCTCAAAAAACATGGCCGCCATCGGCCAACGAAGTTTGAGCACCTATTAGACAAGGTTAACGGAGGCCGATCGGAACGAAACTCAATGGGCATGTTCGGCTCATGGCCCTAAAGGTCTGTAAGAATTTTGAAAGAAATCGGCCACTAGTTGGCGCTAACGAGTTTTACGGCTCTGTAATCACGTAGTGTTACAAATATCCACACAATATGCATATCATTTGATAGATCTCCTCATCCTGAACAACTTTGCCTCAAGAACCATTGCTGTCAATCAAACTGTTCATTAATTATTCATTAATATGTTAAAAACCTACTTTTGCGAACTAGTCCTAGGTTTTTTGCCCGATCGGAACCAGACCAGTCTAGGACAATTCTCTGGACTCTCTAGATCAATAATTATCAAAAAAAAGTTGAACTTTTGCATTTGGATGGCTGTAATAGGGTAATTTATAAAATGGGCGTGTCAAAATACATTAAAAAGCCTATAAATCCTAAATAAAAACTCAGAACTTCACAAAAATTGGTCAGCATATGTGACATAACATCATTAACAAGCATGAAAAATTCTATGGAGATCGGACGATAGGTGGCGCTATAACTGTTAAAAAGCTTTAAAATCATATATTTCCTATAGTAAACTGCCTGTATTGGCTGTAAATGGTCTTTTCCATCTCTGATCATATAATTTTCATATCATAATGTTCAAAACTAGTGCAATACAATTCTCTGGACTCACTAGATCAATAATTGTCAGAAAAAGTTGAACTACTTCATTTGGATAGCTATAATAGGTTCACTTCAAAATCTGGCCTTTACCAAGTGTCCCCGAAAGCCTATATCTCTTTAATCAATGCTCAGACCTTCTTAAAAACAAGTCAGAACATGTGAAATATCACCCTGAACAAGCATGAAAATTTTCAGACAGATCGGACAAAATTTGCCTCTATAACAGTTAAAAAGGTGAAAATGATATGAATTAATGGCATGTTAAGCCAAGAAGTGGTATTTTACTGCCCCCTGCTGTTTAAAATAGTCATGTTGTCATATTGTTCTATAATTTATATTTAGACTTTATAAAATCACTATTTTAACATTTACAATTACATTTAGTCAAAAATCCATCTGTTAAATTATTAGTATTGACAGTTTGATCACATCATATATTTCAAATGTCTGTATCTACAATATAATGTGTGTGTGTAGTCTTAGGTTTCTGAATAAATTCTGAATGATCTGATTAATAGCTTACAAAGACTTTGTGAAATGTTTATAGACCATTCAAATATATTTTCATAATGACATATCCCAATAGCATTGAAAAAACAACATTTGTCTTGTGTGTGTGTGTGTGTGTGTGTGTTAACATGCATTATGGATTTAAAATGGAAAAACTGGTTTGCTTTAGTGCAGAAAAATGGTGAAAATCAAGAAGTTTAAAGTGAAAGTGAGCCAATATGTGGTCTTCTACTGCCCTCTGCTGGCCATTCTACTTATTAATGTCTACCCACATATGCTTTTGCATTCATTAGACACTAAAAATCACTTATATAACAATAAAACACTAAAAAATCACTTATATAACAATTACTATTGTAGCACAATCATATTTTGTCAGAGTTTATCACTTCATTTTTACTGATACTTCACATAATTGCTAGCAATGTGGTAAATCATGGTAAATCACACTAAAAACATGGTAAATCATAATAAATAATACTAGAATGTGGTGTATCAAGGTAAATCATACTACAATCCTGGTACATCATTCTAGAACATGGTATATCATGGTACATCATGCTAGAACAGGGTAAATCATGGTAAGCCATGATAAATCATAATAAACTATGGTAAATCATGTTAGAATGTGGTATATCATGGTAAATCATGCTAGAACATGGTAAATCATGGTAAACTATGCTAGAACAGGGTAAATCATGGTAAACTATGATAAATCATGGTAAACTATGATAAATCATGATAAACTATGGTAATCCATGCTAGAATCACAGTAAACAATGGTAAATCATACTAGAATGTAGTATATCATGGTAAATTATGCTAGAATATGGCAAATCATGCTAGAATCATAGTAAATAATACTAGAATATGCTAAATTGTTGTGGGAGGAGCCTATTTTACTAAAATGGCTATAACTCAAGAAGTAAATGAGATATCTTCACCAAACTCAGTACACATGTGTATGGGTTCAATTTGAGGTCACAGTAAACAATTCTATGGAGATCGGACCATAGGTGGCGCTATAACTGTTAAAAAGCTTTAAAACCATATATATCACATGGTAAATTGCCTGTATTGGCTGTAAATGGTCTTTTCCATCTATTATGTCAGTGGTTACATGCTTATTAAATAAATCTTAATAACTTTTGATGCTTTTGTGCTTAAATGCCTTAAAGACCTTAACTGCTTGAACCCCGATAAATGCTGCTTGCAGCTTTAATTATTATTATTTTTCTTCTGCCGTAAAACGCATCGTGCAGCCCAAACCGTAAGAGCTAGAGACTTGAAACTTTGCCAGATGGTAGTACAAAAATCGAGGAGAGGTTATCAAAATATGACCCCGATTGGCCCATAGGTGGCACTACAGTGCAAAAAACAAAAAAAAATCATATTTTTGCTTAAATCTCATTAACCGTTTGTCACAGACTCAAGTGTCTTATATCACTGGAATCCTTGGGTCAAGCCGAACAAAAAAGGCCTCAAGGATTTCATTTCCGGTATGCAAATTTTCCGCCATTTTGAATTATGTCCAAAACCTACTTTTGCGAACTAGTCCCTGGTTTTGTGTCCGATCGGAACCAAACCAGTGCGGAAATGTTCGCTGGAGTCAGAATATCAATAATTATCGAAAAAAAGTTGAAATTTCCATTGACGGTCGCTAAGGGGCGCCAAAATGTTTGAAGAAGGCGGAGCCTATTTTACTAAAATGGCTATAACTCCAGAAGTAAATGAGGTATATTCACCAAACTCGGTACACCTGTGTAAGAGGTCAATCTGAGGTCATAGTAAAAATATTGCAGCGATTGGCCACATGGTGGCGCTATAACATGTAAAAAACATAAATCAGGCTGTAACCACCTGACCGTTAGTCCGATTGACTTGAAAATTGGTATGCAGTGTCTTGGTCCAAGCTGTCATGTATATCTATGAGGACATTAGTGTATCTCAAAAAACATGGCCGCCATCGGCCAATGAAGTTTGAGCACCTATTAGACAAGGTTAACGGAGGCCGATCGGAACAAAACTCGGTGGGCATGTTCGACTCATGGCCCTAGAGGTCTGTAAGAATTTTGAAAGAAATCGGCCACTAGTTGGCGCTAACGAGTTTTATGGCTCTGTAATCACGTGGTGTTACACTTATCATCACAAAATGCATATCATTTGATAGACCTGCTCATGCTGAACAACTTTGCCTCTAGAACCATTGCTGTCAATCAAACAGTTTATTAATTATTCACGAATATGTTAAAAACCTACTTTTGCGAACTAGTCCCTGGTTTTTTGCCCGATCGGAACCAAACGAGTCTAGGACAATTCTCTGGACACTTTAGATCAATAATTATCAAAAAAAGTTGAACTTTTGCATTTTTCGCATGGGTATAATTGGGTCATAAAGAAAATGGGCGTGGCAAAATGCAAACAAAAGCCTATAAATCCTAAACAAAAACTCAGAACATCACGAAAATTGGTGAGCATATGTGCCATACAATTCTAAATAAGCATGCAAAATTGTATGTAGATCGGATGATAGTTGGCGCTATAACTGTTAAAAAGCAATGGTAAATTGCCTGTATTGGCTGTAAATGGACTTTTCAATCTATTATTTCAGTGGTTAAAAGCTTTCTAAATAAATCTTAATGTCTTGAATGCTTAAATGCCTTAAAGGCCTTAAATGCTTGAACCCCAATAAATGCTGCTTGCAGCTTTAATTATTATTATTATTATTATTATTCCGCCCTAAAACGCATCGTGCAGCCCAAACCGTAAGAGCTGGAACCTTGAAACTTGGCCAAATGGTAGTCCTCAATTTGAGGAGAACCTATCAAAATATGACCCCGATTGGCCCATAGGTGGCGCTATAATGACCACATTTACTAAATTGCTCATAACTCCTAGACAGTTTGTCCTAGAGTCTCAATTTTAGCATCACTGTGATCTCTGGATCCAGACGGACAAAATGGCTATCTCCAAATTGCTCTACAAGCAAAAAACAATTTTCTATGGGCAATTTAGTGAAAAACCTACTTTTGCGAACTAGTCCTAGGTTTTTGGCCCAATCGGAACCAGACCAGTCTAGCACAGTTCTCTGGAGTCTCTAGATCAATAATTATCAAAAAAAAGTTGAACTTTTGCATTGGCCTGGCTGTAACAGGGTCGTTTAGGAAAGGGGTGGGACAAAAAAACACTCAAAAGCCTATACAACCTAAGGGAAAACCCCAAACTTCACAAAAATCGATGAGCAGATGTGTCAGAACATGGTGAAGAAGCATGCCAAGTTTCGTGAAGATCGGACAATAGGTGGCGCTATAACTGTCCAAAACGTCTCTTCTTATTAGGGGTTCAAGCATGAAATGCTGAAACCCTATTGTAATTGTGCTGATTTTTATTATTATTATTATTATTATTATTATTATTATTCCGCCCTAAAACGCATCGTGCAGCCCAAACCGTAAGAGCTGGAACCTTGAAACTTGGCCAAATGGTAGTCCTCAATTTGAGGAGAACCTATCAAAATATGACCCCGATTGGCCCATAGGTGGCGCTACCAACCAGAATACCCTAGCAACCGCCTAGCAACCACCCAGAACACCCTAGCAACCGCCTAGCAACCACCAAGAATACCCTAGCAACCGCCTAGCAACACCATAGCAACCACCCAGAACAACCTAGCAACCGCCTAGCAACACCATAGCAACCAACCAGAATACCCTAGCAACCGCCTAGCAACCACTCAAAACACCCTAGCAACCACCTAGCAAACACCCAGAACACCCTAGCAACCGCCTAGCAACACCATAGCAACCACCCAGAACACCCTAGCAACCGCCTAGCAACCACCCAAAATACCTTAGCAACCGCCTAGCAACAGCATAGCAACCACCCAGAACACCCTAGCAACCGCCTATCAAAAAAACGTTCTGGTCCAAACTTTCTCAAGCCAACTTAAAGTTTGTCTCGACGAACTTTTGCATCTAGTTATTATTATTCTTCTGACCGTAAAAATTTACAACTCAAACTCCTCCTAGAGCTTTAACTCTACATACTCCAAACTCGGCTCAGACACTCAAACTGATCTGACTCGCGTTGCTATATCTTTTCAGACTGATCGGACTTAAGGTTTTCCTAAAAATGACGATCAAAACTCGAAAAAACTCATTCAAAAACTCCCATTGACTTACATTGGGGAGTTCTAAAAAATTCAAACCGACAAAATTTAAATCTAAACACCTTGAAGACTAAACCAAACTGCCATTCTATATACTATATGAGCCATTGAGACTCATTTAAACTAATAAACTCTAAACTCATACACTTATAAACTAATTAACTTATAAACTCATGAATTCATAGACTTATGAACTCTTAAACTCATAAATTAATAAACTCTGAACTCTTAAACTCATTTAAACTTATAAACTCTAAACTCATTAAAACTTATAAACTCTAAACTCATTTAAAACTTATAAACTCTAAACTCAAAAACTCGTAAACTACTTTAAACTTCAAACCACTTCTTAAGTTTAAAGCTTCCAGCTCCCAAGCAACTCCATAGCAACCAAACTTGAGTACCCTAGCAACCGTTTTGCAAAACCTATATCTCTGTATCAGAACATCGTATAGAGATGAGGTTTGGCTCTTTTGACTCATGCTAGCAAACAGCACTTCCAACATGCTACACATGCTAGCACTGAATAGCTACATGCTAATAACGATTAGTTAAGTGCTATATCATGCCAAGATCATGCTAAGAACTCTATAAAAACTCCATAGTAACCATCTGTGACAACTACCAACCACCTAGCAACACCATAGCAACCGCCCAGAACACCCTAGCAACCACCTAGTAACCGCCCAGAATACCTTAGCAACCGCCTAGCAACACCATAGCAACCACCCAGAACACCCTAGCAACCGCCTAGCAACCACCCAGAACACCCTAGCAACCGCCTAGCAACACCATAGCAACCACCCAGAACACCCTAGCAACCGCCTAGCAACACCATAGCAACCACCCAGAACACCCTAGCAACCGCCTAGCAACCACCCAGAATACCCTAGCAACCGCCTAGCAACACCATAGCAACCACCCAGAACACCCTAGCAACCGCCTAGCAACCACCCAGAACACCCTAGCAACAGTATAGCAACCACTCAGAACTCCTTAGCAACCGCCTAGCAACCACCCAAAATACCTTAGCAACCACCTAGCAACACCATATCAACCACCCAGAACACCCTAGCAACCGCCTAGCAACCACCAAGAATACCCTAGCAACCGCCTAGCAACACCATAGCAACCACCCAGAACACCCTAGCAACCGCCTAGCAACCACCCAGAATACCCTAGCAACCGCCTAGCAACACCATAGCAACCACCCAGAACACCCTAGCAACCGCCTAGCAACCACCCAGAATACCCTAGCAACCGCCTAGAAACAGCATAGCAACCACCCAAAAGACCCTAGCAACCGCCTAGCAACCACCCAAAAGACCCTAGCAACCGCCTAGCAAAAAGCGTTCTGGTCCAAACTTTCTCAAGCCAACTTAAAGTTTGTCTCGACGAACTTTTGCATCTAGTTAAGTTGGCTTGAGAGAGCCAACTTACTGAAATCCTATTTAAACTTATTAAGTTGGCTTGAGAGAGCCAACTTACTGAAATCCTATTTAAACTTATTATTAAGTTGGCTTGAGAGAGCCAACATATTGAAATCCTATTTAAACTTATTATTATTATTATTATTAATATTATTATTATTCTTCTGTAAAAAAACTGTTGACTCAAACTCCTCCTAGAGCTTTAACTCTACATACTCCAAACTCGGCTCAGACACTCAAACTGATCTGAAGTTAGTTGCTATATCTTTTCAGACTGATCTGACTTACGGTTTTCCTAAAAATGACGATCAAAACTCGGAAAAACTCCCATTGACTTGCATTGGGGAGTTCTAAAAAATTCAAATCCAGATTCAAACTCACCAACCGACGAAAATTCAAATCTAAACACCTTGAAGACTAAACCAAACTGCCGTTCTATATAGACGGTTTCATCGGACGCACGCGCGTTGCCAGGGTTACGCGTTGGCCCGAAGTTAACTTCCGGTCTGTGTTTGTTTATCGGTAATAATAGACATTCTCTGGTAATAATTATGGCGCCGACTACGAACGCAATTAAAATGAAGGTGATGAGTAGACTGAAGTTGGGCTCAGGTTGTTGTGCTGTGGGATGCAACCTGACCTCTGGAACAAATACATTATCGAAAATAAAAATGTTTCGGTTTCCTAAAAACGAAGGGAGACGGCGAGCTTGGATCACCGCTGTGCGAAGAGAGGCTTGGCAGCCAGGCAACAATTCAAGGATCTGTAGCACTCACTTCGTTACAGGTAAGAAACTCATGATAAGCAACAGATAATAGCTAGCTGACCAGTAACAAGCCTGCAATAGTTATGTGTTTAACTAAATTGATTACTACACACGTAGCTGTAACATTGTATACATTAATTTTACACAGTAACGTTAGCTCAATGTTAGTTGATACGCTTTAGCTATGATTTAAACTAGTGTTATGATACCTGATATCCATCAAGCATAAAAGCCACAATGTTTTTCCATCAATGCTATACAAATAACCTACATTATTTAACTAACAGTCACCTTTGGTTTGTTCTCTGGGGACATAACAAATACAATAATGCATAGCTCTTCTGATGAAGCTTTAAATTAAGTATTATATGGACTTTTACTACATTTTCACTGACGAATTTACTACATTATCACTGATATGTTTTATCTGTAAAGCTGGTTTAAAACAGTGTGCATTGTGAAATAAATTTGACTTTGATCTAATTTCAATGTACTAGTAGGCTACTAATATTTTTTTTAATCAATACGTTTTAGTCAATATCATAGAAATGCACATGAAACCAGAAAAGTTATGGATTATGCAAAGCATGTATGTATGATGCTAGCAAGGTGCAATACTGTCAACACAAACTGTGTCTGTCTTTATTTTAGGTGCGCCATCAGTGGACCCATGCCATCCAGATCATGTTCCATCAATTTTCGCTCATAAAAACACCATTGATGGTTCACAGAAGTTGGAGCGATACCAGAGGAGACCATCTGTGGTTGAGTCTATGGATTCACCTTCCTTAGAGGTCACCCATGCTGACCCTGAAGAAGGATGCACTGCTGTGGGTACAGATCTGTCAATGGCAGACATTGACCAGCTACAAAATGAAAACACTGAATTAAAAAGAAAAATGGCTTTACTGGAGAAGAAACTGGAATCTCAAGAAAAACGACTACAAGATCATATGTTTGGCAGTCCGTCTGATTTTATTTTAAATGATGACAAGCACACTCATTTTTACACTGGTCTACCATCTGCTTCTGTGTTTTTCACCCTCCTCACTTACCTGACAACTACATGGAACGCATCATCAACCATACTTACCCTTCCCGAGCAGTTTCTTGTGGTCCTGATGAAGCTTCGTCTAGGCTAAACTCATCAAGACCTCGCTTTTCGCTTCAGAGTGAGTTGTGGAACTGTCTCAAACATCTTTCATGAATGGCTCGATGTGATGGCTAAAGAGTTACAATGCCTTGTCCGGTGGCCATCCAGGAAAGACATCAGAAGGAATCTCCCCACCCTCTTCAAGACTACAGGTTTCCAACAAGTTAGATGTATAATAGACTGTACTGAAGTGTTCATTGAGAGGCCAACTAGTTTGCAAACACGGGCAGTCACATACTCCCACTACAAATCACATAATACTGTGAAGTTCCTTGTTGGTATTAGTCCAACAGGAGCTTTTACATTTTTATCAAAAGTCTGGGGTGGCCGTGCTAGTGACAAGGTTATAACAAAAAATTCAGGGTTAATTGACCTTCTTGAACAAGGAGACCATGTAATGGCTGATCGAGGCTTCAGTTTTCCCGAATATTTTGCCACCAAATGTGTTCGTCTTCATGTACCAGCATCTACAAAGGGAAGAAAACAATTGACAGGATCAGAGGTGACACACTCTAGAAAAATGTCCCGAGTGAGAATCCACGTGGAAAGGGCCATAGGAAAACTGAAGACATTCAGAACTCTGCGGAACACCCTGCCAGTCAGTATGGTCAAACGGCGAAATGATAACGGTCTTTGCACAATAGATAAAATATTAATTGTTTGTGCAGCACTTTCAAATCTGGGGAAACCACTTGTACCAAAATAAAGCAGGACTTAACCACAACTTAAAGGGATAGTTTACCTAAAGACCCTCATGTCGTTCCAAACCTGCAAGACCTTTGTTCATCTTCGGAACACAAATTAAGCTATTTTTAATTACTTAGGCTGTCAATGGAGGGACAGAAAGCTCTCGGATTTCATCAAAAATATCTTCATTTGTGTTCTGAAGATGAACAAAGGTCTTACAGGTTTGGAACGAAATGAGGTAGAGAAATGAATGACAGAATTTTCATTTTTGGATGAACAAACCCTTTAATTTGATACTTTTACCTACAGGATTAATTTTTTTTATTATTAAATATATTAAAATACCAAACACATGCATTGCATTATCATATTTGTAGTGTTGAACTTGTATCACAATGTTTCAAATGGATTGTAACTATAAAATGAAATGATATATTCACTACCAACTATTGATTAACTGATTTATTGATTAACTGATTTATTGACTGATGAATAAAGTACTATAGACTACAATTTCCGTTTTTAATGTATTTATGTATTTGATGTAAAAAGTGAAAAAGGGCAGGAACAACCTATGCTTTAAGGAAAAAAAACCCCTCTTTTTCTTGTAAAACTGATTTCAGATCAGCACTATTGAGCTGCTTTTGAGACAATTTTCATGTAGCTGTCACTCAACTGCAGTCTTCCCTCTACAAATGCATCCACAACTTTTGGCAGCATGTGTTTGAAGTAAAAGCTACGTAGCCTTTGCATATATGTGGAGACAAAAGCATTGTCATAAGGCACATCAAGTTCCAGGTGCTGTGCTGGGGTCCAAATAACCAGACAGGATGTTTTCAGCCCGAGACAGTGCATCCCTAACTGTATCTGCCTGTAGTAACCTCTGGGGCCTTTTGGGTTCACAATGTACTGCCCACCCTCCACTCTGATGTCTTGGTTTGTGGCAGTGAGTGCATCATTAAGGGATGTGCAAGCACTGAGTGTGATAGGGCATTTTACCTCTAGCAGCTTGTCATCAATGATACCATCAGGGCTTGCTGCAAGCCATGGGTCTCCTGCACACACCACCAACCCTTTGTCCATCACTATGCAGCCCCTCTCCCTAATCTGATCCTTAGCAAGACCCTCGCTTTCCTTCCCATACCTTGTGGCCACATTCCCCTGGAACTTTGGGTAGAGGTGTTCAGTGAGAAACTTAGCTGGGTCAGTTGTCTCACGCTGAGGCACCTTGCTGGCTGTGCTTGCTGTTATGCGTAGCTTGCGCGCATCATGCCAGAGTGGTTCTATGCTCTGTTTTCTAGTGTTTCTCTCTAGTTCCACCACTTGATCTGGGTTCAGTTTAATGAAGGCCTCATAAAATGCTGTGCACTTTGGACAGCTCAGAGCACTATCATGCCCACTGTGGGGCTGAGCTAAGCTGCTGAACACGTTGAGTTCCTCTCCCTGAGCATCCTGTTCTCCCTGACTGCTGGTGAAATCCTGACTACCTGACTCGGAGGCTGTGTCTGTCTCACTGCTGTCACACATGACGGAAAAGAGAGCACAGCCTGGCACAACTTCCTAAAATAAATGGTGAAAAGATCTTACCTACACTGCCATATATATATATATATATATATATATATATATATATATATATATATATATATAGTACTGAATCTTTTACATTAGACTAGCTGATTTGTTAGAGATATATGAACTATAACTTACTTTCAGGGCTTTAAAAAGCTTTTTTGGTGACCCATCTGGATTTAGTGGGGGAAGGCAGAGGGGAGCTTGTAGCTTGATCTTCTTGCCAGGTTTCAAGAAATCACACTGAGCTACTGGTTGTGGATCAGCCTGAAAGGATATTTGAAATGTACATTATACATAAATATACAGTACAGGTCAAAAGTTTGGACACATTACTATTTTTAATGTTTTTGAAAGAAGTTTCTTCTGCTCATCAAGCCTGCATTTATTTGATCAAAAGTACAGAAAAAAAATGTAATATTGTGATAAAGTATTACAATTTAAAATAATTGGTTTTCAATTTATTATACTTTAAATGATCATTTATTTCTCTGATGCAAAGCTGAATTTTCAGGATCATTACTCCAGTCAATCACATGATCCTTTAGAAATCATTCTAATATGATGAATCATTATCAAAGTTGGAAACAGTTCTGCTGCTTAATATTTTTTCATAACCTGTGATACTTTTTTTTTCTGTATTTTTTATCAAATAAGTGCAGGCTTGACGAGCAGAAGAAACTTCTTTCAAAAACATTAAAAATAGTAATGTGTCCAAACTTTTGGCCTGTACTGTATATGACATACAAATAATTAAGGAAAATTGTTGTACAAAATACCACCAATTGTACACTGATATTTGAAATAGGATAACAGGAATTAGTATACTAGGATATGGTTATTAAATATAATAATTGTTAAAATGCTCCCCTTTTTAGTCACCCGTGACCAAACACTTGGTTTTGAAGTGACAGATGGGCCACTCTGGAGTCCATCCTGAACACACTGCTCCGCAGCAACCAAAATTGTACCCACATGGCTACACACCTCTCCATTGCTGTATAGATACAGATAGACTTTTTATCAACGGGATAAATGCAAGTATTGAAAAAGTGTACCTAAATGCTATTGTAAAATGTAATGTTAGCTAGCCAGCCATACTTACCCTGCAATGCCCACTCTGGATTTCGCCGGACTTCTTCGCAATGATCCAGGCGGAGTAGCTCTTTGAAAGCGTCTGACCCGCCTCGATTTCCCCGTAAACGACACAGGTATTTCCATCCGTGTGTGTTAGAATTTTTTTTACTTTTCCGGAATGAAAATAGTTATAGGCATCCAAGCTGCGATATGCCTTGAACGCCTCCCTGGTGTACACACATTCCTTCTCGACTAGGTATTCAAAGATATTTACCTGACTGACCTCCGGTAAATCAGACAGGTCTGTAGAAAATAATGTTTGCCTCAAAATTTTGTTGAACGGATCTGGTAGTGTAACGTTGTCACATTTAAGTTTGGCCAAGTAACGGCTCTTTTCTTCTATTGGTAGTCCCAAATAATACTGGCTAGACATACTTGCTAATGTAATTTGCTTGTTACTTTCTACAGATGAACTCTGTTGTTATTGATTCTACCGGAAGTTAAGTTTGGGCCACAAAAGCGCGCATGCGCAGTAACGTTTGTTTATGTTGTTGCCGTTGAAACCGTCTATACTATATTAGCCAATGAGACTGATTTAAACTAATGAACTCTAAACTCATACACTTATAAACTAATTAACTTATAAACTCATGAATTCATAGACTTATGAAGTCTTAAACTCATAAATTAATAAACTCTGAACTCTTAAACTCATTTAAACTTATAAACTCTAAACTCATTTAAACTTATAAACTCAAAAACTCATACACTTATAAACTCATCAATTGATACACTTATAAACTCTAAACTCATAAACTCTTGAGTGTGCGTGTGTGTGAGTGTGTGTGAGTGTGTGTGAGATAGTGAGCATGTCTGTGTGTGTGTGTGTGTGTGTGTGTGTGTGTGTGTGTGTGTGTGTGCATGTGTGAGTGTATGTCCGTGAGTGAGTGTATGTGCGTGAGTGTGTGTGTGTGCGTAAGTGTGTGTGTGTCAGAGTTAGCGAGGGTGTGTGTGTGTGTGTGTGAGAGAGTGTGTGTGTCTATGTGTGTGAGTGTGTCTGTGTATGTGTTAGAGCGAGTTAGTGTGTGTGTGTGTGTGTGTGAGACAGTGAGCATGTCTGTGTGTGTGTGTGTGTGTGTGTGTGTGTGTGTTAGTGAGGGTGTGTGTGTGTGAGAGAGTGTGTGTGTGTCTATGTGTGTGAGTGTGTCTGTGTATGTGTGAGAGCGAGTTAGTGTGTGTGTGTGTGTGTGTGTGTGTGTGTGTGTGTGTGTGTGTGTGTGAGAGAGAGTGTGTGTGTGTGTGTGTGTGAGAGAGAGAGAGTGTGTGTGTGTGTGTGTGTGTCTGTGTGAGAGCGAGTTAGTGTGTGTGTGTGTGTGTGTGTGTGTGTGTGTGTGTGTGAGTGTGTGCGTGTGTATGTGTGTGAGCGAGAGTGTGTGTGTGTGTGTGTGTGTGTGTGTGTGTGAGATAGTGAGCATGTCTGTGTGTGTGTGTGTGTGTGTGCATGTGTGAGTGTATGCCCATGAGTGAGTGTGTGTGTGTGTGTGTGTGTGTGTGTGTGTGTGTGTGTGTGTGTGTGTGTGTGCATGTGTGAGTGTATGTCCGTGAGTGAGTGTATGTGCGTGAGTGTGTGTGTGTGTGTGTGTGTGTGTGTGTGAGAGAGAGTTAGCGAGGGTGTGCGTGTGTGTGTGTGTGTGTGTGTGTGTGTGTGTGTGTGAGAGTGTGTGTGTGTGTCTATGTGTGTGAGCGTGTCTGTGTATGTGTGAGAGCGAGTTTGTGTGTGTGTGTGTGTGTGTGTGTGTGTGTGTGTGTGTGTGTGTGTGAGACAGTGAGCATGTCTGTGTGTGTGCGTGTGTGTGTGTGTGTGTGTGTGTGTGTGTGAGTTAGTGAGGGTGTGTGTGTGTGAGTTAGTGAGAGCGTGTGGGTGTATGTGCGTGAGTGTGTGTGTGTGAGAGTTAGTGAGCGTGTCTGTGTGTGTCTGTGAGTAAGTGAGCGTGTGTGTGTGTGAAAAAGTGTGTGAGCAAGTGAGCGTGTGTGTGTGTGTGTGTGTGTGTGTGTGTGTGTGTGAAAGTGTGTGAGTTAGTGAGCGTGTCTGCGTGTGTGTGTGTCTGTCTGTGCTTGTGTGGGTGTATGTGCGTGAGTCTGTGTGTATGTGCGTGAATGTGTGTGTGAAAGTTAGTGAGCGTGTCTGTGAGATAGTGAGCGTGTGTGTGTGTGTGAAAAAGTGTGTGAGCAAGTGAGCGTGTCTGTGCGTGTGTGTGTCTTCAAACTAATTTAAACTTCAAACTGCTAAATTTACTTAATTTAAACGTGTAAACTCTAAACTCAAAAACTAAGTGTGTGTGCGTCTGAGTGAGTGTTGAGTGAGTTAGTGTGTGTTCTGTGTGTGAGTGAGTGCATGTGCGAGTGTGAGTTAAACTCATCTATCCATCTATCTATCTATCTATCTATCTATCTATCTATCTATCTATCTATCACATTAATCCATTTCAGCTACTTTAAACTAATTTAAACTTCAAACTACTTTAAACTTCAAACTAATTTAAACTTCAAACTAATTTAAACTTTAAACTATAAACTTCAAACTACTTTAAACTTTAAACTAAATTAAACTTCAAACTTCTTTAAACTTTAAACTAAATTAAACTTTAAACTAAATTAAACTTCAAACTACTTTAATCTTCAAACTACTTTAAACTTCAAACTTTCCGGTCCAAACTTTCTCAAGCCAACTTAAAGTTTGTCTCGACGAACTTTTTAATCTAGTTAAGTTGGCTTGAGAGAGCCAACTTACTGAAATCCTATTTAAACTTATTATTATTATTAATCTTCTGTTAAAAACTGTTGACTCAAACTCGTCCTAGAGCTTTAACTCTACATACTCCAAACTCGGCTCAGACACTCAAACTGATCTGAAGTTAGTTGCTATATCTTTTCAGACTGATCGGACTTACGGTTTTCCTAAAAATGACGATCAAAACTCGGAAAAACTCCCATTGACTTACATTAGGGAGTTCTAAAAAATTCAAATTTAGATTCAAACTGACCAACCGACGAAAATTCAAATCAAAATACCTTGAAGACTAAACCAAACTGCCGTTCTATATACTATATGAGCCATTGAGACTCATTTAAACTAATGCACTCTAAACTCATACACTTATAAAGTAATTAACTTATAAACTCATGAATTCATAGACTTATGAACTCTAAAACTCATAAATTAATAAACTCTGAACTCTTAAACTCATTTAAATTTATAAACTCTAAACTCATTTAAACTTATAAACTAAACTCAAAAACTTGTACACTTATAAACTCATCCATTTATACACTTATAAACTCTAAACTCATAAACTCTGAGTGTGTGTGTGTGTGTGTGTGTGTGTGTGTGAACACACACACACACACACACACACACACTCTAAACTAATTTAAACCTATAAACTCAAAACTCAAAAACTCGTAAACTACTTTAAACTTCAAACCACTTTAAACTTCTTAAGTTTAAAGCTTCCAGCTCCCAAGCAACTCCATAGCAACCAAACTTGAGTACCCTAGCAACCGTTTTGCAAGACCTATATCTCTGTATCAGAACATCGTATAGAGATGAGGTTTGGCTCTTTTGACTCATGCTAGCAAACAGCACTTCCAACATGCTACACATGCTAGCAGTGAATAGCTACATGCTAATAGCGATTAGTTGAGTGCTAAATCATGCCAAGATCATGCTAAGAACTATAAAACTCCATAGTAACCATCTGTGACAACTACCAATCACCTAGTAACACCATAGCAACCGCCCAGAACACCCTAGCAACCGCCTAGCAACACCATAGCAACCACCCAGAATACCCTAGCAACAGCATAGCAACCACCAAAACACCCTAGCAACCACCTAGCAACATCATAGCAACCACCCAGAACACCCTAGCAACCGCCTAGCAACACCATAGCAACCACCCAGAACAACCTAGCAACCGCCTAGCAACACCCTAGCAACCACCAAAACACCCTAGCAACATCCTAGCAACCACCTAGAATACCCTAGCAACCGCCTAGCAACACCCTAGCAACCACCCAGAATACCCTAGCAACCGCCTAGCAACAGCATAGCAACCACCCAGAACTCCCTAGCAACCGCCTAGCAACCACCCAGAATACCCTAGCAACCGCCTAGCAACACCATAGCAACCACCCAGAACACCCTAGCAACCGCCTAGCAACCACCCAGAATACCCTAGCAACCGCCTAGCAACACCCTAGCAACCACCCAGAACACCCTAGCAACCGCCTAGCAACCACCCAGAACAACCTAGCAACCGCCTAGCAACACCCTAGCAACCACCAAAACACCCTAGCAACATCCTAGCAACCACCTAGAATACCCTAGCAACCGCCTAGCAACACCCTAGCAACCACCCAGAATACCCTAGCAACCGCCTAGCAACATCATAGCAACCACCCAGAACACCCTAGCAACCGCTTAGCAACACCATAGCAACCACCCAGAACACCCTAGCAACAGCATAGCAACCACCCAAAGCACCCTAGCAACCGCCTAGCAACCACCCACAATACCCTAGCAACCGCCTAGCAACAGCATAGCAACCACCCAGAACTCCCTAGCAACCGCCTAGCAACACCCTAGCAACCACCCAGAACACCCTAGCAACCGCCTAGCAACCACCCAGAACAACCTAGCAACCGCCTAGCAACACCCTAGCAACACCCAAAACACCCTAGCAACATCCTAGCAACCACCTAGAATACCCTAGCAACCGCCTAGCAACACCCTAGCAACCACCCAGAATACCCTAGCAACCGCCTAGCAACATCATAGCAACCACCCAGAACACCCTAGCAACACCCTAGCAACCACCCAGAATACCTTAGCAACTGCCTAGCAACACCATAGCAACCACCCAGAACACCCTAGCAACCGCCTAGCAACCACCTAGAATACTCTAGCAACCACCTAGCAACACCATAGCAACTGCCTAGCAACCACCCAAAACACCCTAGCAACCGCCTAGCAACCACCCAGAACACCCTAGCAACCACCTAGCAACACCCTAGCAACCACCCAGAACACCCTAGCAACCACCTAGCAACACCCTAGCAACCACCCAGAACACCCTAGCAACACCCTAGCAACCACCCAAAATACCTTAGCAACTGCCTAGCAACACCCTAGCAACCGCCTAGCAACACCCTAGCAACCGCCTAGCAACACCCTAGCAACCACCCAGAACACCCTAGCAACCACCCAGAATACCCTAGCAACCGCCTAGCAACACCATAGCAACCACCCAGAACACCCTAGCAACCGCCTAGCAACCACCCAAAACACCCTAGCAACCGCCTAGCAACCACCCAGAATACCCTAGCAACCGCCTAGCAACACCATAACAACCACCCAGAACACCCTAGCAACCACCCAGAATACCCAAAACACCCTAGCAACCGCCTAGCAACCACCCAGAACACCCTAGCAACCAACCCAAATACCCTAGCAACCACCTAGCAACAGCATAGCAACCACCCAGAACACCCTAGCAACCGCCTAGCAACCACCCAAAATACCTTAGCAACCGCCTAGCAACATCATAGCAACCACCCAGAACACCCTAGCAACCGCCTAGCAAAAAACTTTCTGGTCCAAACTTTCTCAAGCCAACTTAAAGTTTGTCTCGACGAACTTTAGCATCTAGTTATTATTATTATTCTTCTGTTAAAAACTGTTGACTCAAACTCGTCCTAGAGCTTTAACACTACATACTCCAAACTCGGCTCAGACACTCAAACTGATCTGAAGTTAGTTGCTATATCTTTTCAGACTGATCGGACTTACGGTTTTCCTAAAAATGCCGATCAAAACTCGGAAAAACTCCCATTGACTTACATTGGGGAGTTCTAAAAAATTCAAATTTACATTCAAACTCACCAACCGACGAAAATTCAAATCTAAACACCTTGAAGACTAAACCAAACTGCCGTTCTATATACTATATTAGCCAATGAGACTAATTTAAACTAATAAACTCTAAACTCATACACTTATAAACTAATTAACTTATAAACTCATGAATTCATAGACTTATTAACTCTTTAACTCATAAATTAATAAACTCTGAACTCTTAAACTCATTTAAACTTATAAACTCTAAACTCATTAAAACTTATAAACTCTAAACTCATTTAAAACTTATAAACTCTAAATTCAAAAACTCTAACACTTATAAACTCATCAATTTATACACTTATAAACTCTAAACTCATAAGCTCTGAGTGTGTGTGTGTGTGTGTGTGTGTGTGTGTGTGAACACACACACACACACACACACACACACACACTGAACTCATTTAAACTTAAACTCTAAACTCATTTAAACTTGTAAACTCAAAACTCGTAAACTACTTTAAACTTCAAACCACTTTAAACTTCTTAAGTTTAAAGCTTCAAGCTCCCAAGCAACTCCATAGCAACCAAACTTGAGTACCCTAGCAACCGTTTTGCAAGACCTATATCTCAGTATCAGAACATCGTATAGAGATGAGGTTTGGCTCTTTTGACTCATGCTAGCAAACAGCACTTCCAACATGCTACACATGCTAGCAGTGAATAGCTACATGCTAATATCAATTAGTTAAGTGCTAAATCATACCAAGATCATGCTAAGGACTCTATAAAAACTCCATAGTAACCATCTGTGACAACTACCAACCACCTAGCAACACCATAGCAACCGCCCAGAACACCCTAGCAACTGCCTAGCAACCGCCCAGAATACCTTAGCAACCGCCTAGCAACATCATAGCAACCACCCAGAACACCCTAGCAACCGCCTAGCAACACCATAGCAACCACCCAGAACACCCTAGCAACCGCCTAGCAACCACCCAGAATACCCTAGCAACCGCCTAGAAACACCATAGCAACCACCCAGAACACCCTAGCAACCGCCTAGCAACCACCCAGAACACCTTAGCAACAGCATAGCAACCACTCAGAACACCCTAGCAACTGCCTAGCAACCACCCAGAATACCTTAGCAACCGCCTAGCAACACCATAGCAACCACCCAGAACACCCTAACAACCGCCTAGCAACCACCCAAAACACCCTAGCAACACCATAGCAACCACCCAGAATACCCTAGCAACCGTCTAGCAACAGCATAGCAACCACCCAGAACACCCTAGCAACCGCCTAGCAACCACCCAGAATACCCTAGCAACCGCCTAGCAACACCCTAGCAACCACCCAGAACACCCTAGCAACCGCCTAGCAACACCATAGCAACCACTAAAACACCCTAGCAACCGCCTAGCAACCACCCAGAACACCCTAGCAACCACCCAGAACACCCTAGCAACCACCCAAAATACCATAGCAACCACCCAGAACACCCTAGCAACCGCCTAGCAACCGCCTAGCAACCACCCAGAACACCCTAGCAACCGCCTAGCAACCACCCAAAATACCCTAGCAACCGCTTAGCAACACCCTAGCAACCACCCAGAACACCCTAGCAACCGCCTAGCAACACCCTAGCAACCACCCAAAATACCCTAGCAACCGCTTAGCAACACCCTAGCAACCACCCAGAACACCCTAGCAACCGCCTAGCAACCACCCAAAATACCTTAGCATCTGCCTAGCAACACCATAGCAACCACCCAGAACACCCTAGCAACCACCTAGCAACCACCCAAAATACCTTAGCAACCATCTAGCAACACAATAGCAACCACCCAGAACACCCTAGCAACCGCCGAGAACACCTTAGCAACCCACTAGAAAACCCCCAACAACTTTTTAACTTTAAACTACCTAATTTAAACTTTAAACTACTTTAAACTTCAAACTAATTTAAACTTTAAACTAATTTAAACTTCAAACTAATTTAAACTTTAAGCTAATTTAAACTTTAAACTACTTTAAACTTCAAACTAATTTAAACTTTAAACTACTTTAAACTTTAAACTACTTTAAACTTCAAACTAATTTAAACTTTAAACTACTTTAAACTTTAAACTAATTTAAACTCCAAACTATTTTAAACTTCTTTAAACTTTTTGGTCCGGCTTTCTCAGGCCAACTTAAAGTTTGTCTCGACGAACTTTTTAATCTAGTTATTATTATTATTCTTCTGACCCTAAAAATTTACAACTCAAACTCCTCCTAGAGCTTTAACTCCACATACTCCAAACTCGGCACAGACACTCAAACTGATCTGACTCGTGTTGCTATATCTTTTCAGACTGATCGTACTTACGGTTTTCCTAAAAATGACGATCAAAACTCGAAAAAACTCATTCAAAAACTCCCATTGACTTACATTGGGGAGTTCTAAAAAATTCAAACCGACAAAATTTAAATCTAAACACCTTAAAGACTAAACCAAACTGCCATTCTATATACTATATGAGCCATTGAGACTCATTTAAACTAATAAACTCTAAACTCATACACTTATAAACTAATTAACTTATAAACTCATGAATTCATAGACTTATGAACTCTTAAACTCATAAATTAATAAACTCTGAACTCTTAAACTCATTTAAACTTATAAACTCTAAACTCATTTAAAACGTATAAACTCTAAACTCAAAAACTCTTACACTTATAAACTCATCAATTTATACACTTATAAACTCTAAACTCATAAACTCTGAGTGTGTGTGTGTGTGTGTGTGTGTGAACACACACACACACACACACACACACACACACACTAAACTCATTTAAACTTAAACTCTAAACTCATTTAAACTTATAAACTCAAAACTCAAATTCTCGTAAACTACTTTAAACTTCAAACCACTTCTTTAGTTTAAAGCTTCCAGCTCCCAAGCAACTCCATAGCAACCAAACTTGAGTACCCTAGCAACCGTTTTGCAAGACCTATATCTCTGTATCAGAACATCGTATAGAGATGAGGTTTGGCTCTTTTGACTCATGCTAGCAAACAGCACTTCCAACATGCTACACATGCTAGCACTGAATAGCTACATGCTAATAACGAGTAGTTAAGTGCTATATCATGCCAAGATCATGCTAAGAACTCTATAAAGACTCCATAGTAACCATCTGTGACAACTACCAACCACCTAGCAACACCATAGCAACCGCCCAGAACACCCTAGCAACCGCCTAGTAACCGCCCAGAATACCTTAGCAACCGCCTAGCAACACCATAGCAACCACCCAGAACACCCTAGCAACCGCCTAGCAACCACTCAGAATACCCTAGCAACCGCCTAGCAACACCATAGCAACCACCCAGAACACCCTAGCAACCGCCTAGCAACCACCCAGAATACCCTAGCAACCGCCTAGCAACACCATAGCAACCACCCAGAACACCCTAGCAACCGCCTAGCAACCACCCAGAACACCCTAGCAACAGCATAGCAACCACTCAGAACACCCTAGCAACCGCCTAGCAACCACCCAGAATACCTTAGCAACCGCCTAGCAACACCCTAGCAACCGCCTAGCAACCACTCAGAATACCCTAGCAACTGCCTAGCAACACCATAGCAACCACCCAGAACACCCTAGCAACCGCCTAGCAACCACCCAGAATACCCTAGCAACCACCTAGCAACACCATAGCAACCACCCAGAACACCCTAGCAACCGCCTAGCAACCACCCAGAACACCCTAGCAACACCATAGCAACCACTCAGAACACCCTAGCAACCGCCTAGCAACCACCCAGAATACCTTAGCAACCGCCTAGCAACACCATATCAACCACCCAGAACACCCTAGCAACCGCCTAGCAACCACCAAGAATACCCTAGCAACCGCCTAGCAACACCATAGCAACCACCCAGAACACCCTAGCAACCGCCTAGCAACACCATAGCAACCACCCAGAACACCCTAGCAACCACCCAAAACACCCTAGCAACCGCCTAGCAACCACCCAGAATACCCTAGCAACCGCCTAGAAACAGCATAGCAACCACCCAAAAGACCCTAGCAACCGCCTAGCAACCACCCAAAAGACCCTAGCAACCGCCTAGCAAAAAGCGTTCTGGTCCAAACTTTCTCAAGCCAACTTAAAGTTTGTCTCGACGAACTTTTGCATCTAGTTATTATTATTCTTCTGACCGTAAAAATTTACAACTCAAACTCCTCCTAGAGCTTTAACTCTACATACTCCAAATTCGGCTCAGACACTCAAACTGATCTGACTCGCGTTGCTATATCTTTTCAGACTGATCGGACTTACGGTTTTCCTAAAAATGACGATCAAAACTCGGAAAAACTCATTCAAAAACTCCCATTGACTTACATTGGGGAGTTCTAAAAAATTCAAATTTAGATTCAAACTGACCAACCGACGAAAATTCAAATCAAAATACCTTGAAGACTAAACCAAACTGCCATTCTATATACTATAAGAGCCATTGAGACTCATTTAAACTAATGCACTCTAAACTCATACACTTATAAACTAATTAACTTATAAACTCATGAATTCATAGACTTATGAACTCTTAAACTCATAAATTAATAAACTCTGAACTCTTAAACTCATTTAAATTTATAAACTCAAAACTCATTTAAACTTATAAACTAAACTCAAAAACTTGTACACTTATAAACTCATCCATTTATACACTTATAAACTCTAAACTCATAAACTCTGAGTGTGTGTGTGTGTGTGTGTGTGTACACACACACACACACACACACACACACACACACACACACTCTAAACTCATTTAAACTTATAAACTCAAAACTCAAAAACTCGTAAACTACTTTAAACTTCAAACCACTTTAAACTTATTAAGTTTAAAGCTTACAGCTCCCAAGCAACTCCATAGCAACCAAACTTGAGTACCCTAGCAACCGTTTTGCAAGACCTATATCTCTGCATCAGAACATCGTATAGAGATGAGGTTTGGCTCTTTTGACTCATGCTAGCAAACAGCACTTCCAACATGCTACACATGCTAGCAGTGAATAGCTACATGCTAATAGCGATTAGTTAAATGCTAGATCATGCTAAGAACTCTATAAAAACTCCATAGTAACCATCTGTGACAACTACCAACCACCTAGTAACACCATAGCAACCGCCCAGAACACCCTAGCAACCACCTAGCAACCACCCAGAATACCCTAGCAACCGCCTAGTAACACCATAGCAACCACCCAGAACACCTAGCAAACAGCCAGAACACCCTAGCAACTGCCTAGCAACCACCCAGAACACCTAGCAACTGCCTAGCAACAACCCAGAACACCCTAACAACTGCCTAGCAACACCATAGCAACCACCCAGAACACCCTAGCAACCGCCTAGCAACCACCCCGAATACCCTAGCAACCGCCTAGCAACCACCCAGAATACCTTAGCAACCGCCTAGCAACACCATAGCAACCACTCAGAACACCCTAGCAACTGCCTAACAACCACCCAGAACACCCTAGCAACACCATAGCAACCACTCAGAACACCCTATCAACCACCCAAAATACCTTAGAACACCATAGCAACCACCCAAAAGACCCTAGCAACCACCCAAAATATCTTAGCAACCGCCTAGCAACCACCCAGAACACCCTAGTAACCACCCAGAACACCCTAGCAACCGCCTAGCAACCACCCAGAACACCCTAGCAACCACCCAAAATACCCTAGCAACCGCCTAGCAACCACCCAAAAGACCCTAGCAACCACCGAAAATATCTTAGAAACTGCCTAGCAACTACCCAAAAGACCCTAGCAACCACCCAAAATACCCTAGCAACCGCCTAGCAACCACCCAGAATACCCTAGCAACCACCTAAAATACCCTAGCAACCACCTAAAATACCCTAGCAACCGCCTAGCAACCACCCAAAAGACCCTAGCAACCACCCAAAATATCCTAGCAACCGCCTAGCAACCACCCAGAACACCCTAGTAACCACCCAGAACACCCTAGCAACCGCCTAGCAACCACCCAGAACACCCTAGCAACCACCCAAAATGCCCTAGCAACCGCCTAGCAACTACCCAAAAGACCCTAGCAACCGCCCAAAATACCCAAGCAACTGCCTAGCAACACCCTAGCAACCACCCAGAACACCCTAGCAACCGCCCAGCAACACCCTAGCAACCACCCAAAATACCTTAGCAACCGCCTAGCAACACCATAGCAACCACCCAAAACACCCTAGCAACCGCCTAGCAACCACCCAGAATACCCTAGCAACCGCCTAGCAACAGCATAGCAACCACCCAGAACACCCTAGCAACCGCCTAGCAACCACCCAGAATACCCTAGCAACCGCCTAGCAACAGCATAGCAACCACCCAGAACACCCTAGCAACCGCCTAGCAACACCATAGCAACCACCCAAAACACCCTAGCAACCGCCTAGCAACCACCCAGAATACCCAAGCAACCGCCTAGCAACACCATAGCAACCACCCAAAACACCCTAGCAACTACCTAGCAACCACCCAGAATACCCTAGCAACCGCCTAGCAACAGCATAGCAACCACCCAGAACACCCTAGCAACCGCCTAGCAACCACCCAGAACACCCTAGCAACCACCCAGAATACCCTAGCAACTGCCTAGCAACACCCTAGCAACCACCCAGAACACCCTAGCAACCGCCCAGCAACACCCTAGCAACCACCCAAAATACCTTAGCAACCGCCTAGCAACACCATAGCAACCACCCAGAACACCCTAGCAACCGCCTAGCAACCACCAACATACCTTAGCAACTGCCTAGCAACACCCTAGCAACCACCAAAAATACCCTAGCAACCGCTTAGCAACACCCTAACAACCACCCAGAACACCCTAGCAACCACCCAGAAAACCCTAGCAACCACCAAAAATACCTTAGCAACCGCCTAGCAACACCATAGCAACCCCCCAGAACACCCTAGCAACCACCTAGCAACCATCCAAAACACCCTAGCAACCACCCAAAACACCCTAGCAACCACCAAGCAACACCCTAGCAACAACCCAGAACACCCTAACAACCACCCAAAAACCTTAGCAACCGCATAGCAACACCATAGCAACCACCCAGAACACCCTAGCAACCGCCTAGCAACCACCCAGAACACCTTAGCAACCCACTAGAAAACCCCCAACAACTTTTTAACTTTAAACTACTTTAAACTTTAAACTAATTAAAACTTTAAGCTAATTTTAACTTCAAACTAATTTAAACTTTAAACTACTTTAAACTTTAAACTAATTTACTTCAAACTAATTTAAACTTTAGACTAATTTAAACTTTAAACTAATTTAAACTTCAAACTAATTTAAACTTTAGACTAATTTAAACTTTAAACTAAATTAAACTTTAAACTAAATTAAACTTCAAACTACTTTAATCTTCAAACTTTCCAGTACAAACTTTCTCAAGCCAACTTAAAGTTTGTCTCGACGAACTTTTTAATCTAGTTATTATTATTATTCCGAGACTAAAATTTCTATATGAAACTCCTCCTAGAGCTTTAACTCTACATACTCCAAACTCGGCTCAGACACTCAAACTGATCTGACCAAGTGTGCTATATCTTTTCAGACTGATCGGACTTACGGTTTTCCTAAAAATGACGATCAAAACTCGGAAAAACTCCCATTGACTTGCATTGGGGAGTTCTAAAAAATTCAAATTTAGATTCAAACTCACCAACCGACAAAAATTTAAATCTAAACACCTTGAAGACTAAACCAAACTGCCATTCTATATACTATAAGGCCTCGTTTACACTGCAGGTCTTGATGCCCAATTCTGATTTGTTGCCTATATCCGATTTTTTTGACTGTCTGTTTACACGTTCTTTAAATTGTGACCCATATCCGATTCATGTGTTTACACTTGCCATAGGCTACTATCTGAAACATATCGCGCATGCTTAAAGGGTTAAATTCTCTTGCACAAATAGACGAACACAAAATATGTTTCATGCTCTGCGATATGCAAAGATGCCAAACACCACTTTTGAATAAGAAACTATGTCTATAAAACTCGTTAAAACTCCACGAATCACAAGCGTGTCGGTGAGAACACTCGTTAAAACAACATACACACCCGGACTTGACTGCACATATTTGACATTATTGATACTGCTTTCATTCGTAATGCAACCGATCTACGGCACATAAATTAAGGGCTGTTCACTGTTATGCAATAAAGAGCCTGCACAGCGACAAGAAATAGAAATTAACACAAAAAAACTGCCTAGAGCCTATACTTACACAACACTGTGGAGATGCGCTCAGGAGTAGAGCAGCTGTGAACAATTTTTTTTTTTTTTTTTTTTGAGCGGCTGCGGACAAATACTTTCTATGCACACACAATATTACATCACAATCTGCGCGTATGTTTTAAAAATATAATTGAACATGTAAATAGTCCTAGGCCTAGCACTTTTTAAATTTAAATAGCCCACGTAAAGCGTTTATTACAAATAAATTACTAATTGCTTGAAATGAATAAATGTAAATGAACAAAAATTTTCGCTAAATTTACAATCATGTGAAAACACTTCCCGTGCCCCTCTCCACAATCCTCTCCTATGATGACAACGTTTCGTCGGGCCATCCGTCCCTTTGCAGATGTGCGTCGGGGTTTCTCTCGTCATTAAACCGCGGAGACGTTGCCTAATGCCTCAGAAAATCCGATCTGCCTGTTTACATGACAGTCGCATTGGCACATATCCGATTTATTTCCACATATGAATGAGGCCTGAAACCGATCTGGAAATATCCGAATGCATGCGTTTTTTTCCTGTTTACACTGTCAAAGAACACATCCGATCTGTGTCACATATGAGCAAAAAATCGGAATTGGGTCACATTTCACTGGCAGTGTAAACAGGGCCTAAGAGCCATTGAGACTCATTTAAACTAATGAACTCTAAACTCATACACTTATAAACTAATTAACTTATAAACTCATGAATTCATAGACTTATGAACTCTTAAACTCATAAATTAATAAACTCTGAACTCTTAAACTCATTTAAACTTATAAACTCTAAACTCATTTAAACTTATAAACTCTAAACTCATTTAAACTTGTAAACTCTAAACTCAAAAACTCTTACACTTATAAACTCATCAATTTATACACTTATAAACTCTAAACTCATAAACTCTGAGTGTGTGTGTGTGTGTGTGTGTGTGTGTGAACACACACACACACACACACTCTAAACTCATTTAAACTTGTAAACTCAAAACTCGTAAACTACTTTAAACTTCAAACCACTTTAAACTTATTAAGTTTAAAGCTTCCAGCTCCCAAGCAACTCCATAGCAACCAAACTTGAGTACCCTAGCAACCGTTTTGCAAGACCTATATCTCTGTATCAGAACATCGTATAGAGATGAGGTTTGGCTCTTTTGACTCATGCTAGCAAACAGCACTTCCAACATGCTACACATGCTAGCAGTGAATAGCTACATGCTAATAGCGATTAGTTAAGTGCTATATCATGCCAAGATCATGCTAAGAACTCTATAAAGACTCCATAGTAACCATCTGTGACAACTACCAACCACCTAGTAACACCATAGCAACCACCCAGAATACCTTAGCAACCACCCAGAACACCCTAGCAACCGCCTAGCAACCACCCAGAATACATTAGCAACTGCCTAGAAACACCATAGAAACCGCCCAGAGCACCCTAGCAACACCATAGCAACCACCAAAACACCCTAGCAACCACCTAGCAACATCATAGCAACCACCCAGAACACCCTAGCAACCGCCTAGCAACACCATAGCAACCACCCAGAATACCCTAGCAACTGCCTAGCAACACCATAGCAACCACCAAAACACCCTAGCAACCGCCTAGCAACATCATAGCAACCACACAGAACACCCTAGCAACCGCCTAGCAACACCATAGCAACCATAAAAACACCCTACCAACCGCCTAGCAACCACCCAGAACACCCTAGCAACACCCTAGCAACCACCCAGAACACCCTAGCAACCGCCTAGCAACCACCCAAAACACCCTAGAAACCGCCTAGCAACCACCCAGAATACCCTAGCAACCACCTAGCAACAGCATAGCAACCACCCAGAACACCCTAGCAACCGCCTAGCAACCACCCAGAACACCCTAGCAACAGCCTAGCAACCACCCAGAATACCCTAGCAACCGCCTAGCAACACCATAGCAACCACCCAGAACACCCTAGCAACCGCCTAGCAACCACCCAGAACACCCTAGCAACCAACCAGAATACCCTAGCAACCACCTAGCAATAGCATAGCAACCACCCAGAACACCCTAGCAACCGCCTAGCAACCACCCAAAACACCCTAGCAACCAACCAGAATACCCTAGCAACCACCTAGCAATAGCATAGCAACCACCCAGAACACCCTAGCAACCGCCTAGCAACACCCTAGCAACCACCCAGAACATCCTAGCAACCGCCTAGCAACACCATAGCGAACACCCTAGCAACCGCCTAGCAACCACCCAAAACACCCTAGCAACCGCCTAGCAACCACCCAGAATACCCTAGCAACCGCCTAGCAACCACCAAGAATACCCTAGCAACCGCCTAGCAACACCATAGCAACCACCCAGAACACCCTAGCAACCGCCTAGCAACCACCCAGAATACCCTAGCAACCGCCCAGCAACACCATAGCAACCACCCAGAATACCCTAGCAACCCACTAGAAAACCCCCAACAACTTTTTAACTGTAAACTACTTTAAACTTTAAACTATTTTAAGCTTCAAACTGATTTCAACTTCAAACTAATTTAAACTTTAGACTAATTTAAACTTTTAACTAATTTAAACTTTAGACTAATTTAAACTTTAAACTACTTTAAACTTCAAACTAATTTAAACTTTAAAGTAATTTAATCTTTAAACTACTTTAAACTTCAAACTAATTTAAACTTTAAACTAACCCTAACTTCAAACTACTTTAAACTCCAAACTACTTTAAACTTCTTCAAACTTTCTGGTCCAGCTTTCTCAAGCCAACTTAAAGTTTGTCTCGACAAACTTTTTAATCTAGTTATTATTATTATATTAGGCCTATATTATATTTGCACTAAGTGCCTGTCTTTTTGGCAAAAAGACACCCGCCTCTAAATATCTACAGTGGCATAGGTCGTAGGGCGTGAGGTCCTAAAAGTAGCTTTTGACGAGTTCGAATCCACCTTTTGCCGAACTCGCTCTTCTCCCTTTTCCCAACATATAAGATGTAAAATGTATAGCCTAGCATAAATGTCTCTAGCTCTATATTTTGCCAACGAATTAAAATCGAAACCATGAAATGGCTTTGTGACTTTATAAAACAGCAAAAGACTTCAATTAAGTATCCTATATAGCCTATATAATATGGCGTTCTGTTTGTGCTGCGTGATTTAAAGAGAAGTGCGCACTTTGCTCACGCGATCAGCATGGTGATCATTTCATAAATTTCAGTGTGCATCTAGAGAAGAAAAGCATAAGGTTATTCTAACAGTTCAGTCAGGAGCTCAGAGAGGTTTCATTTTGACATATCACCAGGAAACACCTGCATATTTGTGGGAAGAATCTATCCGGTCTGTTAAAAATATATTACATAATCAGTCACAGTTAGCCATTTCAGTTTCAATTTTAATTGTGATTTAGTTCAGCAAATACAATATAAAGATTGGATTTTAAATACCAACAGCTCTATATAAGATTATCAACAGAACAATCTCATTTACTCCAACTAAACTGTGTGTCTGTCTCGTATTTTGTTTCTTTTTTGAATGGGTTTACTTAGCCTACTCCCAAAAGTTGAGATATATATTGGTCAATGTAAATAGCCTACATTTGACAAATCAATTGGATAAACACAGTAATTTAAGTTTACAAAATAAACCAAACAAAATTATTACAGTGTAATAGTGTAATTGTGAATGGAGATGCGAAGGTTTTAGTGAAACTGAAAAGGTTGTACAGCAGGAAAATAAAAATGATGGCATATTAGGGAAAGAGGCATCAAAATACACACACTCAATACGATAATATTCATATGGAAGCTTGTTTCCGACACAGAATAAAACATTTTAAAAGATAATCGCGACTTTTTATCTCACATACATTCATACTGTTTTAGATCTAATTAATGCTATGTCTTTTTTTATCTTCAGTCGAAAAGAAATTAAGGTTTTTGAGGAAAACATTCCAGGGTTTTTCTCCATAAGAGTGGCTTCAACGGTTATCAATGTCACAGTCATCGTCTGCACCACTCTAGCTGTGTCCCAATGTGAAGGCTGCATCCTTCGAAGGACTGAAGACTTCAAGGATGCAGCCTATGCGTCCTTCGAAGGACGCACCATGTAGCCTTCATAGGATTTCCTAATTGCGCAACCAGGTGTTCCTGTTTACCGCTCCTGGCGCCAAGCAACGGTGCGAGAGGACAGCTGCCATCCTGATAATTAATTTGATATAGCCTAATTGAGTAAACAGCTATGGAGCCAGAATTGGCTATTGTCTTTTTTATGTTTTATATTTTACTGGAGGACATGGTGAGGATGTTTCAGCCCCGGCGCTGCCGGATCATGTATTTTCGGTTTAGCCCTGTTTGAATATAAAACCTGCGGCGGTTTCTTCATTAGGGCGATCGGGCGACGCACCACCAAAGTGTGAAAGGGACTTTCAATCACTATCTCATTCAACCACAGAGTTACGCTAGCAGTCACTCACTGTTGTTCTGCCTCTGGATATAGTCCAATCAGCGCCGAGTCACGTTCTGTGGAGTACCGCCTCTTTTTGGGCGATTTCACTCTGGCTGAGAATCGCCCAGAGTCTTCCCATAGACTTACATTCAAAGATTTTTTTTTTTCGAACTGCAGGCACTGCAATGCATTCTCTATGGGTTCCGGGAGGGCTCGCACTAACGTGCTTTCGTCATCATACGTAACCTTAACTTGTGCAGCGATTGGTGGAAACAAATGTACCTCTATTAGTATTTAGCCATAAGCTGAAGTGACATCCAATAATTTCCTCAGTGCATAACTTACATTTCACGGACATATTCTCCATCTGTAAATGTTAGAAAGTCCAGTTTGCTGTCATGAGTGGGCGAGCTTTCTGCAAGCTATACTTCCGTGAACGAGCGCCCCCGCGCGCAATAGAATAGGAGCGCAATTATTCTGACTAAAATATACATTAGCACTAAATTATAAATATATTTAGCTAAAACATTTGTTGTTGAATATTTGTTGTTGTTGGTGAATATAAATGTGCTAGAGAATTTCAAACCTACACGTGTATTTTTATGATATTAGCTTTTTTTTTGGTTTAGTAAATTTAACTACTTCTGTAAAAAACATTATTTTTGTTTTTAGATTGTAATGTTGCAATGTTAGAATGTAATGTGATTTGACCCCTTTTTTGGATAGACTGCAGATAGACAGCAAGGTTACACTATGTTTGTTTTTATAACCTTCAATATAAACATTGTTTGTAGGACAATATCGATCAGGATATTAAATATTTTTTTTAAAAATTAAATACAGGTTTTTTTTATTCAAATAGAAAAATAATAATTAAATACTCAGATTATACCATACATCGCCATTTAGCCCAAAAATTCAGAATTATTTGGCAATTGGCTATTTCCCAACCCTACCGGCTGAAGTTTTAGCTAAACTTTAGGCTAATGATAGCTACATTATTATCACTGTTAAATTGTTATTTAACAATAAGCCTACATTCAGTCCTGAATTAAAAATTCAGTTTGTTGTGCCCACCCCAAATTTTTTAGCACCAGCCGCCACAATTGAATATAAAAAAGTCCAGTATTTCTCGCGCTTGTCATCGGCAGCTGTCACAGTTGCCAGGCGACAAGAACAATCCTTCAGACTAGCCCGAACGCTTCAGATGCGCCCTTTGATGTGGGACGCTGTAGTTAGCAACAATTTGTTAATATTGTGACAATAGACCTACGTTTTGTTTCTTTAATTTTCGGAACTGCATATTTCGTTAAGTATTCACGTTCAAATGTGAAGTAACCTACTGAAGTAGGCCTACTTTTTTTCCCACACATATGATTTTACATTAAACTACACAAAAGTAGGCTATATAATGTGACAACCTTGAAAATATACAGAAGTAAAATGCAGTAGTAGCATAATATAAATACAAAACTATCATAAAAACCCTGACAAGGAGTTTTTTCCCCTGCAGAATACATACCTCTAGTTTTACTCTTGATACTTTTAGTACATTAGAGTATGCAAGATAATTTTGCTTAACTAAGGTTTTAGTAGTTTTTCCCCAATGCAGTATTAGTAGTTATTAAAAGTACTTTTTTCAGAAATACTCTTTTTCAAAAAAAGAAAAGAAAAAAAACCTCAGTTGACATGGGAGCCGTCGATTGAATCAGCCCTGCAAACCTGTTGGTAGACAGTGGACAGTGTAAATATGCACTCATATGCATTCCAGATGATGTCCCACCAGCAGGAGGCCTTACCAGGGGCAGCCCATCCCGGTCCAGCAGCTCCAGAGTCTCCCTGCTCAGCTCAATAAAAGTCTACATCATTTTTTTCTTATTTTATGTATTGTAAATGTAAATGTTTATGCTGATTTTGATATGTTTAACGTATGTTGTTCATAGTTGGAGAAAGTACTTTAATGTAGCCCGTGGAACAAATTTTTTGTCAATTTATCAATTTAATTTGAAAAAAAATAAAAAGTATAGAAGAATTTGTTTCATGTAGAAATTATTACTGTCATTACAAAAATAAACAATGACCAGAACAATTCATTCTCTTTTATTTACACATTTAAAGTTGCATAAAAACAATATACAGATTTATTCTTTCCTTTTAAAAAATAAAAGTGAAAAAAGTTAAACAAGAATATGTAAAAAAATATATATTTTTCAATAATTCTCTCAAGAAGAGAAAACAGCCTGTCCATCCTCTCCCTCCTCTCCTGTGCTCTCCTCGCCTCTGCCTCCCTCTGTAGTTGCCCTTTGTCTCGCTGCCTTCGTGCTGCTGCTGGTGCTGGTTTTTCTGGTGGTGCTCCTACTGGTGGTGCTGATGCTGATGCTGCCCCTGGCTCCTCCTCACCGTGGGCACCCACTACTGAATTCGGCCCTGGTGTGTCCTCAGGGATTGAGGCAATGACGACACGGGGGTTGGTGCAATGCCTCTGTCCCAACACCTCATCCATGAGGACAAACCAGGTCCAAGTTTCAGCACCCAGCCGGCATTTCAACGTTGATTCACCGTTGAAACAACGTCAGGTACCTTGGGTGAATCAACGGTGAATTACCTTTCGATTTTGCAAAACGGATCAACGTTGATATTGTGACGTCGTTTCACCGCGGAAGAAACAACGTTGATTCACCGTTGAAATCGCGACGTCGTTTCACTCTTACCTTTCGGGTTATGGTCTTCTTTCGACGTTGAATTACCTTTCGATTTTGCAAATTGAATCAACGTTGATATCGTGACGTTGTTTCACCGTCCTACCTTTCATCATGGGATAATACAATTGTACATTCAATTACAACCTAGTTTGCAGTTGGAACATGAGTCATGACAATGCTGACTGAATTAGTGATTAACTGTCCATACTGTACACTAAAAATTGTTAACTATCAAATGACTGGCAGCAATGGCTTAAACACATTAAATAATGAGTTAACACATGCTCAGGATTGTAAAAAGTTTTATTCTGAAAAAACAAAAGTCTAAAAATACTTTCTAAAACAGATGAAAAACATCTCAAACTTTAAATTGCAGCGTTTTCGAAGTAATGTTAAAAACCTGTAGAAGTAAACATCTAAATAGAATATTTAAAGACAGTTTTTGTTCAATTACATTTAATATTTAAAATGTACAGTGAAAAAAAAAGTTTTAAAATTCTCAATAAAATGTGACAGCCTTGTGCAGTGCTCCAACAGAGTCCCAGCTCGAGGTCCATTCCGATGCTATCACTTCCTCTTCACTTCTTGCCCGCTGTCTGCTACTATCCTATAAATAAAAGCAAAAACACTGAAAACTGAAAACACTGAATACAAAATAATTCATGTACAAGATTTTCACTTTACAGTTTAATTTGTAGGGTAGAAAACAAAGTATACAACACTATCCATTCTAAAACACATATTTTATGTATTCAGATGTACTTTTACACAAGAAATTCTTCAAAGCCCCAAGGTGGAATTGTAAAAAAATGTAATATTACTCCCATGTGTCAGTTACGGTTAGTATAATCATAAGGTCATGATTTCATCCTTAAAACAGATAAAGAAATCAACAAATTGTGGTGTTGAGCTGAGAGGGTTGAGGTCTGTTGTTCTTTATATCGTTCAATGCAGGTTTATATTGTTTCAACAATTATATATTTCTGATAATATTTGTGGAGAAACAATACACATTACACTGTTTTAATTCAGAATCCTAACCATACATTGTACCAATTAAAAGTAATTTATTAAATCAAGTAAAATAAAAAAAATAACACAAAAGGCCAATGAATCCGTACCAGAAGTGACAGTGCAATGTAGCAGCTAAAGAATAATCCTCCACCAAATTGCCAGTAATCAGCTGGATCCTTGGCGAATCTGAAGGGGGGAAAGAAGAAATTATTCAATGAAAAGTCCTTAAAAAGCTTATTTTTTTACAATTCCTTTAAACAATCTTAAAAATTGATTTAAATTGTAAAAACGTTTGCCATTAAAACATTCACACATGAACTGAGTAATGTCATCTTTGAGACTGTTAGTATTAATTTACATGATTAAAAATGTAAACATACACTTAAAGCATGGAAATCCCATCAGAAATGTGTATCATAGCAAGGGAAGCACACACAAAAAAGCCAAATGGTACACCAAAATCAAACCATCAAATAATTTTACCTGCAGCTGCATTTATCCTATTATGACACGTCTGAGGGTCTTTCCCTTAATGGTTTCCAGTGATTAAAGAAAGGCCTGATGAAGGTGACATGAATCCACTTTCAGTGCGCCACTTCAGCAGAAGAAAGACAAAAGGACAAAAAGTTACTCAGACTTTCTATCAGTAACGTTAACGTTAAATGTGTTACTTTAAAGGTGAAAATCATACTTAATACTATATATTAATCCCAGTGTAGGTTTTCGAACAGTGGGTAAAATTGACTTACTGTAGTTGGTGAATGGGTCTTTCTGTTGGGTGTTCTCCCCCGATAAAAATCTTATTCCAATGCTTGATCTAAAAAAAATGTAAACAAATATCTTTTCAATATCGTTATCAGTGTTTGAATAGGTTATCTAAACTTCTAACGAATAAATGACAGTTTTATCACTTTACTCATTCCCACGCTTTTTTACCTCTCATGCGTTTTTAAACTAACGTTAGCTGACAACATTAACGTTAGCAGCTAAACACACAAGTTAGCTAATGTTACCAACAACAAAACACAGCAATGTCAGATGGTACTAACTTACATTGAAATACGTGCTAATATCACTACGCTAATGGTGAATCAGTACAAAAACACACACAGAGATAACTTAATTTATTTATTTTATGAGGTTGCAGTAAGCCTAAATGACCGTTACCCGTGTCCATAAACGTTAGCTGCTAGACTGTAAAAAGAAAAAGAAAATTCTTACCTGCATATCGCCAGTATTTTTAAATAAATACTGTTTGTTTTCTCACACAAACCGCTCGTTTCGTGTGACCATAGACCATAGACCTGCATTATATGACTGACAGACAAGAACGGTTTGACCTGAAAATATCAAAATTGAAACTACTGCGGAAAAAAAGACACCTACATCTTGGATGCCCTTGAGGTAAGCTAAAACATACCAAAATTTAATTTCAAAGTGAACTATCCCTTTAAAGCTGCTCGTGAACCGATCATCTCTTCCTTCTAGTTAATTTATAGCATCAAATAAACATGAATGAACATAATAGGGAATGATGTTTTTACGCGAAAAGATGTCGGTACACTTCGTTTTTCAAGTTTAAATCCTCCAATGTTAATCTACTAACTCTCCTGACTGCTTTGTCGGACAAAATGGCGGATTATGATTGGTCACATCGCCTGTCAATCATACTCCCTGTGAAGGGTTGATGACGCAAAAATAATAACGACTCCACTGAAATTATTTGAAACTAAAGTAACGAGCCAATTTTTTTGAATAAAAAAAGTAGAAAGTACCGATATTCATGTTAAAATGTAAGGAGTAAAAGTAAAAAGTCGGCACAAAAATAAATAGTAAAGTAAAGTAAAAATATCTGAAAAATCTACTTGAGTACAGTAACGAAGTATTTGTACTTCGTTACTTCCCATCTCTGCATATAGCCTATAACACGCTCTCACATGTTTATTTTTTAATAAACCATATTCAACAACATATAAAAATGAAATAATCTTTATAGTAATTTGATAAAGCCGCAGCCATCATTACCAAGCGCGAACCATTGACAGTGAATGAAACGAAGCGAACTTAGCCTGCAGGCCATAGTGTGACATGCGTAAACCAATGGTGTAAACATAATCATAGATGACACGCCACAGGTTTTTATTTTTATTTAAAAGAAAGAATGTAGCTTATGTTTGTATGTAGGTCTAGGCAATTTATATTCACAATACTTAATAACTAATATTATTTTTATTGCATTTGTATTAGTCGTTTGAAGAGTTAAAAGAAAAATCGGTCGATCTTAACGCAAGTTTACAACCGGCAAGTCAGTCGGACTAAAAGGGAAAAATAAATAAATAATTGGGTCGGTACTAAATTGACAGGGTTACGGCAAACAAATATTTTAAGATTTTAACATTTTTTAAGGATGGCGTGAGATACAATTTGCAAGACAATGTATTCAATAAATAGTGCGTGTAATTTCTTCAGTACCATCAGCAGAACTGATAACGTCCAAGCTTATCGATACTGCGGTCATCCATAATTTGGCCCCAGGGCCCATTAATACTGGGTTTCAGTACCCATGCCTACATATGGGTGTGTGCATATGGATGAAAGCCTGTTGTGTACCGAACACAACAGGCTTTCATCCATATGCACACACCCCAAGAGACCGACTCTTGATTTGTGGTAGTAGCAGCTATTGTGAAACTCACCTTCTTCATCTACTGAGTGTGGATGGCATCAAGGTCTTGTCCTGAAGAATCACAGGGCCAAACGCTAGGGATTATATCTCATCTGATAACAAGAGCATAGCCATAAGTTTAAGAACTCTAATGATATCTTTAGCCCCTGATATTGCATTGGGGATATCAATTCAAACATTTTAAAGGCTAAGAGTATGAGCCATGAGTAAGCTGGCCAGATATCTGTGAAAAATAACTTGCATGCCTGAATCACATTTAGCATTTAAAAGTAAAAAAAAAAAATCAGTATTTATCAGTAAAAAATACATACAAATAAATAAATACCCCTGAGTATGGTGTCTGTCTCACTGGCCAACATAACTCAAAACAGACCTAGAGAAATAAAATAAAATATACCAATGACCATGATATCCTGTTATCATAATAGTTAAATAAACTATTATAACTACGACCATTATACCATTATATTTGTCGCCTATTATTTAGCCTACAGGCTTCTCAAGGCTTCACAATCACACTGAAAAAACCTGGGGTTAATGATTTTAAAATGTGAGACTTCTTTCAAAAGCATAAATCTTACAGACCCCAAACTTTTGGACAGCAGTGCATTGTATGTTTGAGGTGGTTTTGCTTACTAGTCATATGGTTCATAGCCGTGGAGATTTTCTTGGACGGGGGTGCAGCAGGCCTTCAGCATTATGATCTACAGTAGGAACATAACATGCAATTTCACAGAGCCAACAATGTAACATAGATTTACAATAGGGTTTATTACAAGAAACCAAGCTAGAGCAGAGGTGAACTGCAGAAAAGAGAAAGAATAATATATATCTATATATATATATATATATATATCTATATATATATATATATATATATCTTAAGATAATATATGAATTAATATAATAATTAATTATATATTAATATAAATAGATGCATATGAAATTAATAAAATGATTGGAAGTAAGCTAATTTATTTAACCTAAAAGAATGCACTGCACTGTTAGTAAGTGACGTCACTGATTAACAGTGCAGCGCATTCTTTTAGGTTACCGGTAAATAAATTAGCTTACTTCCAATCACCCATTGACAAATTACCAGCAAAACAAAACTATCAAAAACTGTTATCTACACAAAGATGTGGTTAAAACCCCAAACTTTCATAAACAAGAGCTCCAGTCTATAGTTAGTAACGTAGGCCTAACTTACCTCTTCTGAAAATGATTGAGATGCTAACGGACTTTTTCGAAGACAAAACCATTTCTATAAAGTAAATATTCAACAGGAGCGTGTCAATTACACGTAATAAAGGTGTCAGGGAGGTTTGTATGTATTATTTGTGTGAATTTGTTGACTAAACTCACCTGAAAGCAGTGAAAACAACAGCGAGAGACAAGAGTTTTGCTGTGTGTCAGTTGATGACGTTTCCCGTTTCCGTCTGCGCGCGCGCTCGCTCCAGTGTTTGAATGCGAATGTTCGAATGTTCACGCGCACGCACATTAAAACACTTCAAAGTCACGCAGCATTTAAATAAACATCTAGAATTAAAACATATAACAATTTAAAAAATCATTAATATTAAATCATGAATTTTAAACTCATTGTGTGTGTAGTTCTATGACCCATTCATGTGCAATATGCCAGGTTTATGGCACGCGATCAAAATTGTGACAGAAGCATTAAAAGTTTTTTATTTTATTTTTGAAAAATTCAATTTACATTTATATAATAAGTTGCGTTACAGTACTAATAATTGTGTTATATTACTAAATGGCAAGCAAACAAACAAAAAAAAAAAATCTGGGTTCCAGTCGGTTCCAATAATTAACTAGTGTATTCAACTTCGTCTATATTAGCCTAACTTATTGTGTGTGTGTGTGTGTGTGTGTGTGTGTATGTATGTGTGTGTGTGTGTGTGTGTGTGTGTGTGTGAATTATTATTATTATACATAATTATATATATATATATATATATATATATATATATATATATATATATATATAAATATAATAATAATAAGGTGAGATGTTCATCAGCTTGGCTAGGCTGGGAGACCAGCTAAAACCAGCTGACCACCAAATTGTCCAGGCTGGGAAACCAGCTTGATCAACTACGCCAGGCTGGGAGACCAGCTAAAACCAGCAAAGCTAGGCTGGGAGACCAGCTTGACCAGCTAGGCCAGGCTGGGAGACCAGCTTAAATAAGCTAAGCCAGGCTGGGAGACCAGCTTGACCAGCTAGGCCAGGCTGGGAGACCAGCTAAAATAAGCAAAGCCAGGCTGGGAGACCAGCTTGACCAGCTATAGGCCAGGCTGGGAGACCAGCTAAAATAAGCAAAGCCAGGCTGGGAGACCAGCTTGACCAGCTAGGCCAGGCTGGGAGACCAGCTAAAATAAGCAAAGCCAGGCTGGGAGACCAGCTAGGCCAGGCTGGGAGACCAGCTAAAATAAGCTAAGCCAGGCTGGGAGACCAGCTTGACCAGCTAGGCCAGGCTGGGAGACCAGCTAAAATAAGCTAAGCCAGGCTGGGAGACCAGCTTGACCAGCTAGGCCAGGCTGGGAGACCAGCTAAAACAAGCTAAGCCAGGCTGGGAGACCAGCTAAAACCAGCTACTTCCAGCTTAAACCAGCTAAAACCAGCCAACCAGCTTAGGCTGGTTTTAGCTGGATTTTTCAGCAGGGTCACCAGGCAGAGATAAAATAATCCAGGTCTGACCGAGTAATCAACGCAAGCAGCAGCTGCTGACCGACCGAGAGTAACGGACGTATTTTCAAACTTAAAATAGGCGGGCAGAGCTGCGCACACTCTCATTGGACAGTTTCCTGGAAGACAGACAGATTAACCAATCATGCTCAAAGTAAAACGCTGAAACAACCAATAACAATAGTTTGCGCGAGTTAACATAGTGGTGTAGGGCAGTTTTATTTGCAGTCTGTATTAATATTTAATTAATTGGTCAAATGACATGACAGTGTGAATACAAATGTAATAATGCAATCTAAACTGTTAGGCAAGCAGACAAAATTGTAAATTCACACAAAACCACATAAGGCAAAAGGTTTCTGCTGCACTGCTCTCTTGAGGGTGAAACGATTATTGTTAATAATGATAATAATTGTATTTTTACATATATACACTGAAGAGCTGTTATGATAAAGTCATTAAATGCTAATTAATTGTCATAATAATACGTTAAAAGGCAGATATTTTTGTAGTATGTTGTCGAAAACATTACGTTGTTTCAACGTACAGATCTTGTAAAAATTTCAACGTTGATTTAGAAGTGTTTTTGTTAACCTTTTTCAACCATTTAGCATTAAACGCTATTTCAGCGTTGTTTCAACGTTGAAACAACAACTGACATATTTCAACCATATTTCAACGTTGATTTAGAAGTGTTTTTGTTAACCTTTTTCAACCATTTAGCATTAAACGTTATTTCAACGTTGTTTCAACGTTGAAACAACAACTGACATTATTTCAACCATATTTCAACGTTGAAGGTCGGTCATGTGCCGGCTGAGCAAATGAACCATGGCTTGTTAACAACAACAGCACAATACATTTCAGCAAAGACGTGTGTATTAACTTTCTTACTTTGTATTTTTTTTTCTGAATTGCTCTAAAAAAGCTTAACACATGGGTGCTACGTGCATTGTTAACACTGCAAAATATGACACATCAAGACATGCATACAAAATACTTAAGAAATCATATTTCTATATACTCAAATTTGGTTAAAACCACATAGCTTTCATGACAGCGCTACAAAAACACATAAAAGTGAAACCCCATTCCCTTATCAACTGCTTTTCTTATTGTCGTGGGCTTTATAGGGTGAGTGATATTTCTTATAATACACAAGTGAGATAGACTAGTGCAAATATTACAAATATAGGTCGTTAAACTAATATTAGCACAAGTTTTGCCTAAACTACCTGACAAATGAAGCCACGCAATGGTGACGGAGTTAAGATGTTTATAATAAACTTTAACTCCGATTTCGCTAGCTATTTGAGTAAATGAAAACATAATACTTACATTTAAATGTGAATTTGCTGTCCACCACCGATCTCTAGTCTCGACTGCCTTTAAAAATAAATAAATAAATGCTGTCGTCAACGGCGCGCAATGACTTATGGGGTAGAATAGGGTAGGATAGGCCGCTAAGTGTCCATTTATGTATCCTTTCTTTCACGAGGAAACGAAGGGCGCATTTGGCGTCGCTTTTCAATCAGGGTAGCCTTCGTCGTGTCGCGATGACGCAACCGGCCTTCGAATATATGATATCTATGTTCGAATACGGCCTTCGGAGGATGCAGAACTGAATTGGGAGCCTTCATCGCGCCGCGGTGACGCAATCGGCCTTCAAATGCGACCTTCCAAGGATGCAGCCTTTGAATTGGGACGTCCTTCATCGCGCCGCTGTGACGCAATCGGCCTTCAAATGCGGGCAACCGGCCTTCAAATACGGCCTTCGGAGGATGCAGCCTTCACATTGGGACACAGCTACTCTGTCTTCGTCTGCACTACACTTCCAGTATCCCTCGTGTCTTCACACCTGAACTCTCTCCCTCATTACCCACCTGTTCATCGTCTTCATCCATGTCATCTGTGCTCACCTCATCATTGTTGATTTGTGTCTGTAGGTTCCCTCTTTCAGGTAGTCGTTGTCCGTTCTTAGTTATGGTAACGTCGTATTTGGTGTGAGTGTATCCTGGCTTCTTGTCTGTAACAGTTATATTTTTAAGTAAAACTTTGCATTGGAGCTGCCTTCATCGCTTTCTTCAACACCACACCCTGACAATGGGTTGAAGGTCCAAATTGCAGTTTCAATGCAGCTTCAAACTCAAAGGGCTCTACATGATCCCAGCCGAGGAATAAGGGTCTTATCTAGTGAAACGATCGGTCATTTTCTAAAAAAAAAAAGAAAGAAATGTATAGCCTATTTCAACCTCAAGTCCACTATATGGAGAAACATTTGTTTTACTGTTTGTGCATTTTTGTTCTTATTTTTACTAACAAAGGTAAAATAACAAAAAAGCTATATTGTGATTAATATGGTCATTATTATTAATACAAGTAATTGGAGGAAAATATGCATCGAGGATCGTTTTATTGTGTAATCGTTAGTGTGACGATCACACAAGTATTGTATTTGTACTTTAGGTATATTCAAAATTATTGGTTTCATTTTGAATATGTTATTGTGTTATTTTGGACAAAGAAACATTCGGAAGGGTTTTATTTTAATGTGATTCCTTGTAAAAAAAAGAGAAGTGTGCAATGCTACTCCTGACCGTTAGGGGCAGAGTCGAGCGATGGGTGTTAAGCTGTGCGAGTCGTGAGTTTTTCATTACTCCAGAGAGCTTGAACGTGACACGCTCGTTTCTCTCCTGTGTGTTACAGGTGGGTAAATGTTTAAAAACACTTTAAAGTTGAATTTAACCATGCTGAAATGTGTTTAGAATATAAGTGAATTGTTTTAGAGAAGTGATGTTCGTCAGAGGTTGTTTTTGAGTTTGATTTAAGCGAGAGAGAAAAGCTCGACCGATTAGCGGCCTACTGAAAACGCACATATGTAACGTCTGTGAGCGCGTCAATTAAAAATATACATTTTCCTTATACAAATGCACATGAAGGTATTCTATAAGCTCTAAAGGTTAATAAGTATGGTTTAATGTACTATATATGTGTGTTGAATGTCAATTGATAATGGTTAATGTGTAAAATAAGGTTTAAAGTTATATTTGAAGTATAGGCTATTAATAATTCTGAGAGTGATTTGCAGCATCGTATTATAATGTGATACTAGTAAAATATTGTTAATAGAAATGTCTAATCATTTAAGAGAAGTAATTGAGGTATATTACTATGGTTTTTGTATTTTTTTGATGAATAGTGTGAAATAAAAAACACAGAGTCAGTGAACATGAATGTGAAATTGAGAAGTTTATGCAGATTGTGAATTGACATGAACACTGAAAGTCATTATAATGTTAAGAAGACATTGAAAATGTGATATGTGAAGCATAATGTGACTCTGAGAAACAGATTTGTTTAATGAACATATTGTGAATAAATTACTCCAGAGAGCTTGAACGTGACACACTGTCTCCTCGTTTCTCTCCTGTGTGTTACAGGAGAATAATCTGTCCTTTCGGGTGCCGTCGCCACGGTACCCGTTACATTAGCTTCTGAATTGTAATCAAATCGAATCGTGAGGCAAGTGAAGATTCAGACCACTAAGCGAGATGAAATCCACCATTAGCACGTTCTCATAACAAGGAGAAAAATAGCCCTATCTAATAAATTCCAAATCTTGACAGCATGCACGACATGCAGGCATAGGTCTATTACAATAATGCTGCACCCTTGAGGGATTTTTGTTGTTGTTAATATTAGCATATATTTGTAAATATGAATTAGGCTATATTTAAAAAAATAAATAATAATAATACAGTTTTTCTCGATTGTTTACACACATTTTCTGGTACTTGAGACACAATGACCACAACATGTAACTCATTCACCAACCCCCTGAGTAGGGATGGGTATCGTTAAGGTTTTAACGGTATTACTACTCTTACCGATACTCCTTATCGACCCGGTACTTTAACGGTATTCTTATCGGTTCTTTTTGTTATATTAAAAAAAAAGGAAAAAAAGAATTTAGAACATAATTAATATTGCTTTATATTTTGAAATGTAAAATAAATATCTATAGCAAAAGAAAAAGCAATGCTTTAACAAAACAAATAAAACATGCATGTTATGCAGAAGGGTGCAGGCTTTTGTGCTTTATATACAGAAGACATAGGACACCAAAAACAAACTACAAACACATGGTCAAACAAAAAAAAAGTATACAATAAAACAAATATACAAATTATATACCCAGTGCTTTAATTTCAGTAATGTCTACTGACATTACTGTTCAGGAGTAATATGGGCTAAAAAGACATCTAATAAAGTCAGATGTAAAATAACACTGCATAGATTATCATAGATAGATTAAAGCTTATAAAAGCCAAAATTATTCATTCAAGAGCTGCGACTGATTTTCTCTTTGCCTTTTGTTGTTTGATTCACATTAATGGAGCAATCGTCAGCAGGCTTATTAGTTTGCTGCCTCTTTAAGACCAAATGCAGATCTAATCATTAAGCCTCATATTTTCTCCCAACTATTTACGCTCATTTAAGACATAAACTGTATTTAAGTGAATAAACTGTTTAAGTGAATCTCCCCAGCAAACACAGAACGTTCCCCTAACGTTCCCGTTTGGTTCCCATTTGGTTATTTTTTTGGGAACCAAACAAGAACGTTCTGGGAACGTTCCCTGTAGGTTATTTTTAGGATCTATGTTTATAACATTAAGGGAACGTTCCCAGAACGTTCCCTGTAGGTTATTTTTAGGTCTAAATTTATAACCTAAAGAGAACGTTCTGGGAACGTTCCCTGCAGGTTGTTATTTAATAACCTAAAGAGAACCTTCCCAGAACGTTCCCTGCAGGTTATTTTTAGGTTTAATTTTTATAACCTAAAGAGAACCTTCCCAGAACGTTCCCTGTAGGTTATTTTTAGGTTTATTTTTTATAACCTAAAGAGAACCTTCCCAGAACGTTCCCTGTAGGTTATTTTTAGGTTTAATTTTTATAACCTAAAGAGAACCTTCCCAGAACGTTCCCTGTAGGTTATCTTTAGGTTTAATTTTTATAACCTAAAGAGAACCTTCCCAGAACGTTTCCTTGCAGGTTTTAGGTTTTATTTTTATAACCTAAAGAGAACGTTCTGAGAACGTTCTCTGCAGGTTATTATTTTAATATCACTTACTATTAACAGGCAGATTCAACTGACAACGTCGTCAGTACGGTCCCCTAAGGTTATAAGATAACCAACAACGTTCAGATCTATTCGCAATAACTTTTTATTAATGATATTTTAAATTATGTTATATATTTTAATTCTATATGTTAAATGCTGCGTGACTTTGAAGTGTTTTAATGCGCATGCGCGTGATCAAACACTGGAGAAACCGCCATAAAACACCAAATGAAGAAGAAGAAGAAACACTGGAGCACGTGCGCTGCGCGAGAGCAGATGGAAACGTCATCGACAACTGACAAACAACAAAACTCCCGTCTCTCGCTGTTGGTTTCACTGCTTTCAGGTAAGTTTAGACAACAAAATCTCACAAATAATACACACAAACGCCCCTGACACATTTCTTACGTGTAATTGACACGCTTCTGTTAAATATTTATTTTAAAAAATGGTTTTATGTCTTTGAAAAAGTCCGTTAGCATCTACGCTAGCTAACCGTTTTCAAAAGACAACGTTAGGCCTAAGTTACGTTAAGTTGAGGTCTTATTTATGAAAGTTTGGGTTTTTAAACACATATTTAGTGTAGATAACAGTTTTTGATAGTTTTGCTGGTAATTTGTCAATGGGAAGTAAGCTAATTTATTTAGGCTAACCTAAAAGAATGCACTGTTCAAGTGACGTCACTTACCAATATTGCTAAAATGTGATTTCAGAATAGCGAGAGAAAAAATAAAACTCTACAACAAGGGGTGAGTTATTGTTTAATCATGATGATAATTCCATATGCATTTATTTCACAATATATTATCTTAAGATTTGTATATATTTATCTTTTATGCATTTCACCTCTGTTCTAGCTTGGTTCCTTGTAATAAACCTATCACATGTAATATTTTTGGCTCTGTGACAAACAGCATGTTATGTTCCTAGATCATCATGCTGTGATGGCCTGCTGCACTCCCTGTCCAAGAAAATCTCTATGAACCATATGACTAGTAAGCAAAACCACCTCAAACATGCAGTGCACTGCTGTTCAAAGGTTTGGGGTCTGTAAGATTTATGCTTTTGAAATAAGTCTCACATTTTAAAATCATTAACCCCAAGTTTTTTCAGTGAGATTGTCCTTGAGAAGCCTGTAAGCTAAATAATCAGCTAAATAATAGGCGACTAATACAATATTATAATGGTCATAGTTATAATAATTCATTTAACTATTATGATAACATGATATCCTGATGATTACTATATTTTATTTTATTTCTTTAGGTCTGTTTTGAATTATGTTGGCCAATGAGACTGACACCATACTGTCCAACTCAAAGGTATTTATGTATTTTTTTTATTGATCAATACTGAAATTCTTTGTACTTTTAAATGCGGTTCAGGGGGTCGACAACTTTAGGCAGTTATTTTTCACAGATTTATTTATTTAATGTTTATTTGACAGGGACAAATGCATAGAACATTGCTTTATAAAAAATACAAAGTAGATGCCATGCATACAGGTTTATAGCCATGACTAATTTGCAACCCCTTGATATCTTGGGCAGCTGTGGCTCATACTCTTAGCCTTTAAAAATGTTTGAATTGATATCCCCAATGCAATATCAGGGGGTAAATATATCAGTAGAGTTCTTAAAGTTATGGCTTTGCTCTTGTTACCAGATGAGATAAAATCCCTATTGTTTGGCCCTGTATTCTTCAGGACAAGACCTTGATGCCATCCACAGTCAGTAGATGAAGAAGGTGAGTTTAGCCGAATTCAGTTCTCTTTCACTTTTTTTTTTTACAGACACGTGCACGCAAAATGAAGTCAAAATGGCGAGTTTCCTCTTGTCTTGTGTTTTAAACAGAAAGAAAACGGATGCGTGTCATTTATATTAGTTCTGCGTATTCGTCTTAAAGGGACAGCAGCCTAACGTACCCGCAGCTGTTTGTGTTGCCAATGGTGATCAAACATCAAAAGAGAAAATGACTTGTAGCTTTAGCAAAGATACATTAATTTTATAGTTATTTTATTTTTACACTGAAGACTTATTTTACATTTTGATAAATCAATTTCTGTACCTGATAAGTTAGATTTAACTCAAAAACATAATGCACTGCTTATTTCAACTGTGTTTTTCTTCTATTGTATTTATCTATGCTTGTTATCTATTGTAATTTTCTATGCAGGTTCACTCCTCTACAAAATCCCCCCAATAGGGGTTATGCGGAGCGCCCAGCGGTCGAACCGGAAAGAGGTCTAAGCATTTCCGCTTTTCACTTCCGTACACATCTGCAGCGGTAGGTGATCTCTGAGTTTACTGTTCATTTTCGCTTATTACACTAAAATTCTTATTTCTGTTTTAATTAAAATGTCACGAAGGCTAAAATATCAGAAAAGGGAACATCCGAACAGCAGTTTTTGTTGTGTGCCGGTCTGCTCTATGTCGGGGAAAATGAGTAGTACAAATAGGTTCTGTACTCATAAAGTGACGTCAACATCAGCAGTAGCATTCGCCGTCAGGCAAGTGTTATTTAAATAAACTCCTGATGTACTTACAAACTTTCCAATGCCTCGTTTAATGAGTACAGAACCTATTTGTACTACTGTAGTAGTTTGGTACCATTCTGGGCATTATTAGTGGGGTAATTTACCAGATACAAACCTGGAGCCGTTAGCGCATGCACTAAACCATACAGCTGATATCTCTAAATAAACTCAAAATTTTTCAATATCGTGCAGCACTAATATTGAGCATATCTTAAAGTGAACCTGGAATGATAATTTGTGATACCAGATGAGATGTATGTATGATAGATTTTGAACTGTACTATTTTTTCTATTTCAGGTTCCAGCGGAAGGCATCAAGGCATCAGACGTTGGCCTGGACAGATGCACCTGTAAACTACACCGACCTTTGCTTTTGCATGGATGGCTGATTATTACTATGTTCTGTGAGGGTTTCATTATAGCAAAACTGAGCACCTGTGACAGTGGAATTTGTAGGTGTAAAGTCACAGAGATTAAAAAAAAATTGATAGCAGTTTCAAACTTTTTTTCACTTTCTTTCTCATAAACAACACAGCAGTTACAGGTTTTCAAATTCTTCATTGGAGGTGAGACTTATACATAAAAGGTAGAGCGAATTCGCAGGTCAGAGTTCACTAGACTTAAATATTATTTTCTCTGTTTTTTATTTGACTTCAGAGAGAGGCTTAATGGGTATCCTTACCCCTATATAAAACATTCCTTTTTTGATTTGTAGTCTGAAATAATAAATAGTGCAATATAAATAAATGCAATGTAGTGTTTTGAAATATATAAATTTTTCTATACACATTGATGCTGAAATATCTGAATAAATACATGATACCAGCAGCGCTCGTGCTCTCATATCTCCTACAGCTTGTGACACACAATCCCACCTCACTCTTTTCATTTGCTCCAGATGAATATTACTGCCATTACAGGGCTTGAATTTTGGCATGGGATTGTGTGTCCATGTAACACGTTGTCTTTTTATTTTCTTGTTAAATTTGCAGATGGTGTTGGGAGTTTAAATGTTTTGAGCGGTGTGAAGATTGGCACATTCATGTATATTGTATATAAATAAATACTTTTTCAACTTTTTAGCCAAAGTTATAGGCTACAGTTTGCAAAAGATAGTTTTAATTAAAATGTTTGTGCAGTTTTATTTATTGAAATATTTACATGTTTGAAATATTAAATGTAAATTACTGTTCCTGAATACATTTTGCTAACGCTGTTTTTAATGACTTATTTTAGGTTGATAATTAAACAATGAATCAACAAAAACATGGATTGTGTGCTGATTTATTTATTTAATACAAACTGATTGATTTACTTATTAATGATAGTTTCTGTAAATTCAATTTATTGTAATAATATATTCATAGGATTCTTAAGTGTTTGAACAATAAACAATGTAGAATATGTTTGTAGACCTATAATTTGTGTACAGGCATATCAGGATGTGTAGACGTTAGGGGAACGTTCCCCTAACCTTCCGGGAACGTTACGAGAACCTTGCGGGAACCTTTCGGGAACGTTCTGGGAACCTTTCGGCAACGTTCCGGGAACGTTCCCCTAACCTATAGGGAACGTTCTATTAACGTAAAGAAAACTTTCCTGGCTAACCAATAGGGAACGTTCCCAGAACGTTCTGGGAACCAAAAACTAACGTTCCCAGAACGTTCCCAGAACGTTAAATTGTTAGCTGGGTCCAAGACGGACATTTTTACATATTTTTGTGTATATTTGATCATTTAAATGCGCACACGAAGCCCAAAATATATGTTGCTTGTCTCGTTGCGGTGTGTTTCGGAGCGCGCGCCGCATTTGGAACAGCGTCTATTGCTCAATTTTGGTACTTTTAATAGCCTTTTATTATCAAACGCCTCCCGCAGTTTAGCAACAGTAGGGGAGACCGGGGATGGTTGTAACACGGGTCAGTTGTAACAATTCCAATCTGTCCAATCAGGAACTAGTTACAAATCACCTGATTCACTTCGCACATGCTCAGTTTAGTTCTTATTCCACATGTGATAAAGTAGAGCCCTGTGGCAGACACAGCACATGTTAGAGTGGAAAAAACAATTTTGAGATAAGAAAGTTACTTTTTTTACTTTTTTTGTTTTTGTTATGGGAATTTCTGCTTTGTAGTTAAACTCATCAAACTTTATTATGTTTATTGTGTGTCTGTGTAGATATTTTCCATGCAAGTTGTTAGTGCTAATGTTTTGCCTGTTAGCTGTAAGGTGAGCTAGTTCATGGCTACATGACTCTGGGTTAGTTGTAACAACAAGATTCTGGGTTAGTTGTAACAACAATGAAACATTAAATTTTATTATGCCAATACTATAGACTGACAGTAACAACCATGGTTACACAAATAGAATGTTCAAGTGTTCAAGTTCAATTTATTATGGTCAATTACTATGACAGAGTAACAACAGAGTCACACACACACACACACACACACACACACACACACACACATGCGCGCACACACACACACACACACGCACACACACACACAATGTTCAAGTGTTCAGTTTTATTAATTATTATTATTTAAAATTTACAATTTTATTATTCAATTTATTATTATTATTTTATTTATTATTTATTATAATTTTATCAATTTATAATGGTCAATTACTATGACTGAGAGTGACAAACACTGAGACTAAGAGTGACACACACACGTCAGTTATATTGAAAAGTCAGTGTTAAATAAAAACCTTTCAAAATAATTTTTTTGTCAAAATCCTTATTTCATTATGTTACATATCACCCCGGTGGATATCATAATGTTACATCTCACCCCAGGGTATGTTACAACTAACCCAGACTATGGGGTGAATTGTAACATTTAACTCTTCGTGTTTGAAACTAAACCATGCATTTTCTGTTTGTGTTGCAAAGATAATAGATATGTCATTTAATAGCAGACACTTGTAACTAGTTTGGATCACATTTTGAACACACTGACTTCAAAGTATTACAAGATATAGACAGAAAGGTCAAAACTGTTACAACCATCCCCGGTCTCCCCTATAGACTACATTTTACAACAATCACCGATCATGCAGATTCTGAAGTTACGTTTGGGATTTAGGGAGAAATGACAGCGCACCGCTGTGAAGGGAAGGAAGCTGCGCTGGAGAGAATGCGGCTTTAGTTTTTAATGGTTATACATCAAATATCTTTTTTATAATCATTGGAAGCCAAAATCTAAATCTAAAATAAAATTAGTTTAATATCAAAGATCTAAAGTGTAGCCTAACCGTTTGAATGTTTAGTTCTGTCCTCATCGTCACTCATTAAGCAGGGCTGTTGTGTTGTGCGCGCCGTCGCTCCACGTGAAAGATCGCTCTCTCGCTCTCTCTCTCTCTCTCTCTCTCTCTCTCTCTCTCTCTCTCTCTCTCTCTTTAGCAAAAATGCATCACAGTCAAATAGTTCAATATTATTATATATAGAAGTGGCTGGCGAGATTAAATTTGCAAGATAATAATTTCTTAATAGCAATAGCACTTTCTTAATTTCTCCAGTACCGACAGCAGAACCGATAACGTCCGAGCTTATCGATCCAGCGGTATTTAAAAATTCAGCACCGGGGCCCGTTTAATACCGGGTTTCGGTACCCATCCCTACCCCTGAGCCAATTCTGCTAAACTACAAGCACAATTCCTGCTTTACACTCAAACTGCAGATCTAAAACACACTTTTTTCAAAACACTACACACAATTCTCTGCTTTTGGCACAATTTTCATGCAGAAAATCTCTTGTTTTCACAAGGAACACACTGCCATTCAGATATGCACACTGACTCATCACATGGGCAAACACCCGTCACACAGTTTTACAATTAGCAATCAGAGCTTTAGCATAAAAGGGCAACAGATGAGCTCTTCAATGGGGCAATGGATGCCAACATTGGATTTTTTTTTTTATTACTAAAGTAAATTCTTCTGTTGTTTTGTATGTAGACCACTGTATGTCCTACTTTGTGTTGGTTGGGATGTACACTGTGTACATTGTTTTTGTGGGAAAAATAAAATATATTCGTTACCATGTATTTGTGTGTTCTGAGTATAAAAACAGTATTCTCAGATATTTTACAACACACTTATGTATGTACTGTCTGTAGAAAGTGTAACACCGAACAAAAAAAGGCCTAAATCATTATGATGAATGGAGAAGAAGTGTTTTCCATTCATCACAGTGTTTTACATTGAGCACATCAGTGTTCAACTGGTTCTTATAAATGTCTATTCATATGATGGTTTGTGTGTGTCATTTGAAAACAAAATACCATTTTGAGAAGAAATAACATTGTTTTGAATGTAAAGTTTCATTTTGCAGGAGAATTGAGGGGTTTTGCCCATTGTATGTGTGTTTTTGGATTTGTGTGTAGAGTTCTGAGAATATGAGGCATGCTTTCAGAAAATGTGTGTAAACAATCGAGAAAAACTGTAATAATAATAAAAAAAAAATAGAAAAGAGTGAAATAGAAAATGTTTCTTTCATGTCTGAAGGATTACCGAATATGCAGGAAACGTCAAATGCATCCATTTTGATTTGGCTCTCCATATCTGTTATACAAATGTCATGGGTTTCATTTGAACAGTTTTTGTATTGGACTTTATCACTGTGCCCCCCAGCCCAGTCACAGTGATATACATGAGTGCAAAAACCAGCGCCATTATGTCGAGTCATTTTTTTTCTTTCAAAATCTCCAATGACTGTAATATATTCGCATTTAATAAGGTGATTTTATTTTCACGTTTTCCCTTAACAAACTTATTAATTGTAATTTTTCTTATCAATCGTCGACCACTGATATTCGACACACCACCCTTGATTAAACAGTAATAGAAATAGAATAGAAATAGTAAAAATCAAATCAAGGGTTTATCTCACAAACACACGGGTAAAATGCATATAAAGTCCCCATAAAAAGAAAAGAACAAAACAGTCTGTAGATATATTGTTTGCTATCCCTTTTTTTTTTTTTACATTTCATATGTCATGTTGAGATGCTGCTTGCCTCTAGCGTTTATGAACGATTTAGCAGGATTCTGTGTACCTTTACCAATTTTTAATGTGCTTTGTTCTACTTGTTCAAAAAAAAAATTAATTATGTTCATGAAAGTTAAGTAAATATGGACCCTTGGAGAAACAACTTGATTGATAATTTTGTATTTCTAATAATATTTCAATTACAGTAATATTTCATTAAAATGTATATTCAATTTATTTGCAAATAATTTTCCATTGTATTAGATTTTGGATTAAGTATTGATCTTTACTGAGGATAGCAAACGTGTTTACAGTCTGTGCTTCCTGAATTCAACTACACTGTAAAAACTAATGGTGCATCAGATATCCTGTCGGATAATCAATGAACTTAAAGGAATAGTTCACTTTAAAATGAAAATTCTGTCATCATATACTCACCCTCATGTTGTTTCAAACCTGTATGAATTTCTTTCTTCTGCTGAACACAAAGGAAGATATTTAGAAGAATGTCAGTAACCAGACAGTTTCTGGGTCCCATTGACTTCCATAGTATAGTTTTTTTTTTTATATCTACAAGACAGAGTGTAAACCAGGCCGAATTCCGAGTCCTGAAAAAATAATGTTTCTATCGTGACTGAAGGACCTGCCGAATATGCAGAAAACGAATGCATATAGCCTAAAAATAAATAGTTAATAGCCTGGACTACATTTCGCGATCATTTATTTTAATCTCATTGGATTATTAATTTAATCATGCATGTACACGGACCTGGCTCTCCATAATTGTTATAAAAATGTCATGGGTTTTATCCGAACAGTTTTTGTATGGGGCTTTATCACCGTGACCCCCATAGTCACAGTGACACACACAAGTGCAAAAACCATGCGCCAGCACGTCATGTGTCATTCTTTACACATTCTGTTACAAACGAAACTGCATTCGCGTTTAAAAAACGTGCCTATTTTCACGTTTCTCCACAATCGTACAAACATTCCAGGCTGATAGTCAATTGATCAAACTCCTAAAACAGTATAATATATATATATATATATATATATATATATATATATATATATATATATATATATATATATATATATATATATACAGGGCCTGAAATTAACACCCGACCACACGCCAAATGCGGGTGAATTCTGCAATTGGCGGGTAACACTGTCAATCTACCCGCCACATTGGCAGGCAGCCAATGAGAATCGACCCTTCGCGGGGAGTTTGATTGACAGGCGATCTGGCCAATCATAATCCGCCGAATCCGCCTTTTTTTTTGTCCGACAAAGCAGTCAGGAGAGTTCAACGTTGGAGGATTTGAACTTGAAAAAACGGAGTGTACTGAGTAAGCCTACTGACATCTTTCCGCAGTTAAAACTACATTCCTTCTTATATTCATTCATGTTTATTTGATGCTATAAATTAACTAGAAGGAAGAGATGATCGGTTCACGAGCAGCTTTAACTTAAGGCACCACAGCGATCTGTCAAGATACTGTAATAATTTTTGGCCACCACTAGGGGCCACTGGCAAGCCTTCTTGCGGCTTGAGACCTATACTGCCACCACCTTTAATTCTAACCCGGTCTGGTCCGGGGGGAGCACACCAAACACACTCCAACACAGGAATTACCAAAGGAATACACTTTTTTATTAGTAACAATAGCAGCCGTATGGCATTCGCTCACTCAATTATCCTGATTACATATACTGGTCATCTCATTTCATTAAACCGTGAACACACATTTTGTTAGGGAACCAAATACTCATTCCAAATTCACAGCAAACTATAGTGATATCTCAGACAAAGCACACTTAATTAGAAACTCCAATCACATGCCCTAGATACAATAACCAGCATAGGCAATCAACATACAGTTCATGAAGGCAATAATCACCAAGGGCTAGACACAACACAACACACATAATAAATCATATAGAATGATTAAAATAATTTCGGACTTCCCTGTCCACGTCCGACGACACCCTGCCGTCACTGTGAGGACTCAACCTTCCTCGCCGCGGTAATGGTAGGAAGGTCTCGTTACACCAGCCAGGTCCACCTACACTTACTTCCCTATCTTTCTATTTTTCCCCCCAACTGTCTACCTCCAGGCCAATAAGTGGGACCCCGGTTTTCTTCACGCCGGTGGTGCTAGCCAACCACGAACGCCACAGATCCCCTTTGTGAACCCAGCAGGTTAAAAACACAGTTTATCAGTCTCTCCTCTCCTTCAGTGTCCGACAACCCCCATTTTAAAAGTCCCCAATTATCGTTCATCGTCCACAGGTGTTCCAGAAACCATAAATCCTTCCGTGTTTGTCCGTGACAATGACGTCACGCACCGTCCATCGAATCATAATCATTACACTACTTCCCCTCTTGAAAAATGGGACTCGTCCTCGAGTCCCTAAACAGCTCCATCATAATCCTTAAACCACACAGGGGGTTTTCTTATTCGTAGGGGACGGCCCCCCTCTGTAATAGATATCGTTGGTGTGGACAATTTCCCCCCAGCCGCAAACAGATCACTCCTGCTAGCCCCCTCCGCAACCGTAGATCCAGCAGGTAAGGGAGGCTCTCTCACTGTAGCCGGAGACACAGGGGGGCAACCACTGTCCACCACTGGAGCTTCTGCCAAAGCAGAGGGCAGCTCAGCCTCAATAAAAAGCTGCGATGCTTGGGATCCCCCGATAGCAGCCGACCGCCCAGGTGAAGCAGGTACTCCAGCAGCAGGTGAAATAGCCAACTGAAATTCGTCCGCGACACCAGAAGAAGCAGATGAATGGACGTCCCCAACAGCAACAGGAACATCAGGTGGCCGTGATCGTCGAAACACCCAAGTAGACCCAAAGCCTGGACCCCTTTCCTTCCTCCCCGTAGTCTGGGCAGATGTAATCTCCTGGTCAGCTTTGGCTTTTGTATAGCCACCCCCAGACTCTGCAACCATAGAAGGGACATAAGGTTTCAGCTGATTAAAATGCACCACATGATCTATACCTCCTGCCTCTGGTTGTATCCGATACAACACTTCAGATACCTTCTCCAACACCTTATAGGGGCCCTTAAACCGTTTCTGCAATTTTGGGCTCACCCCCTTCTTCCTGGCCTTATTCTTTAGCCACACCAACTCACCCTCTGAATAATACTGAAACCTGGCTTTAAAGTCAAAATGCAACTTTTGATGTTCCGAGGCTCTAGCCTGATGATTTTTCACTGCCCCAACTACAGTTGCCAGGCTTTCAGCTACCCCCTTCACATACTCATTCACGGTTGCAAATCGCTCTTGTCCATCTACGTCCATCATGACATCAATAGGCAAAACCATCTCCTGCCCAAATAAAACTTTATATGGGGTAAAGCCAGTACTGGAATGAACACTACTTCTATAAGCCATCATTACATAAGGCAAAAGGACATCCCAATTCTGCTGATTATCCTCAACATAAAAAGACAACATGGACAGCAATGTACGATTAAACCTCTCAATCATTCCATCTGACTGCGGCTGATATGGAGATGTCCTTGTCTTATTAATGCCTAGTAACCGACACAATTCCCCAAACAAATTTGATTCGAAATTTCGACCTTGGTCGGAATGCAGGCTTCTAGGGGTTCCATAACGACACACCCACTCTTCTACAAGTACTCTGGCTACGGTCTTTGCTTCCTGGTTTGGGAGTGGGTACGCTTCTGTCCACTTTGAAAAATAATCCCCCACAACCAACACATATTTGTTTTTAAGGAGGGTCTCAGGGAGGGGCCCTAATATATCAAGTGCAACTCGTTCATAAGGACGAGATGTTACAGAAGGAATAAGCGGGGCCCGGGGAACCGGACCGTTTTCCTTATGAACCGCACATTCAGGACATTCTTGACACCATCGTTTCACATCCTTATACCATCCTGGCCAATAAAAACGACCCCTCACCTTTTCTTGTAGCTTTTGCACTCCTAAATGGCCTCCCGTAGTTATATTATGCAACAACCTCAAAATGTCTGGCACCATAGACTGTGGAATAATAACTTGAGTTTTTGCCCTCAGACCAATTTTTGAAGGCAACACCCTCACCAACCTCTGCCCCTTAACCTCTATCTGCTCCCAGACCAAGGCATACTTCTTAAGGGATGGGTAGGTCTTCATAACTGCTTGTCGATTACCTTTCTGAGTCTTCAATGTTAACATCAAACTCAACTCTGGGTCCCTATGCTGAGCTTGTGTCAAATCATTCTCTCCTCCTTCCACCCCCCTAATTTCTTGATTCGAGAACTCTCCCTGTTCCAAAGCACCACCCTGAGGTAAAGATTTTACCTCTACATAACTAACAGAGCTAGCCACACCCTCTCCAGAATAAGCTGGTAATCTGGATAGCGCATCAGCATTAATGTGGTCTTTACCTGGTCGATGAACAATTTTATATTGGAAAACAGCTAATTGTTCCAACCAACGGGCCAACTGGCCTTCCAAACCCTGAAAATTATGCAACCAACGAAGAGAATTGTGGTCCGTTCGCAACAAAAACTCTTTCCCTAAAAGGAAATGTTTGAAATACTTGGTAAAAGTAACCACACTAAGCAGTTCCTTCTTTGTGGTGGCGTATTTACGTTCTTGTTTACTCAAAGTCCTACTAGCATACGCCACCACTCGCTCCAACCCATCAACTTCCTGTGACAAAACAGCCCCAATCCCCGAATCACTGGCATCTGTATCCAGGATGAATGAACGCTGGGGGTCTGGATAGGCTAAAACCGGAGCAGTAGTAAGGCACAATTTCAACTTCTCAAAAGCAGTCTGACAGCAATCATCCCACTGAAATCGCCTCCCCTTTTCTGTTAGCCGATGTAACGGTCTAGCCAACTCAGCAAAGCCCTTCACGAATCGTCTATAATATGAGGCTAAGCCCAAAAAGCTTCGTACCTCAGTCTGATTTTTAGGGGTTGGCCACGATTGTACAGCTTCCACTTTGCTGGGATCAGCCATAACCCCCTCAGCCGAAATAACATGACCAAGGTACTGTACTTTGGTGGCAAACAGATTACACTTAGATGGTTTTACTTTGAGATTGGCAGCCTGCAATTGGGACAACACTTGACCCAACCGCTGAAGATGTTCCCCAAAATTCTTCCCAAAAACTATAATATCGTCTAGGTACACTAAACACACGGACCACTGCAAATCTGCCAGAATCAAGTCCATAAGCCTTTGAAATGTACTTGGACTATTAGACAGCCCAAACGGAAGAACATTAAATTCAAAGAGCCCCTGTCTTGTTATGAAGGCTGTTTTAGGGCGATCAATAGGGTCCACTTCGACCTGCCAGTAACCGCTAGCTAAGTCTAAAGTAGAAAACCACTGTGCATGGGTTAAGCTATCTAATGCGTCGTCAATACGTGGAAGGGGATATGCATCTTTTCTAGTGACATCATTTAACTTACGATAATCGACACAAAACCTCAATGTGCCATCTTTCTTTCTCACCGGCACAACAGGAGCAGCCCAAGGACTACAGGAGGGTCGTATGATACCACTTTCCTGCATCTGCTTCACATGATCTGCCACCTCCTGCTGCAAATGAAGTGGTACCCGACGAGGGGCCAATTTAATGGGCTTTGCATCCCCTGTGTCAATTTGATGGAGAGTCCTATGGGTCCGTCCTAAATCCGTGTCACCTTTACTAAAAACAGAAAAATAGTCACTCAATAATTCTTGCACAGCTTGTAACTGTAGGGGTTCCAGGCCTCTATTATTTAACCCCAGATTTTGCAACAGCACTTCGGCTGTCCATGGCTGCTCTACTGCATCTTTCATTGAACTTAGAGAATTGACTGCACTATCCCCCGTCTGAACATCGGTACACAAAGTCCCAATAGTCATCCCTTTCCTTAATACAAGTTCCTCACTTGTCACATTAATTACCCTTAGTGGCAGCACTCCTTTTTCCACCCTACATAACACCCGGGCCACCAGAACTTCAGTAACTAATCTATCCGAAGGTTCCAGCATTCCTTCCATGCACTCTAGCCCCACTCCTTCAACACTACCAGGAATTATAACCTCAGTTCTTGGGGGCACAATCACATCCTGCCTCACTGATACAGTCCTGGTCTTGTTGTTCACATTACCCAATTGTAGCGGTAGGCTCTTCCCCATTAAGTTACAACACTGTGCATTTAAGTCAATCACTGCACCAAACTTCCTCAAGAAGTCAGTGCCCAAAATGATCTCCTGTAAAGGTATATCAGCTACTAAGAAGTCTGTGGCCAAAGCCAACGCCTCTATCTGGCACACAGTTGACCATTTTCCCACAATATTCATTTGTCCCCCATCAGCTACAGACACCTTCCCTGAAAATGGCACTAATTCAGAGCCCCCATTTGTTGCTTTTTGCCAGAATTCTTTAGACACTACCGACACCTGAGCCCCAGTATCTAACAACAACTCACAGGCTACCCCTCCCACTTTAGCTAATAAAAACACCCCAACACCCTGTTCACTACAAGAAACACTAATTTGCAGGCCAGTCGTATAATCAGGGAGGGGGGCGAGCATTTGACCTTCTTTACTCGCCCCCTCTATTTTCCCTGTACATAAGGACACTCTCTTCTCAAATGGCGATCACAACCGCACTCCCAACATACATCGCCACGGCCCTTTTGGCCCCGACTACAACCTTGTAATTCAGAATGGGAAGGAGCCCTAGAAAAAGAGGCATTATTGACTTGAGTCTTAGTAAGATTTTGAACAGACACCTGTAAAGTTCTAACTTCCTGGCGCAAACTCTCCACAGTTTCAAGCAATATAGCCATTTGGGTATCGTTCGGATTGTTATTAGACACTCCGCGCACCTTCAATTCAGGTGTCATCTGACTACGTTCTAACTCTCGAATGAGCTCCAATTCAGAAGCCAAATTTATGGCTGCCTCTAATGTAACTGGTCTAGCACTACGGAGCTGTATTCGTAGATCACCGGTTCCAACATGTGCAATAAAATGCTCACGTGCTAGTAAATCTTGAGTATCACAGTTAGCCACTGGATAGGATTTGGCTACTAATCGCCTCAAAGCGTTACCAAACTCACGTGCACTTTCCCCTGGTAATCGTCGCCTAGCTGACAAACTTGCACGATTCCAATCCTCACTTTCGCAAGGATCAAAACACTTACTCAACGCTTCTTTAAGTTTAGCATAACTACTACGATCTTCTAGGGTCAAACCACAGAACACATCTCTTGCTCTGCCAGACAACAAAAGTGACATGAACTTCAATTTTAAGTCCCTGTTCCAATTATTCACCTCTGCGGCCATTTCAAATTGCTGGGACCAATCAGACCAATCACGCCCATTACCTGTAAATGTCTCTGGCATGAACACAGGACGGTTCACTATACTACTAGCAGAAGCAGTCCTACCCATAGCTGTTTCAGCAGACAATTCCTGACTAGAATGTGCATTTTCAGTGTGCTCCATTTTAATAATTTAACAACACCCAAAAAAAAAAAAAAAAAAAAAAAAAAAAAAAAAAAAAAAAAAAAAAAAAAAAAACTAAATAAATAAATATGGGTATATTACAATTCTATCCCACCGCTGCTACCAGTGTAATAATTTTTGGCCACCACTAGGGGCCACTGGCAAGCCTTCTTGCGGCTTGAGACCTATACTGCCACCACCTTTAATTCTAACCCGGTCTGGTCCGGGGGGAGCACACCAAACACACTCCAACACAGGAATTACCAAAGGAATACACTTTTTTATTAGTAACAATAGCAGCCGTATGGCATTCGCTCACTCAATTATCCTGATTACATATACTGGTCATCTCATTTCATTAAACCGTGAACACACATTTTGTTAGGGAACCAAATACTCATTCCAAATTCACAGCAAACTATAGTGATATCTCAGACAAAGCACACTTAATTAGAAACTCCAATCACATGCCCTAGATACAATAACCAGCATAGGCAATCAACATACAGTTCATGAAGGCAATAATCACCAAGGGCTAGACACAACACAACACACATAATAAATCATATAGAATGATTAAAATAATTTCGGACTTCCCTGTCCACGTCCGACGACACCCTGCCGTCACTGTGAGGACTCAACCTTCCTCGCCGCGGTAATGGTAGGAAGGTCTCGTTACACCAGCCAGGTCCACCTACACTTACTTCCCTATCTTTCTATTTTTCCCCCCAACTGTCTACCTCCAGGCCAATAAGTGGGACCCCGGTTTTCTTCACGCCGGTGGTGCTAGCCAACCACGAACGCCACAGATCCCCTTTGTGAACCCAGCAGGTTAAAAACACAGTTTATCAGTCTCTCCTCTCCTTCAGTGTCCGACAACCCCCATTTTAAAAGTCCCCAATTATCGTTCATCGTCCACAGGTGTTCCAGAAACCATAAATCCTTCCGTGTTTGTCCGTGACAATGACGTCACGCACCGTCCATCGAATCATAATCATTACAATACATTACAGAGCCACAAAACGGTATTGTCTAAATTTCTTTAAAAATGACCAAATTTTAACGTTGAGACTTTGTTTAATATCAAAAGTAACCTGGACTGTCTTGTCTGCCAGCGTGTTGTCAGTGTCTCTGCTGCGCGATGTGTTTTTCATTGCGTGACATCATGGTTTGGCGTGAGCGCGGTCAAAGTCCTTTTAGGCAAATTGTCTCTGGCGCGGTGTAGCTTGTCGGACATTGCAACAGTAACTAAAGGGGCGAAGGTTTTTTTTTGCAACTGTTCTTTGACATTCAAACGAAGTTGTAGCCTATGTTTCGTTGGATTTTAGCTAAAACTGTGGCGGCACATTACTGGAGTAAAGAAAGCATCTGTGAAAGCAGCGCAGTTTGAGTGTTTCGGAACGTATGTGATCGGAGAGAATATGCGTCTTCTCTGACTACGTTTGAATGTGTGAGTTGTATTGAACTGTTGGTGAGATGAGATAATGCAACGCTGACATAGGCTACAGTACAATGGCATTTGCACAGATGTTGTGTCCAAATGTCCGGTTGCCTACCCGGTAACTTTACCAGTAATAACAATATTAATTTAGTTCTGCTTAACGGTTCCTGAACGCTGTAACTGAAGGGGGTAGCACACTGGACGCGCAGCTCAGCGCCGCGCCGCGGAGCGCCACGTCTTTTAAATTCGAACACATTATTCTCTATGAGAGTATACACACCGGCGGCGTCTGTCCGCGGCGCCCAGCAACGGCTCAAGGGGGTCGCACACCGGACGCGCAGCTCAGCGCCGCGCCGCGCAGCGCCACGTCTTTTAAATTCGAACACATTATTCTCTATGAGAGTACACACACCGGCGGCGCCTTTCGGCGTCTGTCCGCAACGGCTCAGGACCGTGTTCAAAATCCTGCCGCGCCACCGAGCGCCATTTACATAGTTTTATATTAAATTTACATTTATGTGTCTCAAATCGTAGTTAATGTATATACGGACTTAACCCCGTGCTGCAATATACATTTAGTTTAAGATTTATTTACAGAAATCAGAAAATTGCTGATGTTATCGGATTTTCAGGTGACAGTTGTCCTAGACGTGGCGCGGCGCGGCGCTGAGCTGCGCGTCCGGTGTGCGACCCGCTTCAGGACCGTGTTCAAAATCCTGCCGCGCCACAGAGCGCCATTTAAATAGTTTTATATTAAATTTACATTTATGTGTCTCAAATCGTAGTTAATGTACATATGGACTTAACCCTGTGCTGCAATATACATTTAGTTTTATATTTATTTACAGAAATCAGAAAATTGCTGATGTTATCGGATTTTCAGGTGACAGTTGTCCTAGACGTGGCGCGGCGCGGCGCTGAGCTGCGCGTCCGGTGTGCGACCCGCTTTAGACCTAGTGCAGCTCGTAGCCTATGTAAACAAATCACACGCGGCTGTGTTGATGGCTGGGCACGCCGCGCCGCGCCACGTCTAGGACAACTGTCACCTGAAAATCCTATAACATCAGCAATTTTCTGATTTCTGTAAATAAATATAAAACTAAATGTATATTGCAGCACAGGGTTAAGTCCATATGTACATTAACTACGATTTGAGAATAGAGAATAATGTGTTCGAATTTAAAAGACGTGGCGCTGCGCGGCGCGGGGCTGAGCTGCGCGTCCGGTGTGCGACCCCCTTAACGTTATATCTGTATTCGAGTTATTAATACTTGTATGGATCTCGTTAATAACTTGACAGCACTTAAATGTGTATTCGTACAAGTTAAAGAACAAATGTTTGTGCAATTCCTTTTTTTTCACCTTTTATGAGGCAAAAAAAAAAAAAAAAAAAAAAACTGGCTGGTAAAAAGTCACTGTGGCGGGTGGATTTTTAAATCCACCTGCCACAGTGGCTGGTGGTCAAAAAAGTTAACTTCAGGCCCTGTATATATATATATAAAAAACTTACAAACACGCGGGTAAAATGCACAAACAATCTATATCAAGTCCCCATAAAAACAAACAAACAAAACGGTCTGTAAATAGCCTACCATATAGCCTATTATTGCTGCCTAAAGCCAATCTCTTTTTTAAATCGTCATGTAATGTCTTGAGATGTTGTTTTCTCGCCCTCTAGCGTTTATATACGGGTTTGCAGACATCGCTGTTATCTTCATCATTGTTTTGACTTTTTTTTGAAAAATAAAATAATAATAATAATAATAATAATAATAATAATAATAATAAAATGTAAATATGTGCAGTGTGCACTAAGAGGAACAGCTGCTTGATTATTTCATATTTCTAGTAATATTTCATAATAATCATTTTAACATTTCGTGCAATATTATGAAATACAATTTATTTTTGAGTAGTTAGATTTGCGTGATATTCAAAGTGACTTAAACTGCTATCAAGATATACATATTTTATCATATTTTATCATGCATTCCCTGGGAAATAAATCCACTGGTATTGCTATAGCACCATGGCTAAGTTCGGCTGGCATCCAGGCTAATAGCACCATGCTCTACGCTACAGGAATTAATGTTAGATGATTTACAGTAATAGAACAGTGAGATGCCCATAATAATTCAGGATGAATTGGAGTTTCTTACATAAAATAACCATCAGCAGAACTACATACTGTAGCATTTCCATTGTCAAACCTGTCAGAAAAAGCTACACAGAAAAAAAAAGTTTACACAGCAGATGATTTAGATTAGGTTAGTCACTGGTTAGACATTGAACAGTTAATAAAACAATCCTCTGGGAGTGGGAGTTATCCACCAAATAACATAGTTTTCAAAGAAATAGATTTTTTTTAGAGGGTTTAGAGTTAATCGAAGGCTTGGAGCCATAGCTGTGTGGATAAAGGTCTCACATATAGCATAACATCATTAAGACATCACACACACACACACACACACACACACACACACACACACACACACACACACACACACACACACACACAAAGCTGTTTAGAATCGTAAGATTCTGTTGTGCCATTTACTCATATTTTGTTGTAATATTACAAAAAACAAAGTTGAAATATTACATACAGGTGACAGCATTTTTACATTGTATGAAATATTTGCAGCATGCTCTCTTCATGCTTGAGCTTGAACTAGAGATCAGTTACACATGAGAAAAATGTTCATACAAACACATTAGACCAACAATATTCCCCCAAAGGTTAAGAATTTAGCCGAGTTGTCTTGAGCAAACTAAATTATATTAAACAATGTTGCTGATATGTTTAGGGTTAATGATTCCCCAGCATGCACCTATTTTGCTTTGATGATTGATTACTTTTTATAGCTAGGAGGCAGTGTAGAGAAAGAATTCTCTGATAACCGAGGCACTCCTTAATTAAAATGTCTTTATTACAAAAATGACATGTCCTAACTGGACAACTTTAAAATGCCCACGCGTAGCGGCTTGGCGCCTTCTTCAGGGCATAGTGAAGCAGATAGAAAACTGATCTTATAATGGCAAAGACACAAGTAAAAGCAAACACACAGGTGCTGACAATCAGTGTTGAAGGTCTGTCCTAGGACACGCCTCTCACACGGTTCTCAGCACTAAAGCTATAAATCACAATAAACAGAAACACAGGCAACAGATAGCATGCATATATATTCATGCATATATTGTCGATTATCTCCTCATTTAATCCTGGATAGTCCATTGCTTTAAAACTCCATATCCAAAAGGTTTCACGTTGCAATAACTGTTTTAAAATGTCACCTCCACGTATTGATTTTTCAATAATTTCAATGCCCTGAATTCTCAAAGATGATGGGTCACTATGATGTATTTCTTTATAGTGTTTGGCCATAGGGTAATCTTCGTTGTTGACTCGGATTGCCTATTTGTGTTCATAAAACCGCTCTTTTAGTTTTCTTTTAGTTCTGCCCACATAGAAACATTTGTATGTCATCTTTAACTTTTGATATTTCTTCTCTCAGTTCACGTATTCTCTCCTGCACTTCTCTTTCTTTTTTTGTTTTCTCGATAATTAACAAGATGAGATCAAGAGAGCATTTATTTAGGATGGCCTCCCACTTCTCTCGGAAAGCAACATCCTCTATACCAAAAGAGGGACATTTCTTGATGCGTAGCCCCCTTGGAATGCGTTTTTCTCTCCAATAGTACGACAAAGTGATGGTATGCCAATGTAATCGAATGTCTTTCTCAGATAGTCTCTTCAAATCAGAATATAAATAATCCCGGTCTTCCACCTCATGTGGAGGAACTTCAGCCAGAAGGGAGTCAGGTACCACAATGTGTTTGCCCTCCTCAGTGAAGAATGAAAAGGAGTTTGCTTTTGTATCAGTCATGTTTTGTGACACAGTCAGTAGTCACACATTTAACAGGAACACTCACTTCTTCGAGTGGAGCAGCAAGCCAACAAGGGTCAACCTTGTAATGACCACAAAGATACTGTTTAGATTCAAGATGAATGGCGTGCTCAATTCCTTTTGAGTTTGATTTGGGTGCTCTGTCCAAGGTAAAACATCTAGGAGGCAGTATAGAGAAAGAATTCTCTGATTCTCTTCTTGTGACTACTTACTTTTTATATGTATTGTACAGGTGCTGGTCATAAAATTAGAATATCATCAAAAAGTTGATTTATTTCAAGAATTCAACTTAAAGGTTGGGTAAGAATTGTCTAAAGAACTTTTTTTCAAATTGGCTTAAACTGTCTTTATATACCAATACATAATTAAAATGTAAGTACTTTGAAAAAGAGAGTATAAAAATTGAGTGACTATAGTGTATTTAATCTTCAAAAAACACAGCTCATTAATTCCTACCGGGACGAAACAAGTGATTGGCTTGCGCGACTGTCACTCTCCGTCGCCATGACTACCGCCGCTATTACTGGCTCTGCCCACGTGCGCGCAGTCGCGCACCCGTTTTTAGGTGGGAGTGAATGGAATTAATGAGCTGTGTTTATTGAAGATTAAATACACTAGAGTCACTCAATTTTTTATACTCTCCATTTCAGAGTACTTGCATTTTAATTATGTATTGGTATATAAAGACAGTTTAAACAAATTTGACTAAAAGTTTTTTTAGACAATTCTGACCTACCCTACCTTTAACAGGTGAAACTAATATATTATATAAACTCATTACATGCAAAGTGAGATATTTCAAGCCTTTATTTGTTATAATTTTGATGATTATGGCTTACAGCTTATGAAACCCACAAAATCAAAATCCCAGAAAATTAGAATATTACATGAAATCACACAGTAATTACACAGTGATACCATGGTCATTGAACCAGGTTTTGGTTCTTTTGGCAGTGTGGGCAGGTGCAAATCCTGCTGGAAAATGAAGGAAGCATGAAGTGCTCTGAAAATGTCCTGGTAGACGGCTGCGTTGACTCTGGATTTAATAAAGCACAGTGGACCAAAGTCCTCTTTTCTGATGAGAGCAAATTTTGCATCTCATTTGGAAACCAAGGTCCCAGAGTCTGGAGGAAGAATGGAGAGGCACACAATCCAAGATGCTTGAAGTCCAGTGTGAAGTTTCCACAGTCTGTGTTGGTTTGAGGAGCCATGTCATCGGCTGGTGTTGGTCCACTGCGCTGTCCACTCAACGCAGCCGTCTACCAGGACATTTCCAGAGCACTTCATGCTTCCTTCAGCAGACAAGCTTTATGGAGATGCTTCCTTCATTTTCCAGCAGGATTTGCACCTGCCCACACTGCCAAAAGAACCAAAACCTGGTTCAATGACCATGGTATCACTGTGTAATTACTGTGTGATTTCATGTAATATTCTAATTTTCTGGGATTTTGATTTTGTGGGTTTCATAAGCTGTAAGCCATAATCATCAAAATTATAACAAATAAAGGCTTGAAATATCTCACTTTGCATGCAATGATTCTATATAATATATTAGTTTCACCTGTTAAGTTGAATTCTTGAAATAAATCAACTTTTTGATGATATTCTAATTTTATGACCAGCACCTGTATGTGTGTATGTATGTGTGTATGTATGTATGCATGAATGTGTATGCATGTGTATGCATGAATATATGCATGCTACCTGTTGCTTGTGTTTTTGCTTACATTGTGACCAACAGCTTTAGTGCTGAGAATCACGTGAGAGGCGTGTCCTAGCAATATATGCATGAATGTATATGCATGCTATCTGTTGCTTGTGTGTTTTTTGTTTATTATTGTGATCAACAGCTTCAGTGCTGAGAACCATGTGAGAGGCGTGCCCTAGCAATGTATGCATGAATATATATGCATGCTATCTGTTGCCTGTGTTTCTGTTTATTATTGTGATTTATAGCTTTAGTGCTGAGAACCGTGTGAGAGGCGTGTCCTAGCAATTACCTGCAGACCTTCAACACTGATTGTCAGCACCTGTGTGTTTGCTTTTACTTGTGTCTTTGCCATTATAAGATCAGTTTTCTATCTGCTTCACTATGCCCTGAAGAAGGCCCCATGCCGCTACGCGTGGGCATTTTAAAGTTGTCCAGTTAGGACATGTCATTTTTGTAATAAAGACATTTTAATTAAAGGAGCATTTCACCCATGGGAACATTGATCTTTATTGAAAGTGGGTCATATATGTAGTCGAAATGTAAAATAAATTTTGAATTTGGTGCCTTCTTGACCGAGGAAAGAAAGAAAGTAACTTCAGGACGCATTTGTATGAAAGACAACAACTCCCACAATGCACCACATTGCACAGCTGCGCAAGCCACTCCCACTAATCCAGAACAGCATATGAATCACTCATCCGTCTATAAGGCTAGCTACCACCGGAGCTTGAAATTCATTTCACACAAAATGTCTAACGTTAGTTAGTTGGCGAACTCATTAGTGAATTACTCCTCATTTGTATTTCTTTCGAAGTGGTGAATTATTGCATGGTAACGTTACTGGGATGTTCAGTCAGATGCGGTGCGAAACTAGGATGGTTCACAACACAAACGTCCGTGTCCTCGTCTGATTCAGAGATTTCGTCCAGGAGAAATTGGCATCGTTTAAATTCTTTGCAGCAGACGGACTCTATCTCTGTGTTCGTAGTTGCATAGTGAGATCACCGGCGCCACCAGTCCGCCCCCAACTCGAGCGAGTCTGGGCTTCTCGTCCGCGACAGGCAGGTCTTCTGCCTCGGCTGCTCTTCACTATAATGTGGCTTGTAAAGGTAGCCACAAACACCTGATTCGAGCATCAGACTTCCGAAATCCTCTTCTTCTACATCATATTGAGTAACGTTACCCTCCGCTATTGTCATATCTTCACAGCTGACTCCACAGTGCCTGTTAGCTTAGCTTCCAAACAAGATGGAGGATTTTGCTTTTAGTTTCAGAAAGTGAAGTCCCACCCACTGATCTGTAATAGGCCTGTAGCGTGAGCGGGTCCCGCCCCCTGGAATAATGAGGAGCTAGTGTTTGTAGTCTCTACACTTTTCAATGAAATGTGACTTCCTGCTTATTATGACGCAAAATGATGATTTTTGCGTCATAATAAGCAGGAAGTAAAACACTTAAATCCTTATTTCTCCCATCTCAGGGAAAAATTAATGAAAAATCCACGTTTATTATAATATATGACTGGGTTTCTAACAATACAAAGCTTAATGCAAATGGGTGAAGTGTCCCTTTAAGGAGTGCCTCGGTTATCAGAGAATTATTTCTCTACACTGCCTCCTAGATGTTCTACCTTGGACCGAAGAGCACCAAAATCAAACTCAAAAGGAATTGAGCACGCCATTCATCTTTGAATCTACTTTTTATAGCTGTTGTTGTTTTTGTCTTCAGTTTTCAGGCTGCACATCCGAAGATACCGCTTATTCTTGCTATTATCTCTTGAGGTCTTAAATTTGATGAAGGCTGGGAGAAGTGGAGGTATTTTTGTGTTACAGTAATGAATGGATTGTGTTGAGAAAAAAAAAAAAAAAAAAAAAAACTTAAAGTGCCATCCAGTGGCTCAAATATAAAGAAAAAGACAAACCCTCTGTACTACTGCACATAGATCACTGGAATGTTCTAATAATATTTTGGGACTATAAAGTCATGCTCCAGTCAAATTAAACTTTTAGTCGAAAAAACATAAAAAAAGACTTAATTTTTATGCTTGCAGTTAATTGGAAATATGAAGTTTAATTTTCCTAAAGTTGCCTATACGTTCAACGTGCTCCTTCGTTAACTCATCAGAATAAGCATTACATTTGCATGTTCTTCATGTGATTTAGTTTGCATTTTTATGTATCCTATTGTAACAAAACTTACTAAATGTAGGAAAGTGGCAAATGAGAATCTACAAAGAGAGCAACTCTTTAATTCAGGGATGTAACATGTTCTAGTCATATGTAACTGCACTTCTGTTTTTGATTGGCTCTGCAGTCTTTTGTCTTACTGTGACTCTCTTGCACAGTAATAAACAGCTGTGTCTTCAGTCTTCAGGCTTTTTATCTCCAAGTACACCATGTTTTTGCTGGTGTCTTTGGTGATGGAGAACTGGCCCTGCAGAGACTGAGCAAAAATAGTGCCAGTGCCACTATCAATACGGCCGATCCACTCCAGTCCTCTCCCTGGTTTCTGACGGATCCAGTGCAGCCAGCTAAGGGAGAGTCCAGAAACCACACAAGATAGTGTGACTGATTCTCCAGGTTTCTTTACCTCAGAGCCAGAAGAGGTCAGTGATTGACCATGTGCCTCTGGAACTAAGACAGAATGTTCACATAATTAAAATTGGATTTAAATATTCATATTCAGAAAGTTTCTTATTGAGATTGGATTTAAACTTACATGAAACCAGTACAAAGAGAGTAAAATAACTCAGGTTCATCATCCTCTAAGACCAATGCAGACCAAATGTTTCTGGTGTGTGAAGAAGCTTTTAAAAATCCAAGCATTTATTACACAGAGAATGGACTGTACAATTCAAACTTCATTTGAATAAGGGAGGGTCTTAAAAACTAAACAAAATATGCTGTGCTGCCCTCAATGTTAATCAGTTTTAAACCTTGTGCTACTCTTATCTTTTATTATCATATTTTTTGCAATCAGTGTCCTTAACAGTATAGTTATAATAACAAAGAAAACTCACAGGATGAAGCTGCCAGTATCAACAAATATACAGAACATGATTTCTGGGTTGAGCTGAAATATTGAACACCACATGAAACAGAGAGATGAATAAGTCTATTATGCCAATCATAAGAGGGAGGGAAAGTTTAATTTGAATGTTGAGTATAGCATGAAAAAAAGAAGTGTAAAAAAATGTAAGACTCAAAAATGATTTAGTGACTAGACTAACTAACTGATTTAGTGACTAGACTAACTAGTTTAAATTGACCTATGAACAGAGTGTGAGTCAACCCTTCAGCACATTTCCCCCAATAGTCTGTAGATTTTCTGTGTCTGTAGATTTATTTATTTATTTATTTGGTCAGTATAGTTTATTTATTATGACGGGCTTTATGCCAGTGTTTTTGGAAAGATTTTAAATTTTTTATCTTGCATATCTTTTAAAATGTGCATGCTTCATTCATATTGGTGTGATGCAAGATTAAATTGAGCACTGATAGCTGCTAATTGAGAAACCAGACACACTGCTGGAGAGAATGACTGATTCTTCAAGAGGTCAAAGAAAAACATGGAAAATTAATGTGATAATAATGAAAATTAATAATAAATGAAATAGAACAATGTGATGACCACAATAAATAGTTTCTCTATAGAGTAACATAGAGATTATCCATTATCACCTCAAAACTGTCATATAAAAAGAATAAGATGATAATTAGCTGCACTGCAACTTAAGTACTGATTAAATTTATAGCACAGATTTATAGCACAGTTATAAATAGGTTTCCTACAAAATTATTTGTATTTATAAAGGTTTGTTTACATATCATCACAGTTTTAGTATTTGTGTTTTTCTCATTTTGTCTAATAATGCTAATGCGATATTGTAACTATAATTATAACGTTTTTGGTTGATTTTCTGGGAAATCATAACAGTTATAGTGGTAGCAGTCAGCAAGTGACGTAAAGATGATGGTTTGGGTCAGTGGTATGCAGTGGTGTTCTGAAATGAGGCAAAATCTCTTACTGTTTTTATGTAAATTCATATTGAATTTACACTTAATACTGACATATTCTTCATGTTAAAGAAAATGTACTTACAATATTAAGAAAACAATTGAATGTTTATTATTCTGTTTATTAAGTATATTTCTCATCAAGTTAGTGCTTTTAAGCATTAGTTTTAGTTTTATTCCAAAAATAATTATAAGAACGTATTCACAAATTTCATCATGTATATTTTATTTGTGAACTGATGTTCAGCTGTTCTTTTTAATGGTCAATTGTTTTCAGATCTGCAGTCATCAAAGCTCATTAAACACTGCAAGTGTCATGAATGTCACAGACCTGGAAATACCTTTCATTTCACTCAAGTTATTGCTCAGCTAGCTGCTTGTAGGTCTATGATGTTGCTGGAGGACTGGTGCTTGTGTGATATCCCAATCCTGATGAGGGCGTGGCTAAATGAGGTCAGTGAGGAGGACGGAGTGAGATGTTTTGGCATTTCAGGATGTGACTGACAGTGGTGGTTGTTACTGAGCACTTGCTGTCACTGACGGATCTGTGGCTTTGCTTATGTTTTAGCATCACTACAGGAATTAAAGCAAGAGTACTGTACATTTGAACGAACTATATCACTTTTTGGCCTGGAGTTACGGAGACAATATTGTTTCAAATTCTAGAAATGAAACAAGTAAATATAAATGGGAGTATAAAGATAAAAAACTGCAATCTCCATCATCAGTAAACTCTGTCCTTTCAATGCCGTGAAAATGGTGACTGGATTTCAGATATAAACAAGAAAACATCTGAATTAAAAAAACAGAGATAATATAATAATAGCTAAAATATTAATCATAGCCTAACTGGTATTTTCTTTCTGTGGTTATTGTAGAGCTGCTTCAACAGATGCAGTCACTGTGACTCTCGAGCACAGTAATAAACAGCAGTGTCCTCTTCTCTCAGACTCTTGGCTTCAAGATACTGTGTACTTTGAGACACGTCCTCACTCATAGTGAAGTGATTTTTCACAGAGTCTGCGTAAGTAAGATAATCAGAGCTAGAACTACTGCCAGTGTTTACTCTCCCAATCCACTCCAGAGCTTTCCCTGGCTTCTGTCTGATCCAGTGCATGAGGTAGCTTGTCATTGTAAAACCAGATATTTTACAGGAGATCTTCACTGTTTCTCCTGGTCTCTTTATCACAGCAGAGGACTGATCTAATAGAATTTCATCACCACTGATACCTGTGGCATAAAAGACATAAATCATATTAACAGTGAGCTTCTATCAATCAAAGTGCTGTTTGCTAGAATAACACAAATGTCAAAATTACCTTGTTGAGATACAATCACCATAAAGATGAAATGGCAAATGCTCCTTGACACCATTGTTGAAACGTTTGCTATACGTAAATGCTGCTCATATTATTTCACTGGACAGTGAACAGTGACCTGGATTTGTGTGTTATATAGAGGTAAAACAGCAGATTTGCATCTGCTTTCTCATGCCCTTTATAATATGATTATTATTTATGAGAGGAGGAGGAGTTACTTAGTCCAGAATTATTTATTGTGGACTCAAATTTAGCTTTCTTCATGTAATTTAAATGCCAGTATGCTGGCTGTTGATTGTTTATCAGAATTTATGTGACAATATAATAAGATAATTGTTTGATAATTGTGTTAAGTCTTCAGAAAAAGGTCATGTTTCATTTGTGACGTAACGTGAGTGTAGCCTTAGGAGGAGCTCATGACGAAGAAGAATTCAGAATCAGTCTTTAGTCCGCGCAGGGGAAGCACAGGAGAAACAGGTAAATACATCCACTAAACATTGACTTAACGGATAGACGAGATCGGACAAGGCTGCTGGACAAAGAACTTAAAGACTCAGGGAGTATATACTAGAACAAATGCGTGAACTAAATGAGATAATGAACTCTTTCCCCGTCAGTGTTTTTTTTAAGTTGCCTCCAGCATTTTTGATCATTTTCACAAAACTTTAATGGCCCCTCAGAATATGTTGTATGAATATCTGACATGCAATAGCCTATACCAAAAGAAAGATGATGTGGATTTTAAATTATTTTATCAACTTGAAATACAGGAATATTTTTGTGTTCCTAAAAATATGCATATATTTTTACGTTTGCATGTAATTGTTTTAAACCCATGTTTAGACCCGTGTTTCCCCCTTGTCCGACCCGACCCGCACCCGTATCCGACACAGTTGGATATTTTTCACCCGTTTGAGCAAAATTTGCGGGTCACCCGCGGGTACCCGAACCCGTGCAGGACTCTAATGTGCGCTGGCTGAAATAACATAATTTTTATTCATATCTTTCACATCTACTGCAGTCAGATTCACCGTGTTCACTCTGAAGGAATCACTCAACATGGCTGGGCACTTGTAATGACACATCAAGGATGTTAAGAGGCTAAAAGCAGGTTTAAAACTTGCCCCATTGAAGTCAACAGGGTGCAAATTTTAAAAAGAGGATAACACGGTGTAGGCAACACCGATTTTTGTCGTTGTTCTCTGTATTGACAGCACTCCAAATTTACAAAAAAATGAGCTTAATGTTAAAATTGACCGGAGTTCTCCTTTAACTACAGGTGAAATGAATGACAATGAAACAGACATGAAAACTAGGACACAGGAACACAAAACATAATCCTTAAAATTTTTAAGTAAGTGACTCCCTCTTGTGGAGCTCTGCTGCTATATAATTAGCAGCAGTGTTACATTTCTACAATACAATTTAATACAGCTTTTTATTATTAATATAATTTATATTAATATAAGGTATAGTTATTGTTTAACCAAAAACATAACAACACATAGTATTTCTTTTCACAGACTCAAAATAATAATGTAATGTGTCATAAAACTGAGGCCACTTAGTGTGTGTGTGTGGTAATGTGAATGATCATGAGCATGAAGTTGGTATTGAGTGTCTGATATTAATAATACAACCTTACAAAATCCTCAACTTTTTGTAAATGGTCTCTCCTTCTTTGGTAAAGGTTTTAATAACAATTTTATAAGAAATCCCTTTAATGTCGGATCCAATCCTCCATGTAAATAAAAATGGCTTAAACCTCATTGTATATCTTGGCACAGAATTTGGACATTACCATATAAATATGTTATTTCTAATAAAGTAAAATAAATAATGTACAACATTATTCATAGATGTTATCTTGTAAATGCAGCCATTAGTAGATTCAGTATTCATACTGTTTGTGAAATGTACTTTTGTCACACATCATTTGAAGATATTGAACATTTATTTTTTGGACTGACTTTAAAATAGACATGAGTCATGACAAAATTAATTTAGAGTGTTTTTAGAAAAAAACTCTTCATAAAATAGCATCTTTAACAGTTGCTTTCTTTCTAACTTAGTTACACGCATCCTGTCACCTGTCAATCATCTTTACAGGCTTGCCAGGCTCTCACCAGACTCTCTTCATATTCATGCATAATAACGATGTATTTAAAAGGTAATGGCCAAATGGATCTTTAGAAAAGTTCATGTTGTTGCAGATGAAATATAACACTGATAACCTTAAACATAAATATTTGAATCAGCTTAAATGTTGATTGTTATACTCAAACCCCTTTATCTAAACTTCCCTATTTAACCGTTGGTCGTGCACATCTGCCATGTTTTGTAGTTTTTAAACACTTTTTACTTGTTTTTGTAGTTCTGAACCGAATCCTCCTCTAAAGCGCAATGGGTAGAGGGCAATATTAGCCGTTATAGTGAGCACGGATCCACACTTCGAAAATCGACTGGAAATAGTAAACCATCTGGGGACTTCTGGCATAGGCTATTCTTTGGGACACACTTATTTTAATCTCACATACTGTTTAGGATGGATAGTATGGACATTGTGACGCAGGGCATGGCTTCAGAATTTGTATCCGCCCTTGTCTATTTGCACATATGGCATGACAAATAATTAACTGCACTTGAAGCTTTCGTAAAATTAAAAATGAAACCCAGAACTGTAGGCTATGGTACCATAATGAAGACGAACTGTATGTTGATAAGGAGGGAACGTTGGACAGTGTGGCATGGTGACGTAATGGTGTGTGCCATTAAATTATCTATGTTCTATAACATGTAAAACTGGAACATGAAAGGAATATTCTAAAAGCAACTCATGTAAACACCTTCATCAGAATATTGTGTTATTCATAATTAGATTACTGTTGTCCATGTAAACGTAGTTACTGTGTTGATGACCTACAGATCTGTTTTTGTCAGTTTCTCACATTAGGCTGAGCCATTGTGTCTGTCTTTGCACAGTAATACACAGCTGTGTCCTCAGTCTGCAGGCTGCTGATGTCTAAGTACAGCACATTCTGGTCTGTGTCTCTGGAAATAGTGAAGCGACTCTTGAAGGAATTTCCAGAGTCTACTGATCCACTGCCCCATATGATCCCAATCCACTCCATGGCTTTTCCAGGAGGCTGCCTGATCCAAGCTGTGCCATAGTCTTTGAGGGCATATCCAGAGATCTGACAGGACAACCTGACTGATTGACCAGGAGCTTTAATCTGTGCAGGAGACGAGGTCAGTGAGATGCCAGAAACATCTGTAAAAGACAACATTAACAACATCAGTCAGCCAGTCCAAACTTCCAGTCTCATTTCATCTGTTTCTAACTATATAAATATTTGAATAATTAGTCAGCAACAGAAATATTCACTTTTCTGATGTGACTGAATGAATCCACTCACATGGCACAAGGGCACATAAAACAAGTAGAATTTGACTCATGATTGATTTCCGAATCAAACAGGACATCCAAAAAGCTTTTGTCCTAGTGACTGATCTACCGTACTCGAAGGAGCTGACACTCTTATTTATTCATGTGGATGGTGAACATTTGCATATTATCAACTGAGTTAAATCAGGATATGATTTTGTAGCTTCAGCTTCTGTGACCGAAAATGGTTTCATAAAGTGTTTGCATCTTTGGTTTGCATATAGGCTCGTTATCACAAAGAGATCAGAGAGCTAGGAACAACATTATGCAAACAAGGAATAACATTACATGAATCTTGAATTTACATCCATCTAGTTTCATGGCTTGTATTTATGGCTTAAATGTCATTTGTATTGGTTTAGAGCTGGACAAAATACACTCAATGAAAGCTCATTAGGCATCGTTAAAGAGATAGTTCACACAAAAAATATGTGATAATAGAATGGTGGTTATATAACCATGAATGAGATTTAGAAACAGATACTGGATGTTATACTAGTTATTGTACAGTGCTTGTACTGTTTTCTCATGTTGTGGTCGTCTGGCACAGTAATACACAGCTGTGTCATCAGACTGTAGATTTTTTCCATTAAGAGTCACTGTGTTGCTGGAGTCACTTTTGGAGATGCTGAACTTGTTTGCCAGTGAGTCTTTTTTGTAAATGTTTCCACCTCCCCATATGTGCACAATCCACTCCAGAGCTTTCCCTGCAGGTTGTCGTATCCAGGCTGTTGCGTAACTATTATCGGTAACAGAATATCCAGACACCTCACACTTGAGAGTAAATGAGTCTCCCGGCTGCAGAACTATAGAGTTTGGCTGAGTGAGGATAATATTACATTCCACACCTGTCAAAAGAGAATAACAAAACATGCATCAATGAAATGATTGCCCAAATATCTGTTTTATATTACTTGCTGATAAAGACACTCACGGGTCATTGCTGCCAAAAGCAGCAGTAGAGATGTAGGGAACATGATTTATGCCGATTTCAGCTCTCTCCTCCACTGGGAGATAAACGTCTCTCTTTAAACACACGGAGGGGTGAAAAAATCTGAACAGTTTTGCATATATTAAAATGATCAAGTATAAAACACTTGTCAAACACAATACTGAGCTAAAAACACATTTATGGAGAACACATACAATTTTACAGAGTCATTATCAGACGGGTTATAATGACACTGTATTTTATGCATCTCATTGATGTGATGTTGTATGCCTCTCATTCGTATGTAACATACACAATACAACAAAACAATGCTCACTATACAGAGGATGTTTAAGCCGAAAACTCTCATAAATGGGTATAATAGTTATTTTTATTGGTGGTTTAACAGTTGAGACATACATGTACCTATGAGAATATTTTTCTACCGTATCTTTTTAAAGGGATACTTCACCGTTTTTTCATATTAAACTATGTTATTACCTTAACTAAGACGAGTTGATACATACCTCTCTCGTCTCAGTGCGTGCACTCAATCACTCTGGCGCGCGGTGACACTTTGATAGCACTTAGCTTAGCCCAGTTCATTCATTAGGGTCCAAACAGAGATGAAGTTAGAAGCGACCAAACACCTCCACGTTTTCCCTATTTAAATACAGTTACACGACCAAGTATAGTGACGAGATAGAGATAGAGATCCTCATTGCAGTCCAGACTCCTTCCAAATGAGAGTTAGTGTTGTTACACTTTGTGTTTGTGTACAATGTTTCTTGTGCATCAACAAAAAGGTTTTTATATTTGTTTTGTAGATTGTTTTGTTATGAATCTAGAGGGTTTAGATTGGATTAGATTAGAAGCCTTTATTGTCATTGTATCGAAATACAACAGTTTCAGAAACTGCTCAGCGGTGCTACGATACATGTAAACCGCACTGTAAAGCTTGGGAATGTTTGGTTCAGGAAATGTGCTACCAGGATGGTGTGTCCATTAAAACACAGGGGTCCAGTACTCAGTGCATACTCATTTATTGTAACAGATCGTGAATCAGGCTATAGAGTAGAATGGAAAACAGATATAGAGTTGTATGGTTTCTATAAACAAATAAACAACAAACAGAATCTTAAATATAATTAACACCATAGAACTTCAACTCATTAATCACATAATCCAATCCTAAACAATTCAACATCAAAATAGTAAGAACACTGAAACATAAGAATCATTATCACATAAAACATTTCAGAATTAGACCCAAACTGAATCTCAAGAATTAACATTATGAAACAAATCAAAAGAACACAAACTTACATTGTCAGGAACACATCAACTCTACAAAGGCTCTCATTAGGAGAGAAAGAAAGGACAGTCTGCTTCCATTGCATATGGCACACACCAAACAATAGTAATTTATCAATCATTAAGTGCACCTGATACCTAGTTCACACTACATGATTTTAAGCCCGATTTAAGCCCGATTTGCAAATCGTTGAGCTCGCCGACAGGTCAGGGTGTTATCGCGTGCAAATCGCGGGGGATTAGCGAGCGATGAACGTTCGCCAATCTGTTAGTATGAAAGAGCCAAAAACGCATCAAAGACGCTCGCAGACGCCTCGCAGACGCGTCGCCGAGCCCAGAAAAATATCTAGCATGCTAGATATCCGGAGCTGTCGCACGACTCAATCTCATGTGATGTCATGAGCTACAGCCAGTCAGAGCAAGGCATGGGTTGAGGTCACCGGGTAAATACCATAGACTGCAAAAAAGTAAATACGCGGGCCGTCAGCCAAACATAAGCATATAAACATGCTGTAGCCTACTCACCTCCAACTCTTTCTGTAGCAGACAATCCCTGCTGTTCGCGTATGCAGATCCACTCTTTCGCCCATACTCTTAATTTTTTTCTTCAGAGCAAATCATCGCGCAAAAAGTTTGCAGCACTAATTTCTGTCTGACGTCATATTCGCGTGTTGTGTTCTTTTTCGTCTTCGCTGGGTAGTGGCGCGCGCGCTGTTTCGTGTCATTTCCGGTTCGTTTTATCGCGTGATTTTTCGTGACAAAACGTGGTTTGTAGACAAGATAGAATCGTTGGATGAAAGAGTTGTTGTCAACTCGCGTAGTGCGTTACCTCCTGTTGTGGATCAATCACGTTGTGTTGTGTGAACAGCTCAACAACTTGAACACTCCTGATTTCACAGAGAGCAAGTCATGTAGTGTGAACCGCACAGTTCAGCCCGACGTTTTAAAATCATGTAGTGTGAACTAGGCTTAAGGAGACTAATGCCGAGTTCAGACTGCACGATTTTAGCCCCGATTTTGGCTCGCCGACAGGTTTTGAGAAATCGCCGACAAATGCCCGAAATCACAGGCAAATCGGTGCTCGTTCACGCGAGTGACAATCACACAGTGTGAATGAGCAAAGACGGGATCTGAGAGAATCGCCGACACCAGGGCCGGATCTACCATATGGGCAATCTGGGCACGTGCCCAGGGGCCCTTGCGCAGAGAGGGGCCCTCCGTGATCGGAGTTTTTTTTTTTTTTTTTTCGTCACGTACGCTGCTACATAAAAATAGTATACACTCTAAAAAATGCTGGGTTGTTTTTTAACCCAGAATGCTGGGTCAAGTCTGTTGGGTAATTTTGTTGGGTTATTTTATCACATTTAAAACACCTTTGGGTAGTTTTAATTTTCCAGTTTTTGGGTTAAACCTGCTGGGTCGCAACGCTGGGTTGTTTCACGAATTCCCGCCTTGGAGATGTTTAAATTCGCTCCAGCTGTCATTTTGAGAGGACAAAGGGGCAAAGCAGCTGGGTGCAACTGTTTTAAGGTAAGTTTATATAATGTTTTATTTTATTTTTTCTTAATAATTAGTTTGAATTAGCACAATTATAACTTTTTTCGCACCAATAATTCTTAAATTTATATAGTCAGACTAAGATTGGTGATGCAACTTACGACAAACGGCTATTAAGTTACCTCAGAATCAGATATTGACTCGCATAGTCATTTTAATGTGAGACGACAGATTAATACAGTTAATGATTCTGTATCACACGGAATTATGAAATATGTGAATATCTGTGAAAACAGAGGAAAGAGTCGTTTCTGTCACTGACAAGCGAATTGAATAAAGTGAGTCGAGTCACTCAAAACAAAACAATTGAGTAATGACTCGCTGCCCTTAGGTAAAACGCCTGCAATTGTCCTTACCGACATGTAAAATACATAAAAAGTAGCCTACGTAAATGTCGTGGGACCGCAGGTATAAAAGAAACTACCATCCGGTTCAAATAAACCGGTTCACACTTGCAAGTTTGAAACAAAATGATTCCCGGAAATGAATCGACTTATCAGCACCGCGAACACTTTCAAAGTGCGTGCGTGCTTACATCAGTGCCGTGGGTTGGACCAGTGAGGTGATTTGGTGTAGTACAAAAAGTATTTTTTACATAGGCTACATAAATTCGTTTTTGGTAAGTGATGTAATTTAAAATTTCGTTTTTTTTTCCTAGTTAGAAAACCATATGGATATGAACTCTTCTCTTCGAGTGGCAGTTACCCAGTCTTATCGACAAGTTTAACGGTAAGTTCATGTTTATTATACACTTTTGCTGCTTTTACATCTATAATTGACTGCCTGTGATAATCAACTCAACCTCGCGAAACTTAAAGGGTTACTTCAGGATTTAGCATTAAGCTTTGTATTAGTAGAAAACCTGTAGTATTTTCGAATTACCATGCTTTCCACCCTCATATCCCCCTGAGAGAAGAGATTTATGTATTTTTTGTCTGGAAAAAATCCTCCGATGACGCAAAAATCGTCATTTTGCGTCATCGGAGGATTTTCTGGCCAGAGGCTAAAGACTACAGCCAGTAGATGGCGTTGTTCCGCATGTTTTCAGCTCGCCCATAGAGGGTGGGATCTCACTCACAGAATGTACACAGTGTCAGCCGTCTTTCTTTGGAAGCTAAGCTAGCAGGCTCTTGTTCTGTGGAGAAAGCTGAATAGTAGGAGAAAGCTGAGTAAGTAACCATCCTCCTTTTCCCGGACTTGTCCGGCGGGCGAGATCGTTCAAAATGTACGGGATTCAGCTTTTGCTTTCTGCGGTCGCCATTCATTGTTTAACGTTACATGCACACCTTTCAATCTAACTGAATTCATTCCGATTGGTGAATTTGAATGTAGTGTTTACATGAACGCTAAACAAGTGATCGGTTGATGTGCGTTTTACCATTGCTAAGAAAAATTCCCGCTCCTCCGTGAGAGATGGGAGACCCGGCGCGTCTCAGTAATCATGCCACCGGCCTCGCGCTGTTCTCCCGCGGCCGTCAGCCTCGTCCTGCTCGCCACAGTAAACATGATGAATGGCAACTGTAGAACGCAAAAGCCGAATCCCGGACATTTTGGACGATCTCTAATCCCTCGCAAACTCATCACGTAGGCTAGCTTTGTTGTTTTTTAAACTGCGCTCTCTTACCGGTAGGCGTGGCCTCCTAAGGCAGCGAAGCAAGTGCATTCTGGGAGTTGTTGTCTTTCATTCACATAAGCCAAAAATACATTTTCTGGCTTTTCTCAGTCTAGAAAGCTCCAAATTCAAAAATTTCTTCACATTTCTTCTACTTAAATGACCTATTTTAAATACACATTCATCTTCCCAGAGGTGAAGTATCCCTTTAACGCATATAAATTTGATCCGTGCTTAAATATAGGTAGCTCACAAGGCTGCCAACTTCTGAATTTAGCCATTTATACCTAAGCTTGTGGTTCGATTCCGATCTTGATTCAATGTCGATTCATTTGGATAAATATCAGTAGCTACATGTTCATTTTTTAATGAACCTACTATTCAAACCTACTATAGTATGGCCCTGCTATTCTTTTTAATTCTTTCAACTTTAGTGTTGTGTTGCTGTTTGCATAAAAAAGATCTGTAAGGTTACAAAAATCAGTCACTCCAAAGTGAGATAGCCTATTTTATGTAACAAAATTTTAAGGATTGCAATTAATTTAGAAAAATTGAATCAGTCTTTGGAAAATATTCCACAAGGTGATGTTTGTTGTTTTAAATCTTCAATACAACATAAAAGGCAAGGTATTTAGTATCATTATTGCATATTTATTTTTTATGTCTGTAGCTTATTGCACAAACTTTAGTATATTTGTTGTAGCTGGTCCTGTTTCTGAGATGTTATGTCTCTTTTCTGCAGAGAATAGAGGTGATTTTGCTCTTTTGGTCCTTCCCCTTCTTCTTCCTGCCACAGTGTATTGGTCAGAAGGTAAATCGGCCATCTATTGACGAAGCTAGCTAGAAAGGCTTTCATTGATCTTCAACTAGTGAGTATAAAACCGCATAACTGCTATTTAAATTGCATTGTAACCTGACTGGAACTGCCTGTTCATTACGCAAGGGATCCTGTACATCCAGCCAGTTGATATTGCAGAATAAACTTCAACAGGGTAATCAACACAAAGTGGAGGGATCTCGTATCACCCTGAAGGAGTTTATTTTGTGATGAAAACTGACTGGATGTACATTACCTCAAAACAATTCCTGTTAAGCAACTTTGATCCTAGACAAAAAAACAAGATCAAACAAGACATAATGTAAAGCATACCACTTATTATATGGCTTTTCGCCAAATAAAAATATTGATTGTTGAAATCATGATAAACTCCATTTCATGATAAACTTCACACAGTTATTGAACTGAATTGAATCAACACTGAACTGACTTCAACTGAATAATGAAACCGTTGCCATTTAAACAATCTGTATTTTTGTGTTTATTTTCTTTTATAGGTCGGAACGAACATGGTGTAGTTTCTAAACCGGGCAGAGTCTACATAACCCGTGTCTAAGAGTCGTCTTCTTCTTCGGAGTCAAAAAAAAAGTAAATTTTACTGTGTACATACTGTAAAATAGGCCTACAATTTTGCACATCTGTGAATTTCACTTTAATTTCCTAAGAATTAAATGGTATAAATTACATTGTTCAAAACTAATTTTCTTTCTTTCTTAACTGTATTTGACTTTATTTAACTATACTTGTGTACATTTTTGCATATTTTAAAAATGATTTTGCATTTGCTGACTTTAAAATGAATTGTCTGTTGATTTCACTGCGTATTTAGACCGTTACACATGTAATAGTTAAACGTATAAATGTCATTGTTCAGAACTAATCTTCTTTCTTTCTTTAATTGTATTTGACTATTTAATACTTTAAATAGTCAAATACTTTATACTGTAAATTTATACAATACTTTAAATTGATTAGTTCTAAAACTATTACATGTTTAACGGTTTAAATACAGTGACATTGACAATTATATTTTAAATTCAGCAAATGCAAAATCATTTAAAAATACATCAAGTATTAAATAGTCAAATACAATTAAAGAAAGAAAGAAGATTAGTTCTGAACAATGACATTTATACGTTTAACTATTACATGTGTAACGGTCTAAATACGCAGTGAAATCAACAGACAATTCATTTCAGCAAATGCAAAATCATTTTTAAAATATGCAAAAATGTACACAAGTATAGTTAAATAAAGTCAAATACAGTTAAGAAAGAAAGAAAATTAGTTTTGAACAATGTAATTTATACCATTTAATTCTTAGGAAATTAAAGTGAAATTCACAGATGTGCAAAATTGTAGGCCTATTTTACAGTATGTACACAGTGAAATTTACTTTTTTTTTTGACTCCGAAGAAGAAGACGACTCTTAGACGCGGGTTTTGTAGACTCTGCCCGGTTTAGAAATTCCACCATGTGCGTTCCGACCTATAAAAGAAAATAAACACAAAAATACAGATTGTTTAAATGGCAACGGTTTCATTATTCAGTTAAAGTCAGTTCCGTGTTGATGCAATTCAGTTCAATGGAGTTTGGAGTTTATCATGATTTCAACAATCAATATTTTTATTTGGCGAAAAGCCATATAATAAGTGGTATGCTTTACATTATGTCTTGTTTGATCTTGTTTTTTTGTCTAGGATCAAAGTTGCTTAACAGGAATTGTTTTGAGGTAATGTACATCCAGTCAGTTTTCATCACAAAATAAACTCCTTCAGGGTGATACGAGATCCCTCCACTTTGTGTTGATTACCCTGTTGAAGTTTATTCTGCAATATCAACTGGTTGGATGTACAGTATCCCTTGCGTAATGCACAGGCAGTTCCAGTCGGGTTACAATGCAATTTAAATAGCAGTTATGCGGTTTTATACTTACTAGATGAAGATCAATGAAAGCCTTTCTAGCTTCGTCAATAGATGGCCGATTTACCTTCTGACCATTACACTGTGGCAGGAAGAAGAAGGGGAAGGACCAAAAGAGCAAAATCACCTCTATTCTCTGCAGAAAAGAGATATAACATCTCAGAAACAGGACCAGCTACAACAAATATACTAAAGTTTGTGCAATAAGCTACAGACATAAAAAATAAATATGCAATAATGATACTAAATACCTTGCCTTTTATGTTGTATCGAAGATTTAAAACAACAAACATCACCTTGTGGAATATTTTCCAAAGACTGATTCAATTTTTGTAAATTAATTGCAATCCTTAAAATTCTGTTACATAAAATAGGCTATCTCCCTTTGGAGTGACTGATTTTTGTAACCTTACAGATCTTTTTTATGCAAACAGCAACACAACACACTAACTAAAGTTGAAAAAATTAAAAAGAATAGTAGGGCCCCTTTAAGTAATTTTTTTACTTTAAAAAATGAACATGTAGGCCTAGCTACTGATATTTATCCAAATGAATCGACATTGAATCAAGGTCAGAATCGAACCACAAGCTTAGGTATAAATTGCTAAATTCAGAAGTTGGCAGCCTTGTTGTGAGCTACATTTAAGCACGGATCAAATTTATATGCGTTAAGTTCCGCGAGGTTGAGTTGATTATCACAGGCAGTCAATTATAGATGTAAAAGCAGCAAAAGTGTATAATAAACATGAACTTAACCGTTAAACTTGTCGATAAGACTGGGTAACTGCCACTCGAAGAGAAGAGTTCATATCCATATGGTTTTCTAACTAGGAAAAAAAAAAACGAAATTTTAAATTACATCACTTAACAAAAACGAATTTATGTAGCCTATGTAAAAATGCACTGATGCACGCACGCACTTTGAAAGTGTTCGCGGTGCTGATAAGTCGATTCATTTCCGGGAATCTTTTTGTTTCAAACTTGCAAGTGTGAACCGGTTTATTTGAACCGGATAGTAGTTTCTTTTATACCTGCGGTCCCACGACATTTACGTAGGCTACTTTTTATGTCTTTTACATGTCGGTAAGGACAATTGAAGGCGTTTTACCTAAGAGCAGCGAGTCATATTACTCAATTAATTGTTTTGTTTTGAGTGACTCGACTCACTTTGTTCAATTCGCTTGTCAGTGACAGAAACGACTCTTTCCTCTGTTTTCACAGATATTCACATATTTCATAGTTCCGTGTGATACAGAATCATTAACTGTATTAATCTGTCGTCTCACATTAAAATGACTATGCAAGTCAATATCTGATTCTGAGGTAATAACTGTTTGTCGTACAAGTTGCATCACCAATTTTAGTCTGACTATATAAGTTTAAGAATTATTGGTGCGAAAAAAGTTATAATTGTGCTAATTCAAACTAATTATTAATAAAAAATAAAATAAAACATTATATAAACTTACCTTAAAACAGTTGCACCCAGCTGCTTTGCCCCTTTGTCCTCTCAAAATGACAGCTTGGGAGCGAATTTAAACATCTCCAAGGCGGGAAGCTCGTGAAACAACCCAGCGTTGCGACCCAGCAGGTTTAACCCAAAAACTGGAAAATTAAAACTACCCAAAGGTGTTTAAAATGTGATAAAATAACCCAACAAAATTACCCAACAGACTTGACCCAGCATTCTGGGTTAAAAAACAACCCAGCATTTTTTAGAGTGTATTTAATTTTTTTAAATATTATTTTAATTTGAAAACACAGTGCATTTAGTTGTTGTTTCTAGTTTCAGTTGAGAAATAGGCTACAAATTTCAGCATTATCACTAATCTGTGTGTTCATTTTGCTTGAGAAATAAGCAAGTTAACTCATGAAACCATTTGTTTCCTATATCGCAATATTGACCTCAATAATCACTATGACATTTTCCCCAAATCGTGCAGCCCTACTTTTCAGAAAAAAATTATTTTGTATCATTGTCTTGTGAACTAGTCATTCAGCTTTTGATCAATAGTGATTGGCATGTTAAAGGGATACTTCACCTCTGGAAAGATGAATGTGTATTTAAAATTGGTCATTTATGTAGAAGAAATGTGAAGAATTTTTTTAATTTGGAGCTTTCTAGACTGAGAAAAGCCAGAAAATGTATTTTTGGCTTATGTGGATGTAAGACACACTGTAAAAAATTTCTAACCCTCCCAAATCAAAAATTTCAAGTGACCAATAACACCTAAATTTTTCAATTGGCCCAAGTGAAAATCTGTGAATTTAATTTGATAATTTACAGAATTTCACTTGGGCCAAGTGAAAAAATTAGATGTTATCGGTCACTTGAAATTTTTGATTTGGGAGGGTTAGAAATTTTTTACAGTGCAACAACTCCCAGAATGCACTTGCTTCGCTGCCCTAGGAGGCCACGCCTACCGGTTAGAGAGCGCAGTTGAAAACAACAAGGTTAGGCTACCAGTGAGTCTCCGTGACGAGTCTGCCTGGGATTTCGAGATCGCCCAAAATGTCCGGGATTCGGCTTTTGCGTTCTACAGTCGCCATTCATCATGTTTACTGTGGCGAGCAGGACGAGGCTGACGGCCGCGGGAGAACGGCGCGAGGCCGGTGGCGTCATTACTGAGACGCGTCGGTCTCGTATCTCTCACGGAGGTGCGGGAATTTTCTTAGCAATGTTAAAACGCACAACAACCGGTACTAATCCAGCCTTGCTTTTCTCATAGCCATAGAAACAGATTCAACAAAAAGTTGTAAATCAGGAAAATAAGTCTCAAGTTTAGGTCTTCGCTGATTAAATGTAGCATCAAGGAAATTATTAATCTTCTGAACGGAATAAAGAGACTTCAGTTTAAAACTGGAGGCTTTCCCTTCAGAATTTCCTTGAATTCAATTCAGTCACACCCGTTTCATCTGATGTATCACTGTCAGCACTATCATAGTCAATCGACTGAGATTCACCTTGTTCTAGCTCTATTGGTGAGTCTGTTATATTCTGTGACAAATTTTCAACCAGCATTTGAGTCTCCCCCGCAAACTTAATCTGTCCATCAGAATCATCCACTTCATTTTTTTCCGCAGTAACTACTACAGCAGTGGTTCCCAAACCTGTCCTGAAGGCCCCCCAACACTACACATTTTCTTTGTCTCCCTAATCATACACACCTGATTCAACTCATCAGCTCAATTAACCCATGTGATAATGAGCTGATGAGCTGAATCAGGTGTGTTTGAGTAGGGAGACAAAGAAAACGTGCAGTGTTGGGGGGCCTTCAGGACAGGTTTGGGAACCACTGTACTACAGAATCATTTCCAACTCCATCATTCAAAAGTGCATCTGAATCAACAGAATGTTCGTTTGCACTCACATTGCTTGGTGATTCAAGTACAATTTGATGTGCTCTATCACCAGACAGAGTCATCGTCTCAACTTGTTCTTCATTTTTCTCACCCACACTATGGTTTTCTGTAGCTGGAGTTACTTGCTGTACATTAGCAGGTTCATCCTCATTTTCAACTACACTCACAGCCTCAACATTTAATGGGCATGTCTGCTTTATATGTCCATATCTGCCACAATTAAAACATTTCATCGACTCTGTGCTAATAAATATTGTGTAATCCTTGCCTTGCAGAGTCATCTTTGCAGAGACATTTAAAGATTGACAATCTGCATTCAACACCATGTGTGTTTGGCACCTAAAAGACATTATATGCTTCAACTCAGGGTTTTTTAGGCCAAGAGGAATCATCTTTATAGGCCCCACTAATTTGCCGTAGCGAACAAGCAAGCGCTCTAATGAGTCATTAGGAATAAACGGGGGTATATTAGATAACATCACTTTTTTTGCCAGATTAGATAGCGGTAAAACTGACAAGAAAACATCTCTTACAGACAAACCACGCTCAACCAAAACGTCTACCATAGACTCCTCTTTAAGAAAGACAACAATGGCTTTATTCATTCTAGATGCCAATAAGATATTACGAGCACCTAACTCATCTCCAATAGCATTTAAAACATCTTCGACTGTGATTGATTCGTCCGGCATGCATTTACATCCATGCCGTGCGGTTAAAAACAAAAAAACATCAGAATGCGTCCTCATTTCAGCAGCACTTGACACAAAAAGTTTAAATTACACCCTCAAAACGATAACAGATCCGCAAGAAAAAAAGGAGATGTAAGGAAAACTTACAGAAAGAACACCGTCAGCACTCACTCAGACGCTCACACACCTCTCGCAGTCACTCATCCGCGCAAACGGAAACGAGAGAGAGAGAGAGAGAGAGAGAGAGAGAGAGAGAGAGAGAGAGAGAGAGAGAGAGAGAGAGAGAGAGACTCATTGCAGTCCAGACTCCTTCCAAATGAGAGTTAGAGTGTTGTTACTCTTTGTGTACAATGTTTCTTGTGCATCAACAAAAAGGTTTTTATATTTGTTTTGTAGATTGTTTTGTTATGAATCTAGAGGGTATAGATTGGATTAGATTAGAAGCCTTTATTGTCATTGTATCGAAATACAACAATTTCAGAAACTGCTCAGCGGTGCTACGATACATGTAAACCGCACTGTAAAGTTTGGGAATGTTTGGTTCAGGAAATGTGCTACCAGGATGGTGTCCATTAAAACACAAGGGTCCAGTACTCAGTACATACTCATTTATTGTAACAGATCGTGAATCAGGCCATAGAGTAGAATGGGAATCAGATATAGAGTTGTATGGTTTCTATAAACAAATAAACAACAAACAGAATCTTAAATATAATTAACACCATAGAACTTCAACTAATAAATCATTAATCACATAATCCAATCCTAAACAATTCAACATCAAAATAGTAAGAACACTGAAACATGAGAATCATAATCACATAGAACATATCAGAATTAGACCCAAACAGAATCTCAAGAATTAACATTATGAAACAAATCAAAAGAGCACAAACTTACATTGTCAGGAAAACATCAACTCTACAAAGGCTCTCATTAGGAAAGAAAGAAAGGACAGTCTGCTTCCATTGCATATGGCACACACCAAACAATAGTAATTTATCAATCATTAAGTGCACCTGAGGATACTTAGCTCCTCCCATGACTGGCTACGTCATGTGATCCATAGGAATTCTCAACACACAAGCTGTGTCCCAATGTGAAGGCTGCATCCTTAGAAGGACGCAAATCTCGAAGGATGCAGCCTATGCGTCCTTCGAAGGACGCACCATGTAGCTTTTCGTAAGATTTCCTAATTGTGCAACCAGGTGTTCCCGATCACTGCTCCTGGCGCCAAGCAACGGTGCGAGAAGACAGCTGCCATCATAATTCATTTGATATAATTGAGTAAACAGCTATGGAGCCTGAATTGGCTATTGTCATTTTTATGTTTTATATTTTACTGGAGGACATGGTGAGGATGTTTCAGCCCTGGCGCTGCCAGGTTATGTAGGCTATTTTCGGTTTAGCCCTGTTTGAATATAAAACCCAATTGAATATAAAAAAGTCCAGTATTTCTACCGCTCGTCATCGGCAGCTGTCACAGTTGCCAGGCGACAAGAACAATCCTCCATAGGCTAGACCGGTCCGAGCGCTTCAGATGCGCCCTTTGATATGGGACGCAGCTGTAGTTAGCAACAATTTGTTAATATAATGACAATAGGCCTACATTTTGTTACTTTAATTTTCGGAACTGAATACTTCGTTAAGTATTCACGTACAAATGTGAAGTAACCTACTTAAGTACTTTTTTCCCCTGACATCACAATACATTTTTACATTAAACTACACGTATATGGTTTAAATGAAACAACCTTCAAAATATACAGAAGTAAAATGCAACATACGCAGTAATGCAGTAACCTAATATAAATGCAGAACCATCATAAAAACCCTGACAAGGAGTTTTTCCCCCCTGCAGAATACATACCTTTAGTTTTACTCTTGATACTTTTCGTACATTAGAGTATGCAAGATAATTTTGCTTAACTAAGGTTTTAGTAGTTTTTCCCCAATGCAGTATCAGTAGTTATTAAAAGTACTTTTTTCAGAAAGCCATCGATTGAATCAGCCCTGCAAACCTGTTGGTAAACAACTTAGTGGATAGTGGAAATATGCACTTAAACACTCTGGAGACCATCCCAGATGATGTCCCACCAGCAGAAGGCCTTACCAGGGGCAGCCCATCCCGGTCCAGCAGCTCCATCTCCCTGCTCAGCTCAATAAAAGTCTACATCATTTTTTTCTTATTTTATGTACTGTAAATTTAAATGTTTATGTTGATTTTGTTATGTTTAACGTATGTTGTAAATAGTTGGAAAAAGTACTTTAATGTAGCCTATGGAACAAATGATTTTAATTTACCAATTTTATTTGAAAAAAAAAAAAGGTATAGAAGAATTTGTTTCATGTAGAAATTATGACTGTCATTACAAAAATAAACAATGTCCAGAACAATTCATTCTCTTTTATTTACACATTTAAAGTTGCATAAAAATAATGTACAGAATTTCTTTCCTTTTAAAAAATAAAAGTGAAAAAAAGCTAAACAAAAATATGTAGAAAAAAAATATATTTTTCAATCATTCTCTCAAGAAGAGAAAACAGCCTGTCCATCCTCTCCCTTCTTTCCTGTGCTCTCCTCGCCTCTGCCTCCCTCTCTAGTTGCATGTCTTCTCTGATCAAATCCAAAAACTCATCCTCTGTCTCGCTGCCTTCGTGCTGGTGCTGGTGCTGGTGCTGCTCCTGCTGGTGCTGCTGCTGCTCCTGCTGCTGGTGCTGCTGCGGGTGCTTCTGGTGCTGCTGCCTCTGGCTCCACACCGTGGGCACCCACTGCTGAATTCGGCCCTGGTGTGTCCTCAGGGATTGAGGCAATGACGACAGGGGGGTTGGTGCAATTGGGCCAAATTTCAGCAGTGGGTTTCCCACTCACACCCTCTCCTGTCCCAGGACACTTGCAATCCTAAGGGCAGAGCAAATGAACCATGGCTTGTTAACAACAACAGCACTACATTTCAGCAAAGATGTGTGTTTTAATTTTCTTATATATTTTACTTGTTATTTTCTTATATATATATATATATAATTTTTTTTTTTTTTTTTTTTTTAAGCTGTCACATTTTTTTTGCCTGCATGGCAGTTACCTTCCCCAGACCCATTTTCTCCTGAATTGCTCTAAAAAAGCAGAAAGGGGTACTTAACACAGGGGTGCAATCTTAAGTGCATTGTTAACACTGCAAAATATGACACATCAAGACATGCATACAAAATACTTAAGAAATCATATTTCTGGATACTCAAATTTGGTTAAAACTTGCATGACATAGCTTGCATGACAGCACTACAAAAACACATACAAGTGAAACCCCATTGCCTTATCTACTGCTTTTCTTATTGTTGTTGGCTTTATAGGGTGAGTGATATTTCTTATAATACACAAGTGAGATAGACTAGTGGAAATATTACAAATAGGTCGTTAAACTAATATTGGCACAAGTTTTGGCTCAAACTACCTGACAAATGAAGCCACGCAATGGTGACAAAGGAGTTAAGATGAAGTTTATAAGAAAGTTTAACTCTGGGTTCGCTAGCTATTTGAGTAAATGAAAACATAATACTTACATTTAAATTTGAATTTGCTGTCCACCACCAAACTCTAGTCTCGGCCGCCTTTAAAAATAAATTCAAAATGCTGTCGTCACCGGCGCACAGGGCCTGAAATTAACACCCGACCACACGCCAAATGCGGGTGAATTCTTCAATTGGCGGGTAACACTGTCAATCTACCTGCCACATTGGCAGGCAGCCAATGAGAATCGACCCTTCGCGGGGAGTTTGATTGACAGGCGATCTGGCCAATCATAATCCGCCGAATCCGCCTTTTTTTTTGTCCGACAAAGCAGCATGCAAAGCAGTCAGGAGAGTTCAACGTTGGAGGATTGGAACTTGAAAAAACGGTGTAGCCTACTGAGTAAGCCTACTGACATCTTTCTGCAGTTAAAACTACATTCCTTCTTATGTTCATTCATGTTTATTTGATGCTATAAATTAACTAGAAGGAAGAGATGATCGGTTCACGAGCAGCTTTAACTTGAGGCACCACAGCGATCTGTCAAGATACATTACAGAGCCACAAAACGGTATTGTCTACATTTCTTTAAAAATGACCAAATTTTAACGTTGAGACTTTGTTTAATATCAAAAGTAACCTGGACTGTCTTGTCTGTCAGCGTGTTGTCAGTGTCCTCTCTGCTGCGCGATGTGTTTTTCATTGCGTGAGATCATGGTTTGGCGTGAGCGCGATGTAGCTTGTCGGACAGTAACTAAAGGGGCGATTGTTTTTTTTGTGTGTGTTTTTTTTTTTTTTTTTTTTGCAACTGTTCTTTGACATTCAAACGAAGTTGTATGTTTCGTTGGATTTTAGCTAAAAATGTGGCGGCACATTACTGGAGTAAAGAAAGCATCTGTGAAAGCAGCGCGTTTGAGTGTTTCGGAACGTATGTGATCGGAGAGAAAGATGCGTCTTCTCTGACTAAGTTACGTTTGAATGTGTGAGTTGTATTAAACTGTTGGTGAGATGAGACGAGATAATGCAACGCTGACATAGGCCACAGTACAATGACAGTTGCACAGATGTTGTGTCCAAATGTCCGGTAGCCTACCCGGTAACTTTATCAGTAATAACAATATTAATTTAGTTCTGCTTAACGGTTCCTGAACGCTGTAACTAACAGCTGCCCAGCCATCAACACAGCCGCGTGTGATTTGTTTACATACGAGCTGCACTAGGTCTATATCTGTATTCTAAGAATTATTATTACTTGTATGGATCTCGTTAATAACTTGACAGCACTTAAATGTGTATTCTTACAAGTTAAAGAACAAATGTTTGTGCAAATCCTTTTTTTTTTCACCTTTTATGAGGCCAAAAAAAAAAAAAAAAAAAATTGGCTGGTAAAAAGTCACTGTGGCGGGTGGATTTTTAAATCCACCTGCCACAGTGGCTGGTGGTCAAAAAAGTTAACTTCAGGCCCTGCCGGCGCACAATGACTTATGGGGTAGAATAGGCCACTAAGGATCCGTTTTTGTATCCTTCCTTTCACGGGGAAAGAAGGGTGCATTTGGTGTCGCTTTTAGCCTTCGTCGCGCTGCGATGACGCAACCGGCCTTCGAATACGGCCTTCGTAGGATGCAGATCTGAATTGGGACAGCCTTCATCGTGCCGCGGTGACGCAATCGGCCTTCAAATGCGACCTTCGAAGGATGCAGTCTTTGAATTGGGACGTCCTTCGTCGCGCCGCAATCAGCCTTCAAATGCGGCCAATCGGCCTTCGGAGGATGCAGCCTTCACATTGGGACACAGCTATAGTCACATTCCTACCCTGGTAATTCAGAGTTCTCGCGAGAGCACAAGTTGAATTTGCTCAGCGAGTTACTCTGGTGTCGAGTAATGATGCTCATTAAATATGCCCCTCGATCTGAGCTGCACCAATCACATCGGGTTATCTGATATAGGCGGGCCAGAGGCGAACTAAACAGATGACGACAGCGCTGTGACGTCCAAGTCACTAGTAAACATTGCAAGATGGTTATGGATGAACACCAGTTGTTTGAAACGGCTTTGGCCGCTACAATGAACGAGTTAGACTTGGCTTTTTATCTTAAACAGGAACAGAAGACGCCACTCGAATCGTTCCTTTGCAAGAAGGACGTTTTTGCTGTTTTGCCGACCGGATACAGTAAGAGTCTAATCTAATCTACCAGTTAGTTCTGCTGGTAGCTAAGCGTATGGGGTTTATTGTTGTGATTGGTCGTAGTGTTGTTATCCAATTGCGTGCAGTGAGATTTTCAAATGCATGCTTGGTGCCGCCCCTCGAGCTGGCCGATTTTCATTAGTCGACGCCAGACCATTAATCTTTTAGATTTAGGTCTGGATTTCCAGGCTATCACACTCCCTTCATAAACCTAAATGCAGCAGGTAAAATAAGTGCAAGATAAGGGTTTCAAAAAGTTATTGCACAGTCCACACACAGTAAGTATCATATATAAATAGATAGCCCTTAGTTTGGGACTGGATGGCTTTTGGATGGCTTTTGATAAACTGTTCAAGAATCTGGCAGTGAGCATTTTAATCGCCTCGTATCGCCTTCCTGAGTCCTTAACAATGGTTTTTGCTCTGGATAGGTAGCGTGTGTTTGCAATGTCCTGCAGTAAAGGGAGAGGGCAGCCAATCATGTTCTGTGCTGTTTATGACCCTCTGTAGAGCTTTTTTGTCAGCTTCTGAGCAGCCCCATACCACACTGAGAAGCAGTATGTTAAGACACTCCTATGGCAGGGTGGTAGAAGGCCACCAGTAGCTTTGGACATAGATGGTTTTTCTTTAGGACTTGCAGGAAGTGCAGGCGCTGTTGTGCCTTTTTAACAGCAGCTGTCGTGTTTGTGGAAGAGCAGAGACAGGTTTCATTTATGGATTCCCAGGAATTTAAAATTGCGAACTCTTTGCACACAGTCTCCATTTATAAAGATGGGAGGGGGGCTCAGCTCTGCACTTCCTGAAGTCCAAGGTGAGTTCTTTAGTTTTCTTTGTGTTTAGAAACAGGTTGTTTTCAGAGCCCCACAACGTCAGTTTCCGGACTTCGTCATGCAGAAATTAGTCCAATCACTGTAGTGTCATCTGCAAATTTTATAATGTGATTGGAGGAGAATGTGGAGATACAGTCATATGTATAGAGGCAGTAGAGTAGTAATCCAGACGTATGTCTGCTCCAGAGACTTGTGGAGGGCTGTGGCAATGACATCCTCTGTAGACCTGTTGGCCCTGTAAGCAAATTAAATGGGGTCAAAAGTGTGAGGGAGGCTTAATGCAATTTTTTCTCCTCACACGGAGACACCTGTTGAAGTGCACCAGAAAATGCTCTAATTTTTAAACATCTCTTCTCAAGGGGGAGTCTTTTTTTGGAGCATCTTTGATAAATAAATTTTGATAAATAAAACAACTTTGTCTAATATAGTGTTGTAAATTGAGAAAATATCAATGCTGCCATATGGCAACGCTGTACCATATGGAAAATTAGGTATGTTTTAATATGGCAATGCTGTACCACAGTGGAACTGCAGTAATGTATTTCCCTATTGGGATTTTTTTTTTATAGATAGTAGCATCAACAATATGATTGCAGTTATTTATTTATTTGAAGTGTTTATTTATTTATTTATTTAGTATACTTGTATTTATGTATAAATAACAAAGTGATTTCTTCATTTCAGAAAATAAATACAGCAATATGATAGGGATTAAATTATAGGGATATTTGGTCTGCATGAGTTCCAGGTATATAAATCTATCAATTTATAAAAGAAATGTGCAATTAATTGAAAAAGAAAATCATAATTTTATAGAAAAACTACTTTTTTGACCATTTTCCAATGTGTTACAGTGTTGCCATATGGCAATGTTTCCCTAAGTACCCACTTATCAATCACTTAAGCAATTAAAGGAAGAGTGTATATTTGACTGAATTAATAACTTTTTGGCCCGGAGTAACAGAGACAATATTGTATCAAATTCTGGAAATGATAAGTTGGATGAAAGAAAAATAATTCAAGTTAGAAACAAGTATGAATGGGAGTAAAAATATCAAAAACTGCAAACCCCACCATCAGTAAACTCTGTCCTTTCAATGTCATGCAAATGATGAGTGGATTTCAGATACAAACAAGAAAGCATCTGAATTCAAAAACCAGAAAGAATTATAATAATAGTAAAAATATTAATCATAGCCTAACTGGTATTTTCTTTCTGTGGTTATTGTAGAGCTGCTTCAACAGATGGAGTCACTGTGTCTGTCGAGCACAGTAATAAACAGCAGTGTCCTCTTCTCTCAGACTCTTGGCTTCAAGATACTGTGTACTTTGAGACACGTCCTCACTCATGGTGAAGTGATTTTTCACAGAGTCTGCGTAAGTAAGATAATCAGAGCTAGAACTACTGCCAGAGTTTACTCCCCCAATCCACTCCAGAGCTTTCCCTGGCTTCTGTCTTATCCAGTGCATGTAGTAGCTTGTCATTGTAAAACCAGATATTTTACAGGAGATCTTCACTGTTTCTCCTGGTCTCTTGATCACAGCAGAGGACTGATCTAATCGAATTTCATCACCATTGATACCTGTGGCATAAAAGACATAAATCATATTAACAGTGAGCTTCTATCAATCAAAGTGCTGTTTGCTAGAATAACACAAATGTCAAAATTACCTTGTTGAGATACAATCACCATAAAGATGAAATGGAAAATGCTCCTTGACACCATTGTCAAAACGTTTGCTATACGTAAATGCTGCTCATAATATTTCACTGGACAGTGAACAGTGACCTGGATTTGTGTGTTATATATAGAGGTAAAATAGCACATTTGCATAGTCTGCTTTCTCATGCCCTTTATAATATGATTATTATTTATGAGAGGAGGAGTTACTTAGTGCAGAATTGTTTATTGTGGACTCAAATTTAGCTGTTTGTGTCTATTTTAAACGATGTCAGTATGCTGGCTGTTGATTGTTTATCAGAATTTATGTGACAACACAATTATTAAACAATTATCTTATTATATTAAGTCTTCAGAAAAAGGTCATGTTTCATTTGTGACGTAACGTGAGTGTAGCCTTAGGAGGAGCTCATGACGAAGAAGAAATCAGAATCAGTCTTTAGTCCACACAGGGAAGCACAGGAGAAACAGGCAAATACATCCACTAAACATTGATTTAACGCATAGATGAGATCGGACAAGGCTGCTGGACAAAAAACTTAGACACAGGGAGTATAGAACAAATGCTTGAGCTATATGAGATAATTAACTCTTTCCCCGTGAGTGTTTTTTTATTTAAGATGCCGCCAGCATTTTTTTTTTAATAATTTTCACAAAACTTTCATGGCCCCCCAGAATATTTTGTTATATGAATATCTGAACATGCAATAACCTATACCAAAAGAAAGAACAGAGCCTCTGCTTTTAAACAGAACAACGCATTTAATTTTAGGTTCATGCATCCTTTTTATCAACATTTGAATGAGACTATGTAGATCGGATTCATAACGATGATCAAAGATGGAGTAGCTCCATCAACAACACCCCTAATGCTTGCACAGTCCTACAGCTCGTCCTGGGACCTGGGTTGACATTTCATTCAGTAACATTGGGCTGTTTAATGTTGATGATCGCGTTATTTAATGTTATTTAATGTTGATGACATTGTTTCTGCATCTTCCTCGCACGTGTTTTGATCAGGAGATTCAGTAATATTTCAGAAGATGTGTAATATTGTCCTCTACCGTATACTAGTGAAAACACTGTGACATTTCGGTAAATGGCGGGGAAAAAGTAAATTAACAACAGGTGAAATGAATGAGAATGAAACAGACATGAACACTAGGACACATGAACACAAAACATAAGCCTTACAATTTTTAAGTAAGTGACTCCCTCTTGTGGAGCTCTGCTGCCATATAATATATTAGCAGCATTGTGATACATTTCTACAATACAATTTAGTACAGTTTTTTATTATTAATATCATTTATATTAATATAAGTTATAGTTATTGTTTAACCAAAAAACATAACAACAAATAGTATTTATTTTCACAGACTCAAAATAATAATGTAATGTGTAATAACATTGAGGCTACTTAGTATGTGTGTGTGTGTGTGTGGTAATGTGAATGATCATGAGCAAGACGAAATGTATGTTGATAAGGAGACATGTGTGGCATGGACAGCTGGACAGCGTGGCATGGTGATGTAATGGTGTGTGCCATTAAATTATCTATGTTCTATAACACTAGTGCAAAATGCCCGTAAAAAATCAGTTTTTGTGTGTGTTTTTAGTAATTGTTGGTTTGGTACGTTTGAGTGCATTGTAACAATTACACAGCAAAATTTCAGTGATATTTTTATTTGTGCATGGTAGAAAGCACACAGTGAACTCCGAGAAAACGCTATGCTTGAGGAAGCAGTTTGTGAATAGGCTACTACAAATGATGCCCGTGAAAGAGACTGTGAACACATTGAATAGGCAACCCTGTATCACATGAAATACGTTCTGCGGAAACTATTTTGCAAATCGCAATTACGTTACATGCCAACATATAAGCAGTGCTATTACGTTGGTCCTTAACCTAATATAAGCAGTGCTATTACGTTGGTCCTTAACCTAATATAGCCAATCTATTGCAGTGCTATTACGTTTGTCCAGAACATAATACATCCAAAGCAGGTTTCTTTTCACACGTAGCAGCTATGCTGTTCATTTTGTTTAAATTATTTACTCCCTTTTTCTCATTGGGCTACAAAATATTATCTATGCCAGGGCGAGTCAAATGGCGGCACCCAGATAATTTTTATCTGGCCCTCCAACTGGTTTTTGATGTTTAAAACCCCTCGCAATCTGATATCAAAGTCCCCGCAAAGGTTTAGCGCGTTCAGCGGTGAGTTTAACAACGCACGTGATCATTCAGCGGTGAGTTTAACAACGCAGCGATGAATTTAACAACACTCAACTGCAAGTAAAACGGCATTCAGAGGTGAGTTTGCCCAAAGCAACCCTCAACTGCAGGCAAAACGACATTAAAAGGTGAGTTTAACAACGCTCTAAGATGCTTGCAAGTAATTGCAGTTTTAGCGTTTTCTTGTCATAGGTAGGACACTGCTTTAAGAAGCTGGATAACGTATTTTTATCGGAGGTTTGATTAAAAACTGTTGAGTCAGGACAATAAGTTGTGTTTAGAAACTTTAGATTTATGACGATAAATGATAGAAGAAATTATAAAAATATAGCTTTCTGCACATTTGGTGCAGAAAGCTATATTTTTATAATTTCTTCTATCATTTTTCGAGAAGCTTGGAAGCTGTTTAATTAGCATTTATTCACGAGATCATATGTATTTTTATATAGATTTTTTTAATGTTATTATTTCGGTCTTATTGCCAGGGAAGATGGATTGCTTTGCTGTTTATTGATATTTTTAAAATTATATTTTATCAGTAGGAAATCGCGCTGAAGAAGTCTCGTTCCGAACACATCGCGATATTTGGCATCAGTTCACGTTTGTCAGATGTTGGTAAGTAAATACCTAAATACGCTGTCCTACTAATGTGTGATATAATGTCTTTTCTGTTTGTCGATATTAATCTGCCATTATATATGCAGACTTTGCGTTTCATTGCTTTCTAATTCAAAACAGGGTGATTAACACTGCCTGTCACGTGACGTGCTATAGGCCTAGATATTCATATCAGATTAAAAATAGTACAATTAGTTCCAAAGTTGTATTTGTAGTAGAAGCACAGTAAAAACAACACTTACCATGCTTTTACCACAGTAACATTAGTTTTACTGTGATAAGTGTAGTAAAAAGACTGTAATCACAAAACTTGCCATGCTTTTACCACACTATTTGTAGTTTTAATGTGGTACTTATTGTAAATGCACAGTAAGTAACCACAACACTTACCATGCTTTTACCACAGTAACCATAGTTTTACTGTGATTGGTTTAGTAATGGACAGTAATCACAAAACTTACCATGCTTTTACCTCAGTATTGATTGATAGTTTTAAAGTGATATTTGTTGTAAATGCATATTAACCACAACACTTGCCATGTTTGTAAGGCTTTATAATGTAACATCCAATATTTGTAAGGTATATCAGTACTTTTTCCATTAAATAATCCTATATATTATACATAATGATATTTTCTTTTCTCTTTTTTCAGCTCAAAAGACCAAAAGGGCCTTTCGGACTCAGTCAGCCCATTATTGTTTGAGGAGAAGTAAACGGAGGAGACGGACAGCTGCAAAGGCAAATATTCACAATGGTGTGTATGTGTTGGTTTTAACCCTAAATCAAACATTTTATCAAGCATTTGTTGTTTCTTAAAACTTTTCTCACAAAACCCATAGCCCAATCAGTACAAACATAGACTGAAAGTCTTGATAATTCACAAGATTTCAAGTTGTCAAATTCGTACGATACTCGTACATATTTGTACACTCGTACACAATCCTGCAGCTTTTACTCCTAGTGCTGTCATTGGCTACTGCCTCAATTCCTGTACATATTTGTCGCGATATTTGTAAATCAGTTGCGCCCCTTCTTGGAAAGTAGTCACACTGTAATATAAACAGATAGTTTATATTAATTGCAAATTGGTCCCCGTCTGTTCATGTTCCAGTGATACATGATGTCTCTCCACACCTCATAACCTACCTCTGTTTGCAAGAGTGGAAAAGCTTATCTGACTTGTCACATGACATCAGATACTCGATTATTTTGTCATAATCAGATCAGTTACACTGCTGATAACTGTCCCGTTTGCATGTAAATCATTTTCATGATTATTGCTTGCTATTAAAGACATACATTTATTCATAGAAATGCCCACATATCAGTGAACTTAATACATAAAAATGCTTTTAACATTTAATTATGCAACACTCTTCACAGAAAACATATCCCACAGTTATGGATAAACTCACAACAAGTCCTGTGCTGGGCACATTGGGCAACAAGTGTCCTCCAACGTATTCAATCCGTGGCCAAGTTCTTCACATCTTCCCATGGGACACTGACATTCTTCAGGTCTTCGTGAAACATCTGTCTCCATGTCTTCCTTGGTCTTCCCTGTCTCCTGCATCCTCCTGGTGGTGTCCACTTCATCACTGTGTTTGGGTGTTGTTGTTTGGGCATGCGTAGGATGTGTCCAGCGAGGTGCACCCTTTGCTCTGTCTCAGTTTCTGAAAGTCTTCATGTGGAGTCCACTCCTCCTCAGGATCTCTTTGATATATGCAGAACCAATATTGAAAATAGTGATTTATCTTTTTCCATATTGTTAAAGCATTTTGTTTTCTCTTTTAGCTTCATAAACTGTACTTGATGTCTGCCTAATGCCTTTTTCAAAAAAGTGTCAGTGCTCATCAGGTGTTTTGCTAAAGGACATATTCATTGCATAGTTACAATAAAAGTGACCAATAATCACAAGGATATAGAATGAAAGTTGAGAATGTAAAATGTTGTGCTTATGTTTTTGCCTATTTGTTCTTTAAAGCGAAGAAACAAATGTATGTTCACATATCAAAGTTGAATCTCATCTCTTGGTTTGTAAATATATAACTTCATCATAGCAATTTTTTAACGTTAATGTATGTGTCACTATAATCGATTGTATCTGGATATTTAATTAACTGATTTTTTTATACTGTTGTGCAGTAGTTTTGGCGCTACATTTGTCTTTAAACAGTTTGACATTAAATATTGGAATAAGCTTTCAAAATGGTGTCCATTCATTGTGCTTTTGTTACATTTATTTGAATATAATTGATATACCTTTAATATACTATACATACACTGTAAATGTTAGAAGCACTTTAGTACATGTAATTATTTTTAATTAAAATACTGCAAAACTACCTTGCTGTAGGACATTGCTTAGAAAAAAAGTTTCTCTTTCAAATGTTTTTTTGCATCAGTCTAAGCAAATTTGTGTCATTGATCATGTGAACTCGTTTTTGGATGGTAACCACACAAAGGAGTCTTTTGTTTTTAAATATGAGTTTTATAATTTAATTAGAAGGAATGCATGTTTAACAGCCTAAATATAAAATATTTAAGGTATCTATCCCTGCAGCCGGAACCAGAAGAGATGTCATCGTTTACCATAAATGGGCATGTAAGTGTGACGCATCTGTTCAGCTGGGTTTGTATTGGCTGTGACTTTTCGCAGAGCTCGCTGTGATTGGACAATCGTTTAACCCATATAAAACGGCGTTTCATGTTACAAAGTATGTTTTGGTGTTATTATTATACTGGAACATTGGTTACAGTAAATTATTAACACTGAAGTCACTTGGACGAGTGAACTGATGGCGCCGTTGTTTCTGGCTGGCCGTCTGGCTCTCTGGATCTCCTTCTTACTGTCTGGAATAGTATATTTCCTTTCCTTAATTAATCAAAGTTTTGCCTATCATGTTACAACGTTAACTATATATGATCGACAGACGTTGTTTGACATTAGAACAACAATGGAGTCTTACTCTAATAACAATTTACCTGCTGAGTGCTTCGGCTTTCCACCGCCTCCTTTCCTGCGAGCTCTGCCCGTGTGGTTGCGTCGTCTGCCGCCTTCGCTTCCTTTGGTGAGGCGGCGTAGGAGGAGAGGAAAACGGGGTGGCGTAGCCGTCAGGCTGAGATTGGGACTGATGCCGGGACCGGCTCGTCGACCTTTTCGGGACGCTCGCGCCCATGGGAAGGACCGCGGCTACTACATTTCGAGGCGTTCTCTCGAGACGCCCTATCAATGGATTCTTCATCTAACTGGGGACTCGCCACTGCAACTTCGGCGGCGCCGCTTCCCTTATTTGCGGCATGGTGGAGTTGATCAGCGTCATCTGCGCTCACTGGAACGGGTATTTCAGCAAACTTTACAACCGGTCAGTGACTCTGTTTCAATCAAGATGACGTTAGTAAACGCCAGATCGCTGGGAAATAAAACTTTTATACTAAATGACATATTAACTGCCGGCAACATTGATTTCTTATTTGTGACGGAGACCTGGCTTCCTGTTGATGATGTTAGCTCTTTCTCGGAGCTCACTCCCACTAATTTTAACTTTTTTAACACTCGTCGTTCTGGCCGGGGTGGAGGACTGGATACTGTCTTCAAAAACAGTTTCGGTTGTAGATTACTGAAAACAGATTCATATTTGACTTTTGAAGTTCAACTTTTTTCAGTAGACCAGGTAAACTCACTAGTAATTGCTGTAGTGTATCGGCCTCCAAAAACAAACAAAGATTTTTTAAATGATTTCTCAGACTTTTTAGGGGGTATCACTCCCAAGTACAATAGACTTTTAATTGTTGGCGATTTTAATATTCACGTTTGCTCTGACTCTTCAGCTCTATCTAGAGCAGGTGTCACCAACCCTGCTCCTGGAGGGCTACTGTCCTGCAGACTTTAGGTCCAACCCTGTTCCAACACACCTGCCTGTAATTATCAAGCAACCCTGAACAGCTTGATTAGCTGGTCCAGGTGTGTTTGATTGGGGTTGGAGCTGAAATCTGCAGGACTGTAGCCCTCCAGGAGCAGGGTTGGTGACACCTGATCTAGAGACTTTCTGAGCCTGATTGAGGCGTGTGACTTTGTTCAATGGGTAAATCAGCCAACCCATGTACATGGCCATATGCTTGATCTAGTTTTATCTCATGTTTTTTCTATTTCTGATGTCCAAATTGGTGACTTGAGTTTTTCAGACCACAGGCCTGTTGTTTTTAGTATTGATCTTCCATGCCACACCATTGCATCTGTCAGACCTAGTAAATGGTCACGTGTAGGTCTATCCTGTCCATCATCGGTTGAAGCCTTTTCTGCTGCCTTTTCTGATGCTGAGCAACTGTTTTCTTTAGATCACCTTTCAAATGCAGTCAATATTAATGAGTTATTGAGCTTATTTAATTCACTGTGTACAAAAGCTTTGGACATGGTAGCACCTTTGAGACTTAGGCTAAATGTCAGAAAAATAAAACTGAACCGTGGTTAAATAGCACCACGCGTCACCTAAGACAACTTTGCAGAAGAGCAGAGAGGAGATGGAAAAAGGATAAGCTTCAGGTGTCCTATGAGATACTACGTGAAGCTTTATTTTCTTATCAAAAAGCTGTTAAAACTGCAAAGTCTCATTATTTTTCAGAATTGATATCGAAAAACTTAAATAATCCTAGGACCCTATTTAAGGTTTTAAACTCTGTTTTAAATCCTGTGGGTAATAATTGTCTTATTGAATCAGCTTCTACATGTGAAGATTTCTTAAATTTTTTTGTGGAGAAATTAGTTATAATTAGACAATCTAGGCTATAGTATCTGCTACTCCTGTCCTCGTGGATACTCCTACAGCCACCAAGTTCTTAAATTCTCTTGAGCCTATTACTATGTCCAATTTGACAGATATAGTTCTTAGGCTCAAGCCTACTGTCTCATCTCATGATATTGTGCCTACATGGTTTTTTAAACAAATATTTGACAAAATTGGGCCTTGGATTTTGTCCATTATAAATAAGTGTCTTCTCTCAGGTTCCGTTCCTGCCCTCTGCAAACATGCTACAGTGAAACCTGTATTGAAAAACCCAAACTCGGACATTAATGATCTATCAAATTTTAGACCCATTTCAAATCTATCTTTTATATCCAAGATCCTAGAGAAAACTGTGTTAATGCAGCTGCAGAGTTTTCTTGATGAGAACAGTATTCTTGAAAAATTCCAGTCTGGCTTTAGGTTGCTCCACAGTACGGAATCTGCTTTATTAAGAGTCTTGAATGATATCTTACTTTCTCTTGACTCAGGGGATTCTGTTATTTTAATTCTTCTAGATTTGAGTGCAGCGTTTGATACTGTTGACCATAGAATTTTATTATCACGTCTTGAACAAATTGTTGGCATCCGTGGAAGTGCTCTCAGTTGGTTTAAGTCGTACCTCACAAATAGAACTTTCTCTGTTGGCATTGGAAGCTCTCTTTTGTCTGTAGCACCTCTTACCTGTGGTGTTCCACAAGGCTCCATTTTGGCTCCTACTCTGTTCTCATTATACATGTTGCCACTTGGCTCTATTTTTAGGAAACACGGAGTGTCTTTTCATCTATATGCAGACGACACTCAAATCTATCTGCCTTTTAAACGTACTGACACAAAGGGTCTAGAAAACCTTTATTTGTGCTTAAATGAGATCAAGTCCTGGATGTCTACTAATTTTCTACTCTTAAATGCTAGTAAAACTGAAGCTATTGTATTTGGGCCTCCAGTAGAAAATGAGAAAACATTGCTTAATGCGGAAAATATTTATTTTGAGATCAAACCTACTGTTAAGAGTTTAGGAATTACCCTAGATTCCGCCCTTAAGCTTGATAAACATATTAACACAGTGGTCAAATCCTGTTTTTACCACCTAAAGTTGTTATCCAGGGCCAAGTCTTTTTTATCGTCGAACGAGCTTGAAAGAGTACTAAATGCCTTCGTGCTATCCCGTCTTGATTATTGCAATTCCTTATATGTGGGATTGCCGCAGTTTTCTATTACTAGACTGCAAATGGTCCAAAACGCTGCTGCCAGATTCTTAACCGGGCTCCGCAAACGTGAACACATCACGCCAATTTTACGGTCGCTAAACTGGCTGCCGGTGCGTTATAGGGTCGATTTTAAAATATTGCTGTTTGTTTTTAAAACCTTAAATGGTCTCGCCCCTTCATATTTATCTGAACTTTTGACAGCAAACGTGTCTGTTAGGTGTTTACGTTCCTCCAGCAGTCGAAATCTGTCCCAGCCTCATTCTCGATTGAAATCGCGAGGTGATCGTGCTTTTGCTGTTGTGGGTGCTAGGCTGTGGAATACCCTCCCAATTTCCCTGAGAACACTGACCTCCTTACTTGAGTTTAAGCACAAACTAAAGTTATATCTTCTCGAACAGGCATTTCCTTGATTTTTTTTGACGAGGTTTTATATTATATTATGTTTCTGTCTTTCTGTTTTCTGTGTATTTTATGTAAAGCACAGTGGTCAACGTTGGTTGTGTTTACTTGTGCTATATAAAGAAAGAAAGAAAGAAAGAAAGAAAGAAAGATTATTACGTTAGTTATACATTAAGCTAACTATAAAGTGTCTCTATGTTGTGAGAAATTACTCCTTTACCGAGATCCTAACCCTAACCCTAAGCATGTCTGCACATTTCAATGAACTACAGTACAATGCATCCTGCTCCACTGATAGAATGACAGAGATATGTGGGTAATGTAGTTTAAAACGTTTAGTAATAAAACAATAAATGTTAAATAAATAATATATTTAATGGACAACTGGATATCTAAATTTGTTCATTGTGCAAACCTTTATGACATATATAAGGGACAGGCTGAAATTTGATATTTTACTGTGAGCACTTTAAAAATAACCTTTATGCCAGCTTTCCATATATGTCTGAAAACTGTGGCCAACATTATTTATTAAACATAGTATAAGCAGTTGTCCAGCCAATTTTCTCTTTGATACACTAACCGGACTTTGAGTTACAGCCATTTGAAATGTGCATTTGTTTGCTCTTCTGGGGGCCATTGCTGGGGCCCTGGGGGTGGAAGGACAGTATAATCTACACATACTATTAGTATTACACAAGGATAATGCACCATTCAGTAAAACAACAACAACAACAAAAACAGTGCCAACATGTCCTTTTCACCCCCTCTTGCTGCTTATATTCCTGACATCAGTGATTTATAGAGTATACTATATAGAGTATACTAGAATGATCAACATGGATCATCTTCAATTAAGCTTTAAGTATTTATAGCAAGATAGCCCACTGCAGCCTCTTGTTATTCACATAGCTTCCTTTTATTTCACTGCAAACTGGCATACATGCAAGTATGTGCAACTTTTGTTGCATTGTTGTCCCATATATCATTAACCAGATCTAAATTTTTATGTCCCAAGAAAAAGAATCATGGTCATTAATTATATGTAATTATTTATATGTTATTAATTATATGTAGTTATTTTTAAAGAAATAAGAAATTAAAATTTCTCAAATAAAAATGTCTATTTACTGTACCAAACACCACTTTCAAAACACAATAGTCACCATACTTTATTAAACAACACTTTATTGGAGAACAAAGCATAAAGTTGATAAAGTAGCATAAAGACAAATGAGATTCAAGATAAATAAAAATGTGTCTTCAAAAATACATTAACATCATATGAATCCATTCACAGCTGCTGAAGCCACAAAACGAGTGCCAGATAATCATATTCAGTCACCTACAGAAATTAGAAGAACACGATAGAGACATACAGGGAAGAGCAAGAAACCAGTTTAGCTGTGATAGTTCTTCTTCCTCGTCTAAACAGTTTGTTCAGTTGAAGAACAGAAGATGTGATCACTGATGTGGTGTTTCTCAACCAGAAGAAGAAGTCTCAACATCCCATTGTCAGGCGTTCTCCAGTCCTGGTCTGAAAGTAAAACAAAAAACAGAAACCAGGTTGTTTAATGGACAGTCAGGTCAGCTTATGTTCTGCGTTATTTAAAGCAGTGATGGTTTACTCTGGCCCTCAGCGTCCACTGTCCTGCACATTTAGCTCCGACCTCAAACCCTCCTGCCTATTGTCTAGAAGTAAACCTGAAGACTTTGGTTAAAATTTTCAGATGTGCTTGATTAGGGTTGGAGGTTAACTCTTAACTAACCTCAAAAAGTAGAATGCAAAGGGCCAGAGTTGCCTGTTCCTTACAGAAATTTACAAAGCAGCAGTCAGTACATTATATAATATACACATTGAAGTATATATATATATTAGGGCTGTCAAAAGATTAATCGCGATTAATCGCATCCAAAATAAAAGTTTGTGTTTACATAATATATGTGTGTATTCTGTGTATAATTATTTTGTAGATATAAATACACACACATGCATTTATATATTTAAGAAATATTTGCATACATATACTGTATATATTTATATATAATTTATATTATATATAAATATAATTTTTTTATATATATAAATTACACATTTTTCTTAAATATATACAAGCATGTGTGTGTATTTATATATACAAATTTAATTACACACAGTGCACACACATATATTATTTAAACAAACTTTTATTTTGGATGCGATTAATCGCGATTAATCTTTTGACAGCCCTAATATATATATATATATATATATATATATATATATATATATATATATATATATATATATTGCAGCACATAATATAAGCTAAGTACTGAACAAAAACAGTTTTACCCATATCAACAGCAACATATTTTAAAAGATTTTTTAGAAAGGCATGGTCTCTTTTGAGCCTTTGCCAGTGATGCTTGATTTCTTTCCAGACAACATACTCTTCTGTCAATTGTTTCAAGAGCTTCACTTGGTCAAAAACCAAGTGATAACCTGTACAATGTAAAATTGTCAACATCAAATTATGTACTACATATTACAGCATTGTTTCAATACAAGACATACCAATGGACTCGCGCACTTTTCTGTCGTCTTTGGGCACCAGATGTTCCTTCCTCACCCGAAACAAAGGACTTATTCGATTAGCTTGCGTTGATATAAGGACTGGTCTTCCTTCTCTGCTGTAAAACAAGAAAGTCTCGACTTACTCTATGTGCAATTACTGTTGTTCTTGAAACACAAATTAAGACAGTTATAAATAAGTTAATTTACCATATGATTAGGGAGAGAACATTTGATGAGTAAATACTGATATATTAAGAAACTTCACCTGGGAAGGGCTGATCACGGCAAGATTCGCTGCGACTCACTAGTAGCTCTTGTGAGGGTTGAGTTTGATATTGGTAGAGCTTTAAAAAAAAGGACTAAGTAATCCTGCAAAACAGAAAGGAAGGTAATTTTAATACATTACTTGCAAATAGTCAGTTTATAACTGTAGGATATGTTTTCTGTGAAGAGTGTTGCATAATTAAATGTTAAAAGCATTTTTATGTATTAAGTTCACTGATATGTGGGCATTTCTATGAATAAAAGTAGGCTATGTCTTTAATAGCAAGCAATAATCATGAAAATGATTTACATGCAAACGGGACAGTTATCAGCAGTGTAACTGATCTGATTATGACAAAATAATCGAGTATCTGATGTCATGTGACAAGTCAGATAAGCTTTTCCACTCTTGCAAACAGAGGTAGGTTATGAGGTGTGGAGAGACATCATGTATCACTGGAACATGAACAGACGGGGACCAATTTGCAATTAATATAAACTATATGTTTAGCCAATGACAGCACTAGGAGTAAAAGCTGCAGGATTGTGTACGAGTGTACAAATATGTACGAGTATCGTACGAATTTGACAACTTGTTAAATCTTGTGAATTATCAAGACTTTCAGTCTATGTTTGTACTGATTGGGCTATGGGTTTTGTGAGAAAAGTTTTAAGAAACAACAAATGCTTGATAAAATGTTTGATTTAGGGTTAAAACCAACACATACACACCATTGTGAATATTTGCCTTTGCAGCTGTCCGTCTCCTCCGTTTACTTCTCCTCAAACAATAATGGGCTGACTGAGTCCGAAAGGCCCTTTTGGTCTTTTGAGCTGAAAAAAGAGAAAAGAAAATATCATTATGTATAATATATAGGATTATTTAATGGAAAAAGTACTGATATACCTTACAAATATTGGATGTTACATTATAAAGCCTTACAAACATGGCAAGTGTTGTGGTTAATATGCATTTACAACAAATATCACTTTAAAACTATCAATCAATACTGAGGTAAAAGCATGGTAAGCTTTGTGATTACTGTCCATTACTAAACCAATCACAGTAAAACTATGGTTACTGTGGTAAAAGCATGGTAAGTGTTGTGGTTACTTACTGTGCATTTACAATAAGTACCACATTAAAACTACAAATAGTGTGGTAAAAGCATGGCAAGTTTTGTGATTACAGTCTTTTTACTACACTTATCACAGTAAAACTAATGTTACTGTGGTAAAAGCATGGTAAGTGTTGTTTTTACTGTGCTTCTACTACAAATACAACTTTGGAACTAATTGTACTATTTTTAATCTGATATGAATATCTAGGCCTATAGCACGTCACGTGACAGGCAGTGTTAATCACCCTGTTTTGAATTAGAAAGCAATGAAACGCAAAGTCTGCATATATAATGGCAGATTAATATCGACAAACAGAAAAGATATTATATCACACATTAGTAGGACAGCGTATTTAGGTATTTACTTACCAACATCTGACAAACGTGAACTGATGCCAAATATCGCGATGTGTTCGGAACGAGACTTCTTCAGCGCGATTTCCTACTGATAAAATATAATTTTAAAAATATCAATAAACAGCAAAGCAATCCATCTTCCCTGGCAATAAGACCGAAATAATAACATTAAAAAAATCTATATAAAAATACATATGATCTCGTGAATAAATGCTAATTAAACAGCTTCTCTTCTCGAAAAATGATAGAAGAAATTATAAAAATATAGCTTTCTGCACCAAATGTGCAGAAAGCTATATTTTTATAATTTCTTCTATCATTTATCGTCATAAATCTAAAGTTTCTAAACACAACTTATTGTCCTGACTCAACAGTTTTTAATCAAACCTCCGATAAAAATACGTTATCCAGCTTCTTAAAGCAGTGTCCTACCTATGACAAGAAAACGCTAAAACTGCAATTACTTGCAAGCATCTTAGAGCGTTGTTAAACTCACCTTTTAATGTCGTTTTGCCTGCAGTTGAGGGTTGCTTTGGGCAAACTCACCTCTGAATGCCGTTTTACTTGCAGTTGAGTGTTGTTAAATTCACCGCTGCGTTGTTAAACTCACCGCTGAATTATCACGTGCGTTGTTAAACTCACCGCTGAATGATCACGTGCGTTGTTAAACTCACCGCTGAACGCGCTAAACCTTTGCGGGGACTTTGATATCAGATTGCGAGGGGTTTTAAACATCAAAAACCAGTCGGAGGGCCAGATAAAAATTATCTGGGTGCCGCCATTTGACTCGCCCTGGCATAGGTAATATTTTGTAGCCCAATGAGAAAAAGGGAGTAAATAATTTAAACAAAATGAACAGCATAGCTGCTACGTGTGAAAAGAAACCTGCTTTGGATGTATTATGTTCTGGACAAACGTAATAGCACTGCAATAGATTGGCTATATTAGGTTAAGGACCAACGTAATAGCACTGCTTATATGTTGGCATGTAACGTAATTGCGATTTGCAAAATAGTTTCCTCAGAACGTATTTCATGTGATATACAGGGTTGCTTTTTTCAGTCCTCCTCATTTCTCAACCATGTCCTCCTCATTTCTCATGAGTTTTTGTACAGCTGACTGTATTAGTGTTTCCACAGTGTCTGTTGCACAGTAATACACTGCAGTGTCTTCAGTCTTCAGCTGATTCATGTGCAGATAGAAATTAGAGCTGTCCTTAGTTGCTGTGAACCTGCCCTGGACTGACTGAGCTGAGCCTTTGCTAGAGTCAGTATAATAGTGCAAGATCCATTCCAGTCCTTTTCCAGGTGCCTGACGGATCCAGTGCATCTCAGTGCTACTAAGAGTGAATCCACTACAGGCACAGGTCAGTTTGTGGGAACCACCTGGAGCCACAACCACTGACTGTTCAGACTGTGTGAGCACAACCTGAGTGTCAATGCCTGTGGATAAACAAACATTTTACAAATAATTAGGATCATGTATGTATTTACAATAAGAAAAGAGTTTATTTTGTTCAGGGAATACACTTACCAGACACTGCGGCCATCAACAGCAACAGATACAAAGTGAACATGATTTGTATCAAGGCTGAACTAGTGATGAGTTCTCCAGTCAACAGTGCAGTTGTTTAAATATGAAACAGACATCAGATAATTTGCATAGAAACCCTGAATTAGCAAAAACTAGATCTTGTGGCCATAAAGGGTCATTTCATGAACAACAGTGCCACATCTTGATATGGATATAACAATATCTTTCTGCAGCATGAATAAATGTGATTATTTTCAAAGCAGGCAGGAGCATACAACCTCACCTGAGTTCTATTAAAACAGATGTGATGTTGTGTTATGTTTATGTGAAAGTGAATAAAGGACTGTAGCGAAGTTGTAGAGTTCAGTGTGCAGTAGTTGAATGTGTACAGGCAACCAGATCAGCCCTTTTCCACTGAGCCGTTGTTCTCACGTCTAGCACAAATAGTGGATCAGACACCTATGAAAATCAAAGGCGATATTGCGTGATTCACACTCATGTGCTTTGTTGTGAATACATTGGATATTATTTAAATTCTGTTGCTTTTATATGAAAATAAATAAAACAAGACACCCAAAAGTACTGCCTTGACACCAACAGATTGAAAAACAGTTCAACATTAACATTTAAAACAGTGCACATGAATAAGTCTGATTGTCAATAGGTTTTCAAAAGCCCGTCTTACATTCTGTGAGAGCAAACATGAAGATAAAACACAGTTTAGACACAATATCCATTACCATGTTATGTAATATAAGTAACCTGATGCAGGAAAGTCACAAATGAGTAGATGAATAAAGTATATTAATGAATACAGTGGGGCTTAAAAGGGAGGACAAGTTTGCATAGGCTGCCCTCTAAAGGTTTCTATTTTCTGTAACCTTAATAACCTCTGTAACCATGTCTGCCTTTCAACATATTTTTTTTATTCTTATTTACTAATTCAGAGACATAGTAGCTCATTATGAATTTTTACAAAAATGTTTATATATCATTTCCTAAAGCTTCTTTACTACTTGTTGCATGATTTCTGAAAACTTGTTCAAAAGATCAGCATTTATTAAAGATATTCATTAATGTGAATGTAACATTTAACTTTCCAGTTGTTAAAAAAAAAAAAGTCACACATTGAAATGTACGGCCATAGAACTCAGCTGCATTTTAATTTGTGAATGTTTTTTGATTTGTTTTGTTTTCCATGAATTCGGGTATGTTTATAATGCTTGTTGTTCATTTAGAAAGACCTCCACGAAGAAGTAGTTAAGGATTTAAATCAATATTTTAATTAAGTAAAAATAAATAAAGTGGCTTGTTACAAAAGTATCAAGTGCTCTTGAGCCCTCAGAGATCACATGAGTAGTTTTTGTTCAGCCCTGCAGTCTTTTGTCTTACTGTGAATCTCTTGCACAGTAATAAACAGCTGTGTCTTCAGTCTTCAGGCTTTTCACCTCTAAATACAGCATGTTTTTGCTGGTGTCTTTGGTGATGGAGAACTGGCCCTGTAGAGACTGAGCAAAAACAGTGCCAGTGCCACCATCAATACGGCCGATTCACTCCAGTCCTCTCCCTGGTTTCTGACGGATCCAGTGCATGTAATAGCTGCCCATTGAGAATCCAGAGACACCGCAGGACAGAGTGACTGATTCTCCTGGTCTTTTCACCACAGAATCTGAGGAGGTCAAAGACTGACCACTAACACCTGAAAAACAGAGGAAAAATCATGTTAGATGATTTAGAACAATGAAATAATAATCTACTACAAATGGGAGTTTCTCACATGCAATAATCATCAGTAGGAGTCCATATAGTAGCATCTCCATTACAACAGAAAAGCCAGTAAAACAGTTATAGGTTACACTGAAGCTGTTTTAGTCACTGAACACATGCACTCACTGAAAGTTCAGCTTATAACACAATCTTTCAGGAGTCGGGGAGACGTTGACCCTTCCCACAAAATAATTTGCATCTTTGGAGGTTTGAAGACTAACACTGTAGTTTAATGTAGTATCTGAATATCTAAATGTTTTTGCAGTAAATAAGGGGAAAAAAATCTTAACTTGTATTTGATAAATTATAAATATTTGATATTGACCCAATATGTCCTGTTATTTTAAACAGTCCAGTTTTTAGCTCAGGAAGGATTTTTATTTATTTCTTTGATACCAGAGGCATTCGTTGGAAAGGAGACAGTGTCAGGAAGACTCTGAAAGATTGATTCATAATTCTTTTTTTCTTTTTTTTTTTCTTCTTTTTTTTCAGATTTTTATATTACCGGTATGCATTTGAAATAATAAATGCATTTAACAGATTTTAAAAATAATTTCTCTAATGTGTCTTGATTGAGAAAAAGGAGACAAACTTATTGCACCAGAAGTATTTTGAACAAAAACCTTTTCATCGTTTACAAAGGCCTATACCTTGCACAATCTGAAAAAAAAAAAAAAAAAAATAGAATGATTAAAAAGGGATCATAATTTGTGATTTAAATTATATAATTATTATTTAGTTCTGCCCTGGTGAAGCTTATTCACATAGCATATGTTTACATAAAGTCCAAAAGACAAAATAATAATTGGATTTACACAAAAATCGCCCAGTTCAAAGGTTGAAATTTTTATTCTTAATAACCAAAGAATGTGCAGGACATCCAGGAAATGACAGAGTTTTACGAATCAACTTATACATTGACAATGTACTGGTAATTCTCTGCCAGGACATTATCCAGTAATTTTTAAAATGTCCAAAATGTTCCATTAACCCTTTAGCAACATGTAATTCAAAATACAGGTAAAACAAAAAAAAACTAAATAAATTCTGGAACATCCCATCATATTTATACTGTACATTGTATTATTATTATTTCTTTTTTTTTTTTTTTTGTACAGTGTTTGTAAACTTTTTAATGGGGTATTAATATAAATTCAGATGTTATTTTATCTTGTGGATTTTATTTGTTAGGTGAAACAGCTTCACCAGGGCAGTAAATACAAATATAACATTTGTATGATCTGTTTTATTTACAATTATTATTATGTAAACTCACAGTCTCAACCGTACATACAGGCTACTTGTAATATAACAAAGATTGCAATATGCTGATAAAGTATTTCATTTATTTCTATTATTATTTTTTCTGGCCTGGACATCAATTTTAGTATTCTCTGATATTTCTTTCAGTTATTGTGCATCAATGTATCAACGGTTTGAGTGCATCTGACTAGAGATTAGAGCGGGATTGTGAAACAGTCGTTATTTGCTCATGTGATAGTCAGTGGCCGTCATGAGAAGCGATCACAGATGAGGTGATCGGAAGCCTCAGAAAACTGCTGAGAAAAAAAAATCCAGTGAGAGTTACGCCAGAGGGCTGAAGAACAATAAATCCCGAACGATAAAAAGTGCTGAGCTAGCATGTCTGTAAGGGAGAGTTCAGAGGGTGTGTGCCACAAGGCCTATGCCACACTATGCATATGGTGCATCTCAATCATTTTAGATCCAGCTGGATGTGATTCCACATTTATCTGCCTTGTAGGCTGGATTTGCAGCTTATCAAGATACATTTAAAGAATCATGTATTTAGAGGTGCATAATGATGTTTGGTTTATTATTTTAAAAATCATACTGTATCTTCAGCTTTTTTGTTAAAATAAGCTCTGTATTGACAACATATTGGAGGTTATTAAGTGGTAGAAAGGTAATTAGAAAAAAAAACTTTTTCAGTGTAACCATGTCCACCTCATTTCTTATGAGTTTTTGTACAGCTGCCTGTATTAGTGTTTCCACAGTGTCTCTTGCACAGTAATACACTGCAGTGTCTTCAGTCTTCAGCTGATTCATGTGCAGATAGAAATTAGAGCTGTCCTTAGTTGCTGTGAACCTGCCCTGGACTGACTGAGCTGAGCCTTTGTCAGAGTCACTATAATAGTGCAAGATCCATTCCAGTCCTTTTCCAGGTGCCTGGCGGATCCAGTGCATCCTATAGCTACTAAGAGTGAATCCACTACATGCACAGGTCAGTTTGTGGGAACCACCAGGAGCCACAACTACTGACTGTTCAGACTGTGTGAGCACAACCTGAGAGTCAATGCCTACAGAAACCAACAAACAGAAAATGCTTTACACAGAATCACAATACTGATCAAATTGAATTGGGTTTTACATTTCAACAACAAAACAAAAACCCCTTAACTCCTTCAGAATTTTAAAATATAAAAAACACTCACTGTGTGCAGTTGCCAACAGCAGAAAGAGCTTTAGGGAGAACATTGTTTTTCCTCTTCAGATTGAACACTCATTTACTAGTTGTTTAAATAGGAAATATGACAGTTGAGTTTGCATTTACTCATGCATGTAACAGAGTCGAGTAGGTGTGTTCAAACAAAACTGGTTCATCATGACCACCAGTTATTCATTTAATGAGAAAGGGTGCACCCTTGTGTCTGAATTATTTTTAATGGTAAAACTTTACAATAAGGTTCATTAGTTAACATTAGTTAATTACATTAGTTAGCATGAACTAATAATGAACTGCATGTATACAACATTTATTAATCTTTGTTAATGTTAATTTCAACATTTACTAATACTTTATTACAATCTTGTTAGTTAACTGTGAACAAACAGGAACAAACTATGAACAGCTGTGTTAGCAAAGATTAACAAATACAGTAACACATGTATTGCTCATCATGTTAGTTAATACATTAACTAATGCTAACTAATGAACCTTATTGTAAAGTGTTACCTTTTAACTTAAACTTTATTACTTGCCATTTAGCAGATGATTTTAATGTAAAGACACTTAAAGAAAACTGATTTACAAAGGCTAAAACGTCATCTGACCTATTCCGTGTCCAAAACATTTATTTATTGACATCCAAACTTTTGGTATTTTGTCATTTGACATTATAATCTGCATACTTTAACTCTGAAAAGTTTAATATTATGTCAACAAATATATATATTTTATTGAAAATGTCATCACTGAAGAGTTCTTGTGCAGGAACTGTGGCAGTTTGTGGCACAGTGTACTGTATAGCGAGCACACTAACTGTCACGTCTTGGTTTGGTCCATGTTTCATGTCTTGTCATGTGATTCCCTGGCCCTCATGTGATCCTGCCATGTGTTCTGTGTTGTCATTGGTTGATTGTCTTGATTATGTTCACAGGTGTCCCTTGTCTTGTCATTTAGCCTTGTGTATTTAAGCCCTCATGTTTGCCTTGTTCCTTGTCAAGTATTGTTTCCCTGTAGCCACTGTTGGTAAGTGCCATGTCCTTGTTCATGCTTTGGATTGGCATGGCATGGCATGCTTCATCTTTTTTTTAGTGTTAATAAACTGCACTTTCAATGTTACAATAATACACAGCTGTGTCTTCATTGTTGAAGTTTTGTCCAGTTAAAAGGACTGCGTTGCTGGAGGATTCAGGTGAGAAACTGATATATATATTTTTTTTTTATCTTTGACACCATTGCTACTGGAACTATAGACAAAGAAGTGTGAAGTCCACACACTGAAAATTACTGCTCCAAAATAATTTATTCAAGCAACGTTTCGACCCTCAGGTCTTCATCAGGCACAATGTCAATGTAAAGTGAAGTCAACTTAGACACAGGTGATCACCTTAATTAGGCACACCCAAGAAATCATGTGACAAATACAAGTCATGTGACAAATACAAGTCATGTATGTCATGTGACAAATACAACTCATGTGACAAATACAAGTTACAAAAAAATATATTTTCTTTTTTTTCCCTTTATTTTTCTTCTTCTTTTTTCCCCCCCTTCTTTCTTAAAAATTTTGATCACTATAAAAATGGCTTAATATCAAAATCCTCATTCAACCCTAAAGGTGACAAAGTATTTAAGGTATAAATCCAAAAACATTCCCTCTGTAATAATTTCTTCTCATAATCTCCTCCTCTTGAGGGTTTTCTATACCAATATACTGCAAAACGCTGACGTTATGGCCTACTTGTCTAAAATGAGACGCTATAGGGCTGCGCATATCTCCAGTTCAAATGTTACTGCGATGTTCACTAATACGAGTGCGTAATTGTCTGAATGTTTTACCCACGTATGCAAGACCACAAGGACAACGAATTAGATAAATCACATGAATGATGTTGCTTGAATAAATTCTTTTGGAGCAGTAATTTTCAGTGTGCGGACTTCACACTTCTTTATTTGTCTATATCATTCAGTTGTCCTGCACCTGCGCCCAATCTGGGTGTTTGGGATGTGCACACCATTTTTGTATTTTTGATACTGGAACTATAGAAACATCCAATCCATTCCATCTGTTTTGATCCAATGTCTGATCCAGTTTGTGGTTGAATTTCCAGTTGATATTCATGAATACCCAGATCAGACTGAATATTCCTTGATCTTACAGGCGATGGTGAACGTTTTACTACCATGACAGGAGGCTGATTCAGCTCATACAGAAAAGACCTACAATCATTAAAGCATTATATCAGTAATACAAATTGAGCTCTGTTTATAATTTATTTTATTTATTTTTGTGTGAGCTGGATATACTCATAGGGTGCAGTTGCCAAAAGCAGTACATGATTCTGGTTGTATTTCACTGTGGCTCTGTAAAACACTAAGAGCCTTTATTATGTCTGTGTGCTCCTGTTTACATGAAGGGCGGAGATGCATTGACGTAAAAAATCTATATATTACAAACCCTTCCTCTTCATTCCTCATCCCTCCCTTCTGAGTCATGTAATGCACAATGGATTTAAAGTGTTCAAACCTGTTAAAACAGCTGGTTTTTGTGATGTATAAAATGAAACAAGCATAAATCATGTCAGAACATTTGCACCTTTAATGTAAAAACTGCAGCCTATATAATGTAATGCCACTGAAAACTGAAGTGACACATTTCAGGGGTGAAACACACTTGGAATAACTAACTTAAGTGTGCACACCCCTGAACTAATAGTTAGTTGAAGCACCCTTTGATTTTTTTAAAGCAGTTTTTTTTTTTTTTTAGGCTATCATAACTTTTTTTGAAGATCATGCAATCAGGACCATGCCGATTACAGTATATGTCACTCAGGCTTCACTAACGTGTTTGGTACCATAGACTATAGGCTAGACCATAGACTGCCATCAAGGCCTCAATGAAGGGGATAATGTGAACAGAAAGGGGGTTGTGATTCTTAATATTCCAGATTAGTAATGTTATATCAAATTAAAAAAAGGCAGTTGACTAAAATCTTCCATATCACAAATGTGAAAGCAAAATGGCCAGGATCTGTGCATGACTTAAGAATTTTCAGAGATTCACATTTATGCACATTATTTGAAAGTGGTAAGGAAAGTTCCACAATTAAATATCAAGTTCACTGTATTACATAGCCTACACTTATGCTGATCCTAACAGAACTGCATTTTTTCATAGGTGAATATGACATGTTCCTGCCTGCAGACAGGTGTTTTATGACCCCATTCCCTGACCCAAACCAGTTACAATGCAGCTCTAGCCAGGACAAGGGCACACAATGAAATGAACTTTGGCTAACTAAAGGGAAGATTTCAGTGTCTGAAAAGTCTGAGGGGTTGCACACCTGACAGGGCCTGTGACATTGTTGCATGTGCCATATTACACAACATTGCCAAAAAAACACTTTTCATTAAATGTATAATAAAAGACAAATATGCTTAGTTCCTTGAGTTTTATTTCAATTGTTCTTTGTAAAGAAAAGCCAGTGGTCAAGTGCCTGCAACAAGAGATATTAGACACATGCCTCATGCAACAAATAAAAAGGAAAAGTTGGCTATACACTGCCCACCTGTAGGCCTATGTCTCCTCTGTCTGTGCAGACTCTTCTGTAGGCCTTTCTGTAGATGTGGAATCCTGCAACTTATATTGCAGCCATAAAGCATTACATTAACATAAGTTTATCAGTTTTCACTTTCGCAAGTCAAAGCAATTCATCATTACTTAAGATTTAACAGTTGAAATGACTATACGGCCTTAATTTAACGCAGCAAAAATTATTTTACAGTGTAGGCTACTAAGATCTTTTTCTTTTTTTTTTCTCAGCCTTTTTCTTGGTTGCTTTTATAAACAGACAACCATTTATTTAACAGTGCCTTTTATAAAAGTGACTATAATATAACTAAAAATTACCATTATGTAGAATATTTTTGTACTTTGTACATGTTCGGTAACACTTTAGAATACTGTTCCTTCATTAATGAATAATTACACAGGAACAAAAGAGTAACGTATTATTAACATTCTAGTAACTACTATTAACTAACAACACTCTAAAATTGGCTGGGTTAAAAACAACCCAATTGGCAACCCAATGCTGGGTAAATATTGGACAGAACACATGCTGGGTTAAATTAACCCAGTGACATTTTAACCCAGCAGGCTGGGTTGTCTAGAAACCCAAGATGTAGTAATTTTTTTTACCATTAATGGATTTGCTATTCTGGGTTATTTTTGCTGGGTTATTTTTCTTTTTCTTATAATTTCACCTGTGCTTTACTGTAAAACTTTGAATTAAGAAACAATGAAGAACATGTTTAGACTTAAAATAATTTTTAATGCTTGTCAACTGACATTCACAAATGTGTTAAAATTGGCAACAATGACAACAAACTGCACATTAAATTTAAATGCAAAAATCATTTAGTGCTGACATCAAAGTAGTTCAATATTGTCAGTTTTAATAAATAAATAAAGATTAGTTCTAAAACTATTACATGTTTAACGGTTTAAATACAGTGACATTGACAATTATATTTTAAATTCAGCAAATGCAAAATCATTTAAAAATACATCAAGTATTAAATAGTCAAATACAATTAAAGAAAGAAAGAAGATTAGTTCTGAACAATGACATTTATACATTTAACTATTACATGTGTAACGGTCTAAATACGCAGTGAAATCAACAGACAATTCATTTTAAAGTCAGCAAATGCAAAATCATTTTTAAAATATGCAAAAATGTACACAAGTATAGTTAAATAAAGTCAAATACAGTTAAGAAAGAAAGAAAATTAGTTTTGAACAATGTAATTTATACCATTTAATTCTTAGGAAATTAAAGTGAAATTCACAGATGTGCAAAATTGTAGGCCTATTTTACAGTATGTACACAGTGAAATTTACTTTTTTTTGACTCCGAAGAAGAAGACGACTCTTAGACGTGGGTTATGTAGACTCTGCCCGTTTTAGAAACTCCACCATGTTCGTTCCGACCTATAAAAGAAAATAAACACAAAAATACAGATTGTTTAAATGGCAACGGTTTCATTATTCAGTTGAAGTCAGTTCAGTGTTGATTCAATTCAGTTCAATAACTGTGTGAAGTTTACCATGAAATGGAGTTTATCATGATTTCAACAATCAATATTTTTATTTGGCGAAAAGCCATATAATAAGTGGTATGCTTTACATTATGTCTTGTTTGATCTTGTTTTTTTGTCTAGGATCAAAGTTGCTTAACAGGAATTGTTTTGAGGTAATGTACATCCAGTCAGTTTTCATCACAAAATAAACTCCTTCAGGGTGATACGAGATCCCTCCACTTTGTGTTGATTACCCTGTTGAAGTTTATTCTGCAATATCAACTGGCTGGATGTACCCCTTGCATAATGCACAGGCAGTTCCAGTCAGGTTACAATGCAATTTAAATAGCAGTTATGCGGTTTTATACTCACTAGTTGAAGATCAATGAAAGCCTTTCTAGCTAGCTTCGTCAATAGATGGCCGATTTACCTTCTGACCAATACACTGTGGCAGGAAGAAGAAGGGGAAGGACCAAAAGAGCAAAATCACCTCTATTCTCTGCAGAAAAGAGACATAACATCTCAGAAACAGGACCAGCTACAACAAATATACTAAAGTTTGTGCAAAAAGCTACAGACATAAAAAATAAATATGCAATAATGATACTAAATACCTTGCCTTTTATGTTGTATTGAAGATTTAAAACAACAAACATCACCTTGTGGAATATTTTCCAAAGACTGATTCAATTTTTCTAAATTAATTGCAATCCTTAAAATTTTGTTACATAAAATAGGCTATCTCCCTTTGGAGTGACTGATTTTTGTAACCTTACAGATCTTTTTTATGCAAACAGCAACACAACACACTAACTAAAGTTGAAAAAATTAAAAAGAATAGCAGGGCCATACTATAGTAGGTTTGAATAGTAGGTTCATTAAAAAATGAACATGTAGCTACTGATATTTATCCAAATGAATCGACATTGAATCAAGATCGGAATCGAACCACAAGCTTAGGTATAAATTGCTAAATTCAGAAGTTGGCAGCCTTGTGAGCTACCTATATTTAAGCACAGATCAAATTTATATGCGTTAAGTTCCGCGAGGTTGAGTTGATTATCACAGGCAGTCAATAGCCGCGTTTCCATTACCCTTCAAATTGCGCAAATTGAAATTGCGAATTGAAAATACGCTTAATGGAAACACGTCAATTTCGCAAAAACTCGCATTTATCGCAAAAAAGTTTTTACGCTCTCATGAGGTGGTTTTTCAGGCAATTCGAAAAAGGAATATTTCGCAAAACTGCAATGGAAACAGTTTTTGCGCATTTACAGTCACCTGACTTAGAAGACGCAGTGTGTTTGAAGTCCATGTATAGCTACGCAAATAATAATAATTTTATATTATTTTATTATAACATTTAATAGGCTATATTTAGAAGACGCTTTTATGCAAAAAAGAACAAAGCTGAGCGTGGAGCGCGCACTGTATGGCACGAGGCGCGGCCGCGAACACTTGCATTTTCCTATCAACAGTGGAGACAACTTAAAATACTCTATCATTTCTGGTCAGACAGAAAATAATAATACATTATTCTCAACCACTTTTATTTGTGTAAACTCACAATAACAAGAAAACGCTGTGCTTTTGTAAAATAAAAGAAAACAATCAGACGCACTTTCATGATCTCCGTAAACTGGAGCGCGAGAACTGAAACAAAATATAGCCTATGTAGGCTAAAGCTTGAAATGTCCACTTTAAAACGAACAAATTCGAATCGAAAGCTAATACCTTCTGATTATGTAGGCTAATCCGTATGAAAGTTGCATTTCTCTCTAAAAGCGCATCTGCTTAACAGCGGAGATGGAGATGTGATTTTAGCCGACACTTAGAAAACAATAGTTTATTAATTATATTAATGGCTCTTCTCATTCAGCACTGCGGGAAAGACATCAATTCCAGTTTCTAATTTGGCCTTAGAAAACCAGTAAAATCGACATGTTTTCCATATTAATTTTGTGAATATTTTAAATGTTTTATAAAGGGGCAAAAAGTCATAAACAAAGCGCAGCAGTTGGTGTAGCCAGTTCAAATTAAAATTTTGGTGTTCAACTTTGCGTTTTAAAAAGACAACAACCGTTAATTTTTCGTTTTTCAATTAGGGGTTAAAAAAGGAAAAACAAATAGACACAAAAGTAGCCTACATGGATCGTTTGGACAGAATTCTTTATTAAATTCATAAAAGAAACAATAATTAGCCTATAGGAATACTGGATTCTAAATCTCAAAGAAATGCCACAATCAAATCCTCGGAGCAGAAAGGGCGAAACACCCAGAAACTCCTTATAGGCCTATGTGTCGTTCGGGGGTCTTTCCCTGTTATTAATGCTTGAATAACACGCCATGTCTCCTTCCATTAATAATAATAATAATGTCTAATGCGGTGGCTGTGATATTATAACCAACGTCCGTTGCCGTGATTTTTGTTATGACTTCTCGCGAGAGAAAAAAATACGTTTTAGTCGCATAACATCGGTTAATGGAAACGCCGTCATTTCGCAATAGTTTTTTATCGATATTTAGATAATAGCGCAAAACATTTGCGCAAATCTGTAATGGAAACGCGGCTAATTATAGATGTAAAAGCAGCAAAAGTGTATAATAAACATGAACTTACCGTTAAACTTGTCGATAAGACTGGGTAACTGCCACTCGAAGAGAAGAGTTCATATCCATATGGTTTTCTAACTAGGAAAAAAAAACGAAATTTTAAATTACATCACTTACCAAAAACGAATTTATGTAGCCTATGTAAAAAATACTTTTTGTACCACACCAAATCACCTCACTGGTCCAACCCACGGCACTGATGTAAAAGCACGCACGCACTTTGAAAGTGTTCGCGGTGCTGATAAGTCGATTCATTTCCGGGAATCATTTTGTTTCAAACTTGCAAGTGTGAACCGGTTTATTTGAACCGGATGGTAGTTTCTTTTATACCTGCGGTCCCACGACATTTACGTAGGCTACTTTTTATGTATTTTACATGTCGGTAAGGACAATTGCAGGCGTTTTACCTAAGGGCAGCGAGTCATATTACTCAATTGTTTTGTTTTGAGTGACTCGACTCACTTTGTTCAATTCGCTTGTCAGAAACGACTCTTTCCTCTGTTTTCACAGATATTCACATATTTCATAATTCCGTGTGATACAGAATCATTAACTGTATTAATCTGTCGTCTCACATTAAAATGACTATGCGAGTCAATATCTGATTCTGAGGTAACTTAATAGCCGTTAGTCGTAAGTTGCATCACCAATTTTAGTCTGACTATATAAGTTTAAGAATTATTGGTGCGAAAAAAGTTATAATTGTGCTAATTCAAACTAATTATTAAGAAAAAATAAAATAAAACATTATATAAACTTACCTTAAAACAGTTGCACCCAGCTGCTTTGCCCCTTTGTCCTCTCAAAATGACAGCTTGGGAGCGAATTTAAACATCTCCAAGGCGGGAAGCTCGTGAAACAACCCAGCGTTGCGACCCAGCAGGTTTAACCCAAAAACTGGAAAATTAAAACTACCCAAAGGTGTTTTAAATGTGATAAAATAACCCAACAAAATTACCCAAAAGACTTGACCCAGCATTCTGGGTTAAAAAACAACACTGTAAACCCTAACGCTCAAAATAATTAATTGGTTTGAGTAGGACAAACTTAAATTAAACTAATTTGTTCAGTCAAATTAACTTTTATGAGTATTTAGCACTTTCTTTTTCTTTCAAGTTCACAGAACTGATATATTTTAAGTAAACTGAACTGTTTCATTGTTTTGAGTTTTATGAAATTATTTATTTTAATTTAAACAAACTTAAGTTTAACTGAAATGGCTGGGATGTCTATTTCCCAGCATGCTTTGCCGATGTCACTTGAATGGGAGAGTTAATGCTAAAATTAAGTGTAATATAATGTTTTTTTTTATATATATATTAATGTTAAGTGGGAGATTTAGTAGTGATTAATGTTTTGTTATGCTAATTTAGTAGAATTTCTGTTATTGTTGGTTTTAGGATAGTTACCATCATGGTGACAAGTGGTGCATGCGGCTTGATTTGAGAGCAAATAAAATCTTTATATTGTTGTACTCATACAGCAACACTGTAAACCCCAATAAGGTCATAGTACTCAAAACTTTTGTAGAAACCGATTACATAATAACTTTTGAGGTAACTAACTTAATTTTTTTAAGTTCTATTTTTTAAAAAGTTACAATCTAATCAAACTTAAAAAATTTGATTTTATTTTTATTATTTTTAAGTGCACCGTGCTTAAAAATATTGATTAACACTCAAAATGTTTTAATTTTTTCATACTTAATTATTTTGATCTAATGGAACTTAAATAGAAATATATTAACTCAAAAAAATATACTTTATAACCCACAAGCAAGTTAAAACTACGGTACAAAAAAAAAAAATACTTCAGCTGTACATTTTCTTTTTTCTTTTTATTCAGTCTTTAAATTGTTTAATACAAACATGTCAGAAATTACAAGTAAAATTACCTCTGAAATGACTCCGTGTTTTAAACAATATAATTAGGAACTGAGGATCTTAAAATGGTTAATGTAAAACGCATGGCCTACATTTTTTAAAACAGCATTAGTAACAGCCATCAAAGTGCAAATGGAATAAGTAAAAAAATAAAAGAGAATAAAAAAAAGTAAATAAATATATAAAACATATCAAAACACAAAACCAAGACATCGAATCTGTCCTGTTAGTAAAAACCTATAAAAACAAAATATAAAAAAGGCACATCTTTGGGTTGATGTATGCATTACATCTGGACTATCCCAAGAAACTCATTAACACTTTTACATTCATCCAGAAAATCATAATGGGTCTTGATGATGGTAAACCACTTAAACCCTGCCTACTGAGTCTCAAAAATGACCTGTTAATGAAATAGTAGGCTAACTTAAGAGTTGTTTACAAGAAAATACACTTGTATTTTCTTGCCTACATGTTGTGTTTTTGGGGTTCCCAGTATGGTCACTTTATAGTTTGTTGTTGAACAAACAATATAGTTTGTTGTTGTTGTTAGTCAAAGCATTTGGAACTGTTTACATTTGGCGGTTTATGTCTTGCCTACAAAAGTGCTCTAAATCCTAAAATGATGTGAGATGTGCCTTTTTTATATTTTGTTTTTATTTTATTTTATTTATTTAGGATTTAGAGCACCAAGTTGGTGTACAACCAATAATTATAAACAGCAGCTACGTTAGATTTTGTAGGCAAGACATAAACCGCCAAATGTAAACAGTTCCAAATGCTTTGACTAACAACAACAACAAACTATATTGTTTGTTCAACAACAAACTATAAAGTGACCATACTGGGAACCCCAAAAACACAACATGTAGGCAAGAAAATACAAGTGTATTTTCTTGTAAACAACTCTTAAGTTAGCCTACTATTTCATTAACAGGTCATTTTTGAGACTCAGTAGGCAGGGTTTAAGTGGTTTACCATCATCAAGACCCATTATGATTTTCTGGATGAATGTAAAAGTGTTAATGAGTTTCTTGGGATAGTCCAGATGTACTGCATACATCAACCCAAGCAACAATGCAAATGCATCAGCCAAGTTAGGGATATCACTCATGACAACATCGTCTTCCACAACAATAGAGATGCTTGTAGGACTGAAATGCACTGGATCTGCAGTCTCTTCTGTGATTGTTGTGATAAGAGCAACAGGAGTTTCAATGATGCCTGGCTCATCTGACGACACCACCTGAAAGACACAGAGAGTGCAAATGTTAGGTTAAAGTCCTTGTGAACCGGAAGCTGCAAACGACTTTTCTCCTGTGTTGTGACGGATTTCCCAGTGAAAGGGAATATTGAACAGAGGGCAGGGATTTACTCTAGCACTCCTCTCCATCTCATAGCAGACTAACAGTTTGAGGCCAGTGGTTTAACATTTTCAACCCAAGTTGGAACACCTTTCCAGACAGGAAGTAACTTTACAGATTTTGATTAAAGATTACCACGGCAAACACATTTTTTTTGTGTAGTAACTGTTTTGTTATCAGTAAGAAAATGTAGCATTAAGTCTATATAGTTACTGAAATGCTGACTAAAAGTAAAGCAAGCAGATAAACTTGCTTTACTTTTAGTCAGCATTTCAGTAGGCTATTCTAATGTGTTCTAGAAATATGCTTTTCATATGTGTTTGTAACATAACAGAAGAGATGCGAGGTGTGCCCATCCAAGCGTGACAGCAAAACCAGCACCATGTGTGTGAAGTGCAAGAAATACATATGAATTTACGAAATGAGATTATTTTTAATGAGTTTAGTTTGTTTTATTAGCTACATTTATTTGCTACATTTATTTGCTTAATTAATTTGTTCTTAAAAAAAGTTTTTAAAAAAATGTACATGCAAAACAAGTCAGCATACTGTTTTTTTTCAACTACTTTTTAAAAAAAGGTTAAAAAACAGTTTCATTAAATATCATATATATATATATATATATATATATATATATATATATATATATATATATATATATGGAATATTTGACAAATGTTCACATTAAAAGTTTACAGTCTGAACATGAATCTTTGTTGTTTTTCATAGCGTGATTTGAGGAATTTTATTAAATCCAATGCGGATCATAAAGGGAGTGCACAGAATTCCAACATAACAGGAGAGTTAAATGAATTGTCTGACAACACAGAAACCATTTTGTTACACTTAAGAGGGTGGCTAACTTGTTATTCACAAATAATAGCAAAAGAGATATTGTATGGCTAGATTTATATTCTAATCTGAATTTGGCGCCAAATTAAATAAACGGTGAAAAATAGGTTACAGCCTAAATTAACATTTGAGGTAACGTTAGGCCTACCTTGCTTTTGGCGGATGATCACTCTACTCCTTACACTTCGACCTATAATGGAAAAAAAAAACGTTTTTAAATGTTTAATAAAAACTTGCAGAGTTCATTCGGTTACAATTATGTCTATAACCTTAACTTTGTTTGAGTAAAAGTTAAAGCTAACAGCCACTAGCTCATTTGGGTGCATGTAGAAATAACATCTCATTGAACTTGCCAGAGCTGGGTGCTTAACACAAAGAGCAGCAACACACTAAAAAACCGCAATGACTATCGTTTCTGAAAAGAATTATTGACTAACGTTAGCATTATTGCCTTGACACGACATTAACAGTAAACTTACACATTATATTACCTTGTCACTAGCACGCGGGCTGACGGTGACGTTAATCGCGCACGTGCGCGCCAACGTGAAGCTCCGCGCTTAAAAAAAAAAACTAATCTAGGCTAACAGTCAAATATCACAGAGCGCTTAACACAAACAGCAGCAACACACTCAAAAACAGAAGGACTATCGCTTGCTGCAAATGGTTATTGACTAACGTTAACATTATTGCCCTGCCACGACATTAACAGTGCACAGGACGGTCATCGCGCCCGCGCCAACTTAAATAGTCAAATATTAGTCTAACAGTCAAATATCATGTGTAACATGATATTGTTACAATATGACAACAAGCAAAGTAGTTTTAAAGTGTTTTGGTTTACTTACGAGTTATTTCATGCTTGATAAACCAGCAGCTCCACTTCGCTCGAGAGGTAGCCATCTTGAATAGATTTTTCAGATAACGTCAGCTAGGTCCGCACGTCGTGACGTCATATCACGTGATCGACAGTAGACTTAAAAATAGTGAGTGAACCAGCGGGGTTCACTCAGAAATGCTGAGGTACACAACCATAAAAATACATTTTTGTTCATAGACAGTATAGTTTAAAGGTGGATTAACTCAGCAAGAGCTTTTAACTGTAGTGACCTCAGTCCTTATAAGCTAGTAGTACTGTTCGGGCTTACAGTGAAGTGCTGTATAACATACTATTGTTAGCATGATAACATGTTAGCAAACTAGCTTGTTAAAACTATAAGTTAATACTAATGAAAGTGTTCTCATTGAGATTACATTAAGGTTTTAAGTTAAATGTATGAACTAGTGTACTCTGATTTTAATTGTTCTTAACTTGAAATGTTTAAGTTCTCTTGAATTATTGCAATGAGAAAGATGAATAAATATTCTGAGTAGCAGAAACTGAAAATGTTTGAGTTTGCTTAATCAGTCAATTTAAGTTAATTATAATTTAAAATTATATTTAAAATAAACTCCAAAAATATAAGTGATGATGTACTCAAATGTTTGAGTTTATGAACTTAAAAAAATTGTGGCAACTGATTGCCTCACTTTTTTTAAGTTCTGCTTACTTATTCGGGTTTACAGTGAACCCAGCATTTTTTAGAGTGAAGAAACTCTGATTAACAAATTAGTAAGTAATAGCGCTCAGATGAATGTAGTAGTTCATTATTAGCTAATCAATAACTACTATTTTTTTCATACCTCCCAGAGAACTACTATCTACAGGTTCATAATTAACATGAATAATGCATAATTTATAATAAAAGGTAATGGTAACCCACTAGTAATGACTCAAGTATTACTACATCATTCTGAAGTAATTATTTGGATCAGTATTCTAAAGTGAAAAACATGATAACAACTTAATATTGACTGAAGTCAGTGTAAGCTTTTGAGATTTTTGTAAGATTTTAAATAGTAATTCCTTCGATTTGGTAACACTTTAGTCATTACTAGTGTGTTCCCATGATCTTCACTTTAGAATACTGATCCAAATAATTAGTAGTTCCTTTAGAAAAATGTAGTAACGTTTGATTCATTACTATCCAAAACCTTACAAAAGCCTTAAAAGCTTACAATGACTTCAGTCAATATTAGGTATTTATCATGTTTTTCACTTTAGAATACTGATCCAAATTATTAGTAGTTCCTTTAGAAGGATGTTGTAACAATTGATTCATTACTAATGGGCTACCATTACCTTATATTAAACATTGTGCATTATAAATATTAATTATTAACCTGTATATAGTAGTTCTTATAAAAAAAAAAAAAGTAGTTATTGATTAGCTAATAGTGAACCACATTCGACTGTTCACTATTACTTACTAATTTGTTAATCAGAGTTTCTTGTTAGTTAATAGTAGTTACTAGAGTGTTACTAATGCATTACTCATTTGTTCCTGTGTAGTTATTCATTAATGAAGGAACAGTATTCTAAAGTGTTACCCCATGTTCTAGTGTGGTGACTCTGACATTACAATGAACAAAGTAATTATCAATTATTAAAATACAAAAATATAGGCTATTAAGTGATAAAAAAAAAACATCTAACATGGCCACTTCTTATGGATTTAAATTGTCTGCTACTTTTTGCCAGCCCTCTCTCCTGGCTTTTGCAGACTTTGAGGTGTTCCCTGGCGTTTTGATTAAACATTAAAATTCTGAATAAACTTCGACTATTAGTTCTCGCTCTGCTGAGGAGAAAAACTGAGCCCGCTCTTTGGCCACGCTGAGCAGCCAATAGCAGCGTTGCTGATCAATGTTTCTACTATCGATACATATCCCCTTTTAAACCAGCGCATGAACGCGCAATTATCTCAGATAACTCAATCCAGCTATACTAATCATATCCGGCAAGTGTGTTCGAAAAGAACCTAATTAGCCAGGGCTGCGTTTCCCAAAAGCATCGTAAGCCTAAGTAGATCGTAAAAACGATCGTACGACTGATCTTAATATTACGGTCTGTTTCCCAAAAGCATCGTAACTTAAGTAGCACTGAAAAATCATCGTAGATCTACGAGTGCTCTGGAGTAATCGTAAATCCCCAAGTGCATCGTAAGAAGACAGAGTTATGAGGTCACCTCCAGGACAACCGGCAGATTACATCTTTAACTTTATTCAAATGATTATAATATAAGGTTTTGATTGTACTTTATTGTACACTTTATTACTATTTTCTTTTTGTTAAATTAATGTATAAATTAAATAATTAAAAAGGTCAGAAAAAAATAGAATAATTTAATCTAATATTTTTAATCAAAATTAAATGAATGAATAAAAAATAAAAATAAAAGATGTAATATGCTTCAAAGACTGGGAAAAATAGGGATGAAAAAAAATCTGCTAATGACTTGCTGACATGCACGAAAACTAGCCATGTATTGGACATTTCTCGGTTGGCCATCATTGGTCCCACCACCTGTTTTATTAAATGTTGTCCTCTGCAGAGCCCTTTTCCTTTTAGCAAGGCTGGTCCTGCCACTTCTTCCTGACCTCCTTCCCTGATCTTTTAATGCCCCTAGTTGCAGTCAGTTTTCTAGAAAATCCTCCCAGATTTTTTGTTTTTGCTTATTTGTGACTTCCCTTAAACACTGTAAAAAGTGAACAGTTGGATCAACTTAAAAAAATTACTTCAATTGGTAACACCTAAAGAAATTAAGTTTCCTCAACTTAAATTATTGTGGAAAAACGTGATAATTTAAGTTGAGTAGACTTAATTTTTTTAGGTGTTACCAATTGAAGTAATTTTTTTAAGTTGATCCAACTATTCATTTTTTACAGTGAACCTGCTGAAAATAATGTTTGTATAGCTCCACCTCCACTAAAATTACCTTAATCTCCTCTTTAAAAAAATGGTATTTTCTTTTTTTCTCTCTTTTTTTTTTGGTTCAGCCATTTTGCTGGTGTCTCCACTCGTAGGTTTGTGCTTTTATAGATTATTGGCCTCGTGGAAAATGCACATCAGGTGAAAACAGTTAGGTTAAACAGTTAAAATTGCAAGCGTGTGCTGCAATTACAAGCCATTCTACAAGGTGAGATTTCAGCACTTGACAAACAGACAGCGACTCTTAAGTAGCACTTATAAAGCACAGCTGCGAACGATCGTGCTAAGTGCATTTTTGTGAAACGCACGTGAAATGAACACGAACGTTCGTAAAGTCGCTCGCAGAAAATCCTCGTAAGTGCTAAGATCCATCGTTATTTGGAAACACAGCCCAGATCATGATAAGCACGATGATATCATCTTGGATGTGTAATTTGATCTCGGATGTTTTAAGCAACGTACGAAGAACGGGCTCCAGGAGTCTGGGAGACGTTGACCCTTCCCACAAAATCATTTGCATCTTTGGAGGTTTGCAGACTTACACTGTAGTTTAATGCAGTAATCTGCAAATTATCACAGTAGAGAAGGGAAAAAATCTTCACCAACATTTGATAAGTGAGAAAAGTTACATTACTTTCAAGTACAACAAAGAAGTACAACTTCTTTCTGTAATTTATTCATGGTGTGTTATTTGTTATTGAGTCAATGTTTCAGAGATGCAACCAGAGCACCAAGTCTGGCCTGGGGTTGGTGGTGACTGTAATGGATTTCCCCCTAAACCTAACTATCTGGGTCTCGTCTACAAATCAACGTCCCCGAACGTCACCTAACTAACTTGGTCCCCTAAACTAGCTTCCTTCCTAAACTAGCTTCCTGCGCAGGAATAAATCGACAAACAGACCTGCAAATGTCCTTTAAAGGTGTGCCCTCCCCCAGATCCTCCATTCAAACTACCTCCTGTATGTAAATCAGTATTACCTTCCACAAATATCAAGAACCCATTCAATTACAAATTCTGATCTCACAGTTGTGAAGCCCTCAATAGGGGACCAAAATCTAATTATAATGACAGACACCACCATTTGGTAAGCATACTGAATTATCTGGTTTATAAGGAAAATTGGCAAAAGGTTTGAGGAGTCTGTAGGTAGACTTCCCACACGATCACTGTGTGTAGTTTTTGTTGCCAGGTAAATATTTCTACAATTCCTCGATTTCTGAATTGTTATTACATATGATTGGCCGTCGGCCGATGATTTTATCATATGAATTGGATTTTGAATTATTATTTTATTACCTGGTCAATAAATTGTAAACATTTAGATTTTATTCTGACTGACTCTGAAATTTTTTGCCAAGTAGATTAAACGGATTCGTATGTTACCGCAAGTCTGCGTCAGATTAGTGACGGCTAATATTTGACACTAATTCAAGTGTACTTGTTTTTGCAAAGACAATAAGTGAATTTCCATTTAGAACAGCAAATGCTGCTTGACCAATCTAAATTTGGGTGTGTCTTACCTCTGTTTTCATTTAATGTTACTTTAGATAAGTGTACGTGAGAAACCACGGCATGGCCAATCCAAAGCTATTATAAGAGAAGTAATGTTGGTCAGCTTATATCTGTAATAGTGGCCATATACTGAAGTAAACGTTACGTTAAATTCAAGTGAATGCAATTCCATGGGGGCTATACCAAAGTATCTTTGATTGTGTAAATGTGAATGTGACCGATCTCAGGTATATAGCAATTACCTCTGTTTAGTGACCGAAGCTGGCGAGATTGTGATCGTGAGACCCATGTTACACAAGGCCTGAGGACCTCTGAGCGACATAACTTCCTAATATGAACAAGTAAAATATAAGTAGAGTTAAAAAGAATAATCAAACTCACATTTAATGATGCTCTGATATCATTACAACCTTTTTCATTTATGGAGTCCAATGAAATAACGAGGTGATACATATGAGAAAATGTATTTCATTTAATCTTGTTGTGTTACGTAAAAGGAAAGACAGGAACGCGCAGAGACCTTCACCCGTCCTATCGGAAACCCCCATTTTATACAATTTTATACAATACTGTAGTTGTTGTATTTATCACTGTGACTCTCTTGCACAATAATACACAGCAGTGTCTTCATTCTTCATATTATTCATCTGCAGATACATCTGTTTCTTGCTGTTGTCTCTGGAGATGGTGAACCGTCCCTGAACAGACTGAGAGTAGTATACAGTACCTCCAGATGAGATGTATGCCAGCCACTCCAGACCTCCTGCTGCAGCCTGTCTGATCCAGGCCAAGTCTTGGTCACCACTAAATCCAGAGGCTGTACAGGTAAGTCTGTGAGATCCTCCAGGTTTAATGACCACTGACTCAGACTCTGTCAATGTCTGACACCAACAGACTGAAAAATTAACAGTTCAACATTAACATTTACAAGAGCACACATGAATATACGTCTGATTGTCAACAGCTTTTCAGGAGCCTTACTTACATTCTGTGAAAGCAAACATAAAGATAAAACACAGTTTAGACACAATATCCATTGCCATGTTATGAAAATAGGAACTTGATGCAGGGAAGTCATAAACAAGTTTTGTGTCTGTAGATGAATAGAGTGGGGGCTTTTAAAAGGGAGAAGGAGAAGTAGGTTTGCATAGGCTGCCCTCTAAAGGTACATTTACATTTTCTGTGTCCTTACTAACCTCTGTAACCATGTCTGCCTTTCAACGTATTGTTTGTTTATTCTTATTGACTAGTTCAGAGATAGTAGCTAATTATGAATTTTGGAGAAATAAAAAAAAAAGTATATAGCTAAAGCTTATTACTACTATTATTGATTCTGCACTGTTTATAGTGACACCCTTTTTAAAAGATAAAAAAAAAAAAATTCACACAGTGAAATGCTATAGAGCTCAACTACATTTTAAGTTGAGATTGATTTTATTCTAGCTAGAAATGAACATTTCTTTCTTTAAAATTATATATCATTATTGTTATGATGCAGAGCAGGAAGCAGGATCCAGATGCAGCAGTGTTTATTAAATAAACTTGAATTATGACAAAGACTAAGAATAAACTTGAACTAAGACAAAGACTCCGGGACAGAGGACTGGACTGGACCGAACCAGCGGCGAAGGCGGCTCTGGGCTGGACGGGACCAGCGGCGAAGAGGGCTTTGAGGTGGGCGGGACCAGCGGCGAAGAGGGCTTTGAGGTGGGCAGGACCAGCGGCGAAGAGGGCTTTGGCTCTGGCTCGGGGGGCATGACGCTCACAGACTCTGGCTCGGCGGGCATGACGCTCTCAGTCTCAGGCTCGGCGGGCATGACGCTCTCAGGCTCGGCTGGACTGGCATGAAGTGCAGGCTTGGATGGACTGGCGTGAAGTGCAGGCTCGGCTGGACTGGCGTGAAGCTCTGGATCGGCAGACGTGACGCGAACAGTCTCTGGATCGGCAGACGTGACCTGAACAGTCTCTGGATTGGCAAAGGTGACGCGAACAGTCTCTGGATCGGCAGACGTGACCTGAACAGTCTCTGGATCGGCAGACGTGACGTGATGCGTAGGCTCGGCAGGACGAAACCCTGGAACGATGGCCCTCTTGGCAGCACATGCAGACATAAGCGGGGGATCGGCCACACTGGAAACCGGTCCTGTACGTCCATAGACCGATCCAGTGGCTGGCTTGATGGTTGGCAAGACATAACGATTCCCAGGCCGGGCGGGCGAGACGTGAACGGACTCTGGCTGGGCAGACGGGACGTGGAGCTGTGAAGACTCTGGACTGGACGCGACCAGCGGTGAGGGCTCTGGGGGTACTGTGAGCTTGCAGGGTGTTTCATCAGCCAAGCTCACAGTAAATGCCGAACCGCTCAAGGAGAGGGCCAGGTCGACATACCCTTCTAGGGTCCAGCCGCCGCCGGTATAGTCCTCCGGCATCAATTGAGCAACGTCATAATCCAGCCCGCTCCAAAACAGGTCCATGAGCTGGATGTCATCTAACGCTTCCAGATGACAGCAAGACGTCTCAATAGGCTGGCCATCTTGGAACATCGAAGAAAGGAATTTCCTCAGAGCCTGGTTGCTAACAACTGCTGGATCCATTTTGTGGTGAGTTCTTCTGTTATGATGCAGAGCAGGAAGCAGGAAGCAGGATCCTGATGCAGCAGTGTTTTTATTAAATAAACTTGAATTATGACAAAGACTAAAAATAAACTTGAATTATGACAAAGACTAAGAATAAACTTGAACAAAGACTAAGACTCTGGGACAGAATAGGCAACATAACAACATCAAGAACTCACAAAGACTGAACTAGACACAGGGCTTAAATACAAAGGCAAACAAGCTAAACAAGATAACAAGGGGGCGTGGCTAATCACAGATACCTGGGAAGACTAATCAACATAACAGGAGACAGCTAAACATGAAAAGACAGGGGAACACATGACAGACAAGAACAAGACACAAACCCACACCATGACAATTATATTGGGTAAATATGAACAAAGAAGCCTGTAAAAATAAATCTGCATTGTTAATCCTTTTGATATTTTATTAAAACAATTCAAGTCTAATCTTCAGAGATCAGAGACCATTCCTACATACAGAATCTCTCCAGATCCTTCAAATTCCTGGGTCCATATTGGTACACTGTTCTCTCAGTTCATCCCACTCGTCTTCTGTGGGGTTTAGGTCAGAGGACTGGGATGGCCATTGCAGAAGCTTAATTTTGTGGTCAGTATGTTTCATTCCACCTATTTTTATGCGCTGGAACAAGGTTTGTTGTTCAGGAAAGAAGGGGGCAGGAACCAGCAAACATTTCAACACTTTAATAATAAAATAGGGCCCTTTCACACCTACCTTGTTTGGTCCGGATTTTCAGACTTTTCAGTTTGGTCTGAATCAAAATTACAGGTGTGAAACATGGTCCGGACCAAACAGATGAAATTTGGTTTAACGAAAAGAGGTAGTCTTGGTCCGGATCAAACTGAACAAAGGTTTGTTTCATTTCTAGTGTGAAAGCATTTTCTGTATGGTTCGGACTTTCAGACCATTTACAGGAAGTTCCGGTGGTTCCCGCGTAGCCTAAACAACTGAAGAAGAATATTTATGTGCAGATCTGTCAGTCCTGCCCACAGCGTTTCTTCCAGCTGATTCACACGCGCACACACACACACACACACACACACACACATTTGTCCTGCGTCCTGCTGGTGAAGATAAAATGTTCGCACAAAGAGGACGAACATTTGGCGAATTTGAACTAACCTCAAATATAGTTGGTGCTGCAGGGAGTAATGCCATAATAATAAAAGTAGTGGCAACGATATGCGTCTGTTTATTCATTCTTGTCAAAGTTACCTGACGAATTGACAACGCGCTGACGTCAGACGCACATCCGTCTACAAACCAATCAATGTCAAGATGCAGCCCACATAGATGATGAGGTACGTCATGTAAAGTTCTTTAGTGCGCTTGCATAATTGCAATGTGAAACCAAACCAAAACTAACGAATGTATACAATGTATCAAAACATGACCTTTGGTTCTGACCTTGGTGTGGACTTTCAGGTGTTAAAACGCCCTAAATCAACGCAAAACGAAAGTAAAGCGGCAGCCCCCATACGGTCCACTTCCGCACACACATAAACAAAACATAATGTAAATGTCCCAGGCCTGGTCCTCTCTTGTCTTGCCCAGTCATTGCTCCTCCTTTTATTCATCCAGGTCACCTTCCGTGAGACTCCAGGCCAAGAATTCAAGCAGAGGCTTGAAATTTGTATCTGTTTGGTATTTGCTATGTATCTGGCCAAGATTTTCAGGACCTCTGGCAGAAAAATAGGCCAACATCATTAAAGATCCAGCAGTATTTAACCTTGGTCATGGGGTATTTTTTATCCCTGTTTGCACCAAACCCATCTGCCAAAAATATATTTTTTAGTTTCATTTGACTATAGAAGCCAGCCCTGTTTCTTGGAGTAGCGTCTGCAGACGCTACTCCAAGAAACAGGGCTGGCTTCTATCTTTACTCTGAGTGTGGACTCATATAAACACTGAGAGTGTTAATTTAACACTCTCAGTGTTTATATGAGTCCACACTCAGAGTGTTATAAGTAACACTGAAGCAGTGTTAAAGTTAATGAGATAATTAAGTGATTAATCGAGTGATAATTGAGCATTATTGAAGACACCTGATGTTAGCAAGCAGAATCACTGAAGGAGAAAATAAATGTAAAATGGCCACCATTATGGTGATCAGTGTTTGTTTTAGTTGGGCTCTTGACCTTTACTTTTTTTAACTTCAGATTTTGTTTGGTTGCTGTAATTCAGTTATAAAAGCCAGATGAACAAAGAGAAAAGGTGATCTGATGGTGTTGGTTGTGATTTAACGATCAATAGTTGGCCTGAATCACTGAACTCATTGGCCCTCATTTATCAAAAGTGCGTACACCAAATTTCCAGCGTACACCTGGCGTACACCCAAAACCACGGTGACTTTGAGATTTATCAATATGGACGTTGGCGTACGGCACGCTCAAATCCTACGCCAGCTCAGGAGGTGGTGTACGCACGTTTTGAGTGCGGGAATGCGCAGAAAAACAATTCCTAACACCACAAAACGCACTGACAAACTAAAAGATATGATATATTATGACCCACTGTAAAAAAAAAAAACAACATAGTAATTATAAACTTCAGTGTTTATTTTTGTGCAACATGGACTTCAATGTTTAATTTGTGTGATTTTACCAAAGCATTTGATTTGTAGGCATATGTATTCCTTATTGCGAGCCTGTGCGCTTTACCTGACGTTTCAAGCCTTGTTTATACTTTCGCCTGGCTCCGCAGCCTGCGCGCGCACCTCCCCAAACGGACGAGGCGTTTATACTCGACGCGCTCGCCGTTGTACTATTCTTTGAAACGATGGTTAGACCAGGGTTAGGCCCGGCAGATGTGCACGGACTGGGTTTAGTAATGAAAGGCTTTCAATGACCAAAAAAAAAAAAATTCAGATTGACAAAATAATAAAAATGACATTCTTCTTCTTTTAAATAATAATAATACAAATAATAATAACGACATTCTTCTTCTAAATAACAATAAGCGTCATTAATAATACAAATCTAGAAATCAATTTTGTTTATTTCCACTTCCCTGGTTTCGCTTTCTCTTTCTCAAAGAAGTTTCTCTTCTTTGCCGTCTTCCGTGTGTCCATGGCGTAAAATGAGGGCGTGGGGGGAGCGGAGACTTGAATATATAGGGGCGTGTTATTCTAATGACGATCGTTTTCAGCCGCGGCATTTATCAAGGGCAGGTATTGCGTACACCTGGATTTCAAATACGCACAGCTTCATAAATCAGGCGATGAGAGGAGTGTAAGCATAATCTTACGCCAATATATACGCCCGTTTCTACGCAAGAATGATAAATGAGGGCCATTGAGAGCATAATTTCTGAGTTAAGTGTACCTTGTGGATTATAGCAGCACTGTCCTCGTAGAGCATGCCATTTTTAGCCTTTTCAGTGAAATCCAAATGATCAACTCAATTACAAAAAAAAAAAAAAATTCTTACAAAGTATTTTATAGGCACACAAAGACATCAAGAATTAGCGTATGAATCTCAATAATGGTGACAAACAGATCAACTCTGATCATAAGCTCATTATTTATTCATGCAGCAATGCATGATGGGAGCCATGAATGAGTTTTGATTTGTGGCACCTAAAATGCACTGCAACATGCTTTATAATTGTCACCATTGTTGAGATTCACAGGCTGATTCTTGATGTCTGTGTTTAAAAACAAACAAACAAAAAATACAGTTTTTTGGATGTGAACAACTTTAAGAAATTAAAGCTGTATTTCATTTTAGAGTCAAGCCTAGGCCTCATGAAAGAATTTTTTTAAATGAGATGGGCGCCAACTGGTGGACACACTGAGCATTTTTATCATGCAATAGCACATTTTTTACCACTAGTGGATTTACAGCTCTGTAGAAAGGCTTGCGAATTCTAGTGATTTTTGCCTGAACAGATTTAGTCTGTTTTGCACTCTTGATGTTTTAGAGATTCACCCCTTCACTGTTGAGTCCTTTTTTTCTGCATCCTGGCTGATTTGTAGATTGTATGCACAAAAAAACTCTGTGTTTTCATATTTTTGACAATTTCCCATTCATTTCCTATGGGGGTCATTTTTGACCAAAGAGCAGAAGTGTGACGACCACTTAGCATGCTTGGATCATGACCTCAATATTTTTTGTGTGTTCACATACCTAATACCATAAAAGTCACCTAGTTTCGTAACATTCCGATGAAGCTGTGATTTTTAAAAATTCAAAACAGATTTTTGTAATCTGAATTTATTAGTGTGTATGTGTATAAAAGTGTGTTTGTGTGTGTGTGTGTTGTGTGTGTGTGTGTGTGTGTGTGTGTGTGTGTGTATGTGGATGTGTCTGTTTTGCACTCTTGATGTTTTATAGATTCACCCCTTCACTGTTGTGTGCTTTTTTTCTGGATCGTGGCTGATTTGTAGATTGTACGTGTAGCATGTCTGGAACGGACTCTCTGACACACAAGGACCAAACGACCACTCAATGATGAGATCCAGTATTTTTAATCTGTAAACAGACAAATATCATCAGTGGATGATGGCACCGGGGCAATGGCTTCTCTCTCACTCTCAGAAGAATGTTCACGAGAGAAGCGACGTGCATGCGCTCATCAGCCTCGCGCAAATAGACTGACCAAATTGTACAATAAAATAAAAATAAATACAGGTAAATAAAAAAAACTAAAGACAATATATACATTTCTTTTCTTCCTTGTGATACATCACATTAACATTCTTCTCAATGCACTTAATCAAAATAGTGTATAATACATTACAAGTAATATATTACAATTTTTTATATACTAGATTACATTTAACATGCATTCATTCAAATACTCATATGATACAAAATATTATAATGAAAAAAATGAAGATGAAAATGAGAAAATGAAACATTCAATAGACATTCAGCACCATACCACGTGCAGGCCTCACCACGTGCGTCACGCACAGCGCGAATCATCAAAATGGATTCTTACCCCTTAAAACACTATGTACAATACATGTTTATCAACAGTCAACTAGATCTCTTTTCTTTCAAGAACATAACTAATTAAACAACATACCTGTAAACAGACAAATATCATCAGTGGATGATGGCACCGGGGCAATGGCTTCTCTCTCACTCTCTAGACACGGAGCGTAATATGATAATTAGTAAGCACCATGATGAAGTTCATGAAAATCGAATTACAATTAATCACACTTCATCACAACCAACACAATCATATGCTGCTATCACTTAAATCACACTTGTTGAGCAAAAAAAATATGCATTTGGACGATAAACATCAGCATACCAGAAGAATGTTCACGAGAGAAGCGACGAGCATGCGCTCATCAGCCTCGCGCAAATAGACTGACGCAATCGCATATTGCATGTCCAAGGGGAAACCCCGGAGGTGCTCCACCGATGACGCTCCCACCCCAACCGAATGTGTAAACATTATGGGAAACGCTCTAGACAGACGGGATTTAAACTGTCGGCTGGAGACCCAAGTTTGGTTTGAAGACGAGAAATGTACCAAGCACAATGTTCTCTCATCATTCCTGATTTCTAACACACACTCACTCAGAGCAGAAACTAAACCTGATGTTCTCCGTATGTTTTTCCGTCGTGTTCATATGTAAATTGTGTGAGCTTATTTTGTCCATTTATATCGAAAGATCTAATTTAACATTATATTCTTACTCATGAACAATAATAAAAACAAAATTTCGTGAGGTTCATTAATACAATACATCTAAATACAAAAGTAGAAAAAAAACTTAGTATAAACAGTAAATTAAAGAAAATAATACAATGTAAGAAAAACAAATCAAAGGATAATTCACACCAGTTACATACGCACAAAAAAACTCTGATTTTTTTATTAGAGCGTGATTGTGAACCAGTCAATATTTGCTCATGTGATAGTCAGTGGGCGTCATGAGAAGCGATCTCAAATGAGGTGATCGGAAGCCTCAGAAAACTCAGAAAAAAATCCAGTGAGAGTTACGCCAGAGGGCTGAAGAACAATACCGAACGATAGAAAGTGCTGAGCTAGCATGTCTGTGAGGGAGAGTTCAAAGCGTGTGTGCCACGAGGTCTATGCCGCACTATGCATATGGTGCATCTCACTCATTTTAGAACCAGCTGGTTGTGATTCCACATTTATCTGCCTTGTAGGCTGGATTTGCAGCTTATCAAGATACATTTAAAGAATCATGGATTTATATGTGCACAATGGTGCATGTTTGGTTTATTATTTTAAAAACCATACCTTCAGCTTTTTTGTTAAAATAAGCTTCATATTGACAGCATATTAGACGTAATTAAGTTTTAGTGGTAGAAAGGTAATAAAAAAAATAAAAAAATGAATCCAGTCCATTATTAACTAATATAAGAGAATGGCTAGACTGAACGGATATTTCATACTGAGACATACTGTGGGAAACAGACTAGTCAGTATTGATTTACTGAGTCAAGCAAATATGATTCTAAATAAGGAATCATTTTAATATTAACATGTCTTTGTATTTAATACATTCAAAACACTTCAGATAGGCCTTATGTCACTTCAGAGGCTCTTCCCTTTTTTCAGTGTAACTCAACCAAGTTTTTGTACAGCTGCCTGTATTAGTGTTTCCACAGTGTCTGTTGCACAGTAATACACTGCAGTGTCTTCAGTCTTCAGCTGATTCATGTGCAGATAGAAATTAGAGCTGTCCTTAGTTGCTGTGAACCTGCCCTGGACTGACTGAGCTGAGCCTTTGTCAGAGTCAGTATAATAGTGCAAGATCCATTCCAGTCCTTTTCCAGGTGCCTGGCGGATCCAGTGCATCCTATAGCTACTAAGAGTGAATCCACTACATGCACAGGTCAGTTTGTGGGAACCACCAGGAGCCACAACTACTGACTGTTCAGACTGTGTGAGCACAACCTGAGAGTCAATGCCTACAGAAGCCAACAAACAGAAAATGCTTTACACAGAATCACAATACTGATAAAATTGGTTTGGGTTTTAAATTTCAACTACTTAAAACTTCCCCTTAACTCCTTCAGAATTTTAAAATATAAAAAACACTCACTGTGTGCAGTTGTCAACAGCAGAAAGAGCTTTAGGCAGAACATTGTTTTTCCTCTTCAGATTGAACACTCATTTACTAGTTGTTTAAATAGGAAATATGACAGTTGAGTTTGCATTTACTCATGCATGTAACAGACTAGAGTAGGTGTGTTCAAACAAAACTGGTTCATCACAACCACCAGTTATTCATTTAATGAGAAAGGGTGCACCCTTCTGGTGTCTGAATTATTTTTAATGGTAACACTTTACAATAAGGTTCATTAGTTAACATTAGTTAATTACATTAGTTAGCATGGACTAATAATGAACTGCATGTATACAACATTTATTAATCTTTGTTAATGTTAATTTCAACATTTACTAATACTTTATTCAAATCTTGTTAGTTAACTGTGAACAAACATGAACAAACTATGAACAGCTGTGTTAGCAAAGATTAACAAATACAGTAACACATGTGTTGCTCATGGTTAGCTCATGTTAGTTAATACATTAACTAATATTAACTAATGAACCTTATTGTAAAGTGTTACCTTTTAACTTAAACTTTATTACTTGCCATTTAGCAGATGATTTTAAAGTAAAGACATAAAGAAAACTGATTTACAAAGGCTAAAATGTCACCTGTCCTATTCCGTGTCCAAAACATTTATTTATTGACATGCAAACTTTTGTATTTTGTCATTTGACATTATAATCTACATTAACTCTGAAAAGTTTAATATTATGTCAACAAATATGTTTTATTTATTGAAAATGTCATCACTGAAGATTTCTTGTGCAGGAACTGTGGCAGTTTGTGGCACAGTCTATAGCGAGTACAATAACTGTCACATCTTGGTTTGGTCCATGTTTCATGTCTTGTCATGTGATTCCCTGGCCCTCATGTGATCCTGCCATGTGTTCTGTGTTGTCATTGGTTGATTGTCTTGATTATGTTCACAGGTGTCCCTTGTCATTTAGCTTTGTGTATTTAAGCCCTCATGTTTGCCTTGTTCCTTGTCAAGTATTGATTCTCTGTAACCACTGTTGGTAAGCGCCATGTCCATGTCTATGTCCATGCCATGGTTTTATGTTTCATCTTGTTTAGTATTAATAAACTGCACTTTCAATGTTACAATAATACACAGCTGTGTCTTCATTTTTGGGTAACACTTTAGAATAATGGTCCGTAGTTAACAAGTAGCTATGCAGGAAGTAATAGGTAGTACTGCATTAACAACACTGAACTTATACTATTAACTAATATGGAAGCAATATTAACTAAGCAGTAAGTAATATCTATTTTAGTACAAAGGTAGTTCCTTGGTAGGTATTTGATTATTACTAAAGAAATATATCCTCATTGAGAACTACTTGTGAACTAAGAAAGAATAACCAAAGTGAACAATTGTGGGTTGTTTTTACTCTTAACATGGTTATAACATTTCAGAAGCTTGTGCCTCAAATGGGTTCTTTGTGGAAACCAGTTTATGAATTTTATAGAATAATACTAATAATGATAATTTGTTTAAAATTTTACATAATTAAGTGATGCTGACACTCATGATTGGATTAGTTCACTATTATGAGCTCTATTGAGTGTCAGTTCAATATACATATATACAAATTCACAACTGGTTCCTGTCAGGGTTTAATTGCAGAATGAATCGGAGATGAAGACAAATGGTGAGTAACAGCAACACAGATAATCAGAATATGCTTAGCTGAATGGTAAAGTCTTTCTTTCTTTCTTTCTTTCTTTCTTTCTTTCTTGCAGGTGAAGATGATGGAGGATCGATGAAGATGGCTGGCAGACAGATGGAAGGCGATTGCGTCTCAGGTAAGTGACCAGGTAAGTGTACAGGGAGTCCGTGAGTCATGAATTGACGAGACCAGACAAGTGACTGCAGGGAGAGTGCACCTAATAAAGGGAGTGCTGGTGATGGGACACAGGTGACGGTGATCAGTAGTCCGGGGATAATGAACGGGAGAATGAATGAGTGGGCGGAGAGAGAGAATGAGTGGGAGGTGATGATGAACGTGGTGGAGATGGAATCCTTACCCCCAATTTCCACCAACTGCGGAACGGCTGCGGATCCGCTCCGGAACGGCGGCGGAGTCAATAGGTTTCCATTAAAGTCAATGTGTGTATTTTCACTGACTGCGGAACGGCTGCATTCTGACTCCGGCGATCCGCAGCCCTCCGGAGCAGATACGCAGAGCTTCTATTTTTGCCGGATGCCGGAGAGCTCCGCAGCACTACAGGGCAGAGTGTGCAGGACAGGAAGTCGAGCAAAAAAACAGAACAAACCAAAACAAAATAAAAGATCCGGTTAATTTTCTAAATAAAATACACCGTGATCATGGCGGATCATATTTCCCTACACTACACCTTGAAAACGTCATAATATACCATTCCTCATAACGTTCTGTTTATAGAAACTATATATCGCGCAATCATACGTGAATTAGCGAGATCTCGTGGGTCCTCGTGACTTCAGCTGTCAGTCATGGACGCAGCCGTTCCGCAACAAATCCGGACCTGGTGGGTATTGAAGGACGACGGAGCACGGAGCCGACACGCAGCGGAGCCGATCCGCAGCCGTTCCGCAGTTGGTGGAAATCCGGGGTGACAGTTCCCATACAGGCAATCATTTTTTTATGCCAGGTAAAACAGTGTGGTGATATAAATGTATTTTTATTTTATTTTAAATAATATACATTATATATGATTTTCATCAGATTTTAGCCATGATAATTTCACAAGTAACAGAAATAAGCACAAATGTCAGAGCTTGTCAGAACACCTCCAGGGCCCAGAAAACACCTCATACCCCAGAGGGTTAAAGATCCAGCAGTATGTAACCGTGGTCATGGGGTATTTTTTATGCCTGTTTTCACCAAACCCATCTGCCAAAAATATATTTTTTTGTTTAATTTGACTATAGAAGCCAGCCCTGTTTCTTCGAGTAGAGTCTGACAAATGAATATGCTGGAGTTTGTTTTTGGATGAGAGCAGAGGATTTTTCTTGAAACCCTCCCAAACAGTATGTGGTGATGTAGGAGCTGAATCTATCAGAGCTATATTCTTTGGTTTTCCTCATTGCGATGGATGATTACGGGAATTTGGCCTTTGTATTTCCTCATATTTATACTCCTGTGGAACAAGAAGTCATGGCTGGACAATTTCAAGTTTCCTAGTCACCCTGCTGTGATAAAAAATTAAAAATATTAATGGGAATATACTTCAGAGATATTATACTCATAAGAATTTCTATGCCAATAATTGTGGCCAGCGTGTTTTGGAGAACAACATATATTTCATAATGTGATCCACGCAATGTTATTTTCACAGTCATCTTTGATCATATTTACCAAGGGTGCCAATCATTCTGATCGTGAAATATCATTCAGATTTAACAAGCATTAAAGGTCACTTATTTGTCTGCATTAGATCAATACTTACAATGCTTTAGGTTCATTTAGAAAGACCTCCATGAAGAAGTATGTTAAGGATTTTAATCAATATATTTATAAAGTAGCTTGCTGAATTTTAGGGAAGTGTACTGAAAAAGTGCTCTTGAGCCCTCAGAGAACACATGAGTAGTTTTTGTTCAGCCCTGCAGTCTTTTGTCTTACTGTGACTGTCTTGCACAGTAATAAACAGCTGTGTCTTCAGTCTTCAGGCTTTTCACCTCTAAATACAGCATGTTTTTACTGGTGTCTTTGGTGATGGAGAACTGGCCCTGTAGAGACTGAGCAAAACTAGTGCTGGTGCCACCGTCAATCCACCCAATCCACTCCAGTCCTCTCCCTGGTTTCTGACGGATCCAGTGCATGTAGTAGCTGCCCATTGAGAATCCAGAGACACCGCAGGACAGAGTGACTGATTCTCCTGGTCTTTTCACCACAGAATCTGAGGAGGTCAAAGACTGACCACTAACACCTGAACAACAGAGGAAAAATCATGTTAGATGATTTAGAACAATGAAATAATAATCTACTACAAATGAGAGTTTCTCACATGCAACAATCATCAGTAGGAGTCCATATAGTAGCATCTCCATTACAACAGAAAGAGGCAGTAAAACAGTTATAGGTTACACTGAAGCTGTTTTAGTCACTGAACACATGCACTCACTGAAAGTTCAGCTTATAACACAATCTTTCAGGAGTGGGGGAGACGTTGACCCTTCCCACAAAATAATTTGCATCTTTTGAGATTTGCAGACTTACACTGTAATTTGCAGATTTCTGCATTAAACTATCACAGTAGACAGGGGAAAAATCTTGACCAACATTTGATAAGTGAGAAAAGATATATTACTTTATCACCTTTGTTCTGTAATTTATTCATAGTTTGTTATTTGTTATTGAGTCAGTGTTTCAGAGATGCAACCAGAGCACCAGAGCATCTACAGTGGAAAGATGCATATTTGGAAATTCACCAGCACTGCCCAGTGACGGGCCATTTTTTTTAGATGTCTATATTTTCTAAACTAATTTCTAGTTTAGAATGAATATTTGTTTTTTAGTATATTGTTGTTGTTGTTCCCTCTCCTTTCCGGATTAGTGTGTCAGTTGTGGGCATAAGCCAGTTTCAGTAACTGGTTGTGATTCCACATGTATCTGCCTTGTATATGCCGGATTTGTAGTTTATTAGGATGTATTTAAAGACCCACTTTGGTGAAAATCAAGTTTTCAACATTGTTTATATGTCTATGTGGTTTTTTTTATATACTTTAAGACAAACCATGTGCAAATTCATGTCAACACCATTGCTGAGTATTTTCTCCTTAAAACTGCAGTGAACCCAAAACATGGTTTGAAATCACTGGTGTTTCTTACATCACAAACTACCTTGTAACTATTCACGTCAACGTGCAGGTGGGCTTTAGCGTATTATTACTATGTTGCGATGCAGGGGAGTCTCATAAGAAGCCAGGCTATTCCGGTATATTTTTCTGTTGATATGAAAAATCGTATACATATAGAAATATAGCAGGTGAATTGTGTATATGATGTACACTCACCTAAACGATTATTAGGAACACCTGTTCAATTTCTCATTAATGCAATTATCTAATCAACCAATCACATGGCAGTTGCTTCAATGCATTTAGGGGTGTGGTCCTGGTCAAGACAATCTCCTGAACTCCAAACTGAATGTCAGAATGGGAAAGAAAGGTGATTTAAGCAATTTTGAGCGTGGCATGGTTGTTGGTGCCAGACGGGCCGGTCTGAGTATTTCACAATCTGCTCAGTTACTGGGATTTTCACACACAACCATTTCTAGGGTTTACAAAGAATGGTGTGAAAAGGGAAAAACATCCAGTATGCGGCAGTCCTGTGGGCGTAAATGCCTTGTTGATGCTAGAGGTCAGAGGAGAATGGGCCGACTGATTCAAGCTGATAGAAGAGCAACTTTGACTGAAATAACCTCTCGTTACAACCGAGGTATGCAGCAAAGCATTTGTGAAGCCACAACACGCACAACCTTGAGGCGGATGGGCTACAACAGCAGAAGACCCCACCGGGTACCACTCATCTCCACTACAAATAGGAAAAAGAGGCTACAATTTGCACGAGCTCACCAAAATTGGACAGTTGAAGACTGGAAAAATGTTGCCTGGTCTGATGAGTCTCGATTTCTGTTGAGACATTCAGATGGTAGAGTCAGAATTTGGCGTAAACAGAATGAGAACATGGGTCCATCATGCCTTGTTACCACTGTGCAGGCTGGTGGTGGTGGTGTAATGGTGTGGGGGATGTTTTCTTGGCACACTTTAGGCCCCTTAGTGCCAATTGGGCATCGTTTAAATGCCACGGCCTACCTGAGCATTGTTTCTGACCATGTCCATCCCTTTATGACCACCATGTACCCATCCTCTGATGGCTACTTCCAGCAGGATAATGCACCATGTCACAAAGCTCGAATCATTTCAAATTGGTTTCTTGAACATGACAATGAGTTCACTGTACTAAAATGGCCCCCACAGTCACCAGATCTCAACCCAATAGAGCATCTTTGGGATGTGGTGGAACGGGAGCTTCGTGCCCAGGATGTGCATCCCACAAATCTCCATCAACTGCAAGATGCTATCCTATCAATATGGGCCAACATTTCTAAAGAATGCTTTCAGCACCTTGTTGAATCAATGCCACGTAGAATTAAGGCAGTTCTGAAGGCGAAAGGGGGTCAAACACAGTATTAGTATGGTGTTCCTAATAATCCTTTAGGTGAGTGTATATTACGATGTTGTGATGAACTATATGATTTTCTCCACTGATGTTTTAAGTTGTTCAAAGCGTTTGTAAGGATGCTGATTTTTAGAAGGTAGCTGTCTGACTCTGAGATGGCGAACGGGAACATGGTTTGTGTAACATTAGCAACACATTATTAGCTGTTTGATAACGTAGTCAGGCAAAAGACTAATCATATAAATTGCCTTTATGTGTTCGACGTTGTAGAGAGCGATACATAAAACACATGACCATTCTGATACACTGACTTGTAGACGACACTGTATGACCCTGTATGATTCATTCTTTCACTTCTTGACTTTGAATCATTTGCCTAGCAACAAGGTTCAGTCAGTCGCTTGTAACTGTGCACTTTCTTTTCAGCGGAAACCAATTACAAACAGCATCGTAGAACCCCTTCAACCTCCAGCACTCTGACCTACTCGCCTCGTGACGACGATGATGGCATGGTAATCACAACGCCATCTCTTTTCAAAACAGCCAATCACATTTACATATTGAGGAATGGAAATCAAAACCTTCTCAATTTTGTCATTGCTGATATGCGTCACAGTGGGTTTTTGGGTTAGCTGAATTACTGTTTGGGCAGTTCTTAGTTTTTGATAAAGGCATTTATTTTATGAGTGGCTATGTATATTGTTTAGTTTTTCCCAGACACCACAGTGTTGTTTTTCCACTAAATGTAAGTGAATCAGAAGACATTGAGGTGCTCTCCTCCTTTCAATCGTTTTGCACATTCACAGGAAAGCTCGCCTATTTATGAGTAGCGTGAAGTAGTTAAATCAGATGTTAAGGACCATATCCAGTTTCAAAACCTGTTGTTTGTTGTACAAAAAACGTTATCATCTTATTTTGTAGAGTGTTCTTTGTAGAGTGGAATTTTGGAAAGAGGGGGCATGCTTTTTGTAATGCCAAGGTGTGTATTCCAGAAAGCAGGGTTAACTTAATGTCACATTATCTCCCGGTTGATTAACCCAAACCTTTCTTGCGATTATCGGTTCCAAAAATGCAACCATGAGTAAGTTCCGTAAACTCAGAGCATGTTCATGGGGAAAACCCAAACGCTGCGTCCGAAATTGCGTATGGAGCAGGTACTACATTTGAATTAGAATGTATGGTGCGTTCAAGTCCTCCTGGGAAGTTCATATTTACGAGATAAGAAGTCGTGTTTACGACGGCAGGTGAGTTAAAATCACTTTTGTCGGAGTAAGATGGCTGCACTTTGTCTCAATTAATCAAACATATATGGCTGAATTAAACCAGTACTTCTACTTGCCATTGTGCAGCATTTAAGTTGACTGAGTGGATCTCTGAGCTGGTGTGAGTGATTGAGTGGAGGCGGGCCTAATTTGCATGTTGCAAGTTGAATTTTATTTTTTTAAGATATATCTTAATATTTTATTTAAATAAGCTCCATCCTGACAATACCCATGTATTAGTTGAATTAATGAAGTTATGTGGAAGAAAAAATAATCCAGTCCACTATTAATATAAGGGAATGTATGCTGAACAGAACAGATATGCTTATACTTACATACTATGACATACTGTGGGAAACAGACTAGTCATTATGATTAAAAATAAAGAATCATTTTAATATTAACAGGTTTTTGTATTTAATACATACAAAACACTTCAGACAAGCCTTATGCCACTTCAGAGGCTCTTCCCTTTTTTCAGTGTTACTCAGCCATGTCCACCTCATTTCTCATGAGTTTTTGTACAGCTGCCTGTATTAGTGTTTCCACAGTGTCTCTTGCACAGTAATACACTGCAGTGTCTTCAGTCTTCAGCTGATTCATGTGCAGATAGAAATTAGAGCCGACTTTAGTTGCTGTGAACCTGCCCTGGACTGACTGAGCTGAGCTCTTGTCAGAATCTGAATAATAATAAATAATCCATTCCAGTCCTTTTCCAGGTGCCTGTCGGATCCAGTGCATGTTAGTGCTACTAAGAGTGAATCCACTACATGCACAGGTCAGTTTGTGGGAACCACCTGGAGCCACAACTACTGACTGTTCAGACTGTGTGAGCACAACCTGAGAGTCAATGCCTGTGGATGAACAAAAAAAATTACAAAAATTTAGGATCATGTATTTATTTACAATTTTTTTTTTTTTTTTTTTTTTTGTCCAGGGAATATACTTACCAGACACTGCGGCCAGCAACAGCAACAGATACAAAGTGAACATGATTTGTATCAAGGCTGAACTGGTGATGAGTTCTCCAGTCAACAGTGCAGTTGTTTAAATATGTAACAGACATCAGATAATTTGCATAGAAACCCCGAATTAGCAAAAACTAGATCTTGTGGCCATTAAGGTTCATTTCATGAACAATAGTGCCACATCTTGATATGGATATAACAATGTCTTTCTGCAGAATGAATAAATGTGATTATTTTCAAAGCAGGCAGGAGCATACAACCTCACCTGAGTTCTATTAAAAACAGATATGATGTTGTGTTATGTTTATGTGAAAGTGAATAAAGGACTGTAGCGAAGTTGTAGAGTTCAGTTGAATGTGTACATTCAAACAGATCAGCCCTTTTCCACCACTGAGCCGTTGTTCTCACGTCTTTTATAGCACAAATAGTGGACCAGACACCTATGAAATCAAAGGTGATATTGCGTGATTCACACTATGTGCTTTGTTGTGAATACATTGGATATTATTTAAATTCTGTTGCTTTTATATGAAAATAAATAAAACAAGACACCCAAAAGAACTGCCTTGACACCAACAGATTGAAAAACAGTTCAACATTAACATTTAAAACAGTGCACATGAATAAGTCTGATTGTCAACAGGTTTTCAGAAGCCCTTCTTACATTCTGTGAGAGCAAACATGAAGATAAAACACAGTTTAGACACAATATCCATTACCATGTTATGTAATAAGTAAACTGATGCAGTGAAGTCACAAATGAGTAGATGAATAAAGTATGAATACTGTGGGGCTCAAAAGGGAGGACAAGTTTGCATAGGCTGCCCTCTAAAGGTTTCTATTTTCTGTAACCTTAATAACCTCTGTAACCATGTCTGCCTTTCAACATATTTTTATTCTTATTTACTAGTTCAGAGACATAGTAGCTAATTATGAATTTTTACAAAAATGTTCATATATCTTTTCCTAAAGCTTCTTTACTACTTGTTGCATGATTTCTGTCTGAAAACCTGTTCAAAAGATCAGCATTTAAAGATATGCAATAATGTGAATGTAACATTTAACTTTCCAGTTGTTAAAAAAAAATCACACATTGGAATGCCATACTTTACTTTATACTTTTATACTTTATTTATTTCACACATCATCATCATCATCATCATTGTATCATAAAACACAATTACAAAAATAAATAATGATCATATGTAGATTGCGTGAAATGGGGAACCCCAAAGAAGCTACTAAAAGCTTTTAGGAGGGGGCCCGATAACATAACATACAACATATAATACCAACCAAAAACTCAATATACCATAGACACAAAATAAACAAAAATATAAATACAACAGAAAAACAAACACTACAAACAATATAAATACAACAAAAAACAAAACACTACAAACAAACACACGATCCCAGCATAAGTACAACACATTTCGGAATGTTCAACAATCATATGTTATGAGCAATTTTTTCTTGAGATTTTTCTTAAAAATGGAGACAGAATGCAACAATTTCAGGTTTTCTTCAAGCTCATTCCAAATCTGCGGTCCCCTACAAACTACACTCAGGCTCGTACATTTTAGTCGTCGTATTTTACCAGTAATTAATTGTTTTTCCCTTGTGTCATATGTGTGCTGGGGACGTCTGCAAATAAGCAAACTTTTTATTTAATTAGCAAAATGTATCATAATGTATGATAACTTATATATTTTACAAAGGTTTAGATAATACCGTTAATAATGTGTTTTTTACAGTAAGTTTGATTTGAGTCAGAAGTATGTGGTAATTCTGTATTAATTACTAATGAGTTCCCTATATTCTCACTTTAGAATACTGTTCCAGGTTCCAAGTAATTCCTGAAGAATTATCTAATAATTATTTGTTAATTACCAATTCATTTCCTTATATGTTCACTTTAGAATACTGTTTCAGGTTATAAGTAGCCTAATTCCCGGATAATTATTTGATAATTATTTATTAATTACTAATGAGTTCCCTATATTCTCACTTTAGAATACTGTTCCAGGTTCTAAGTAATTCCTGCAGAATTATTTGATAATTATTTATGAATTACTAATAAGTTCCCTATATTTTCAGTTTCCCTCAGTCATTGCCTCAAACATGAATTTACATGAACAGACACACACAGTACTGTATATAAAATATAAAAACTAATCTGAGGTTAGTTTTGTATGACTGTTCATTAGTAGTTACTTCTTAGTTATTTTTCTTGAACCTTAATTAGTAGATAATTAGTAGTAGTTCTTCAAGAGTTATGACAGAATTCATTATTTATTGATTAACTAACTGTTACTTAACACAATCATAAAAATATATTACATACTGATTAGTTAACACATCTTCCTTAGTAGTTAACAGTAGTGAAGAAGTAGTTAATGAATAATTACCTATTAGTTATTCAATAATTACTTATTAGTTATGCAGTAAGTAAGATACAGTATTCTAAAGTGTTACCAATTTTTCTAAAGTGTCTTGAAAAAGGAGACAAAGTTATAACTGTTTGTTGCACCAGACGTATTTTGAACAAAAACCTTTTCATCGTTTACAAAGGCCTATACCTTGCACAATCTGAAAAAACAACAACAAGAATAATTAAAAAAAATAAGAGGAATCATAATTTGTAATTATAATTATATAATTATTATTTAGTTCTGCCCTGGTGAAGCTTATTCACATAACATAAAGTCCAAAAGACAAAATAATAATTGGAATTACACAAAAATCGCCCGGTTCAAAGGTTGACATTTTTATTCTTAATAACCAAAGAATGCGCAGGACATCCAGGAAATGACAGAGTTTTACGAATCAACTTAAGCATACATTGAAAATACTGGTAATTTTCTGCCAGGACATTATCCAGGAATTTTACTGAAATGTCCATTAACCCTTAAGCAATGTGTAATTCAAAATACAGGTAAACATTTTTTTTTTTTAAATCCCTTTGAATTTACACTGTACATTGTACTTTTTTTTTTCTTTTTTTTTTTTTTTTACAGTGTTTGTAAACTATTTAATGGGGTATTAATATAAATTCAGATGTTATTTTGTCTTGTGGATTATATTTCTTAGGTGAAACAGCTTCACCAGGGCAGTAAATAAAAATATAACATTTGTATGATCTCTTTTATTTTTTAATTATTATTATGTAAACTCACAATCTCAAACGTACAAACAGGCTACTTGGAATACAAGTTGCCATATGCTGATAAAGTATTTAATTTATTTCCATTATTATTTTTCCTGGCCTGGAAATCAATTCTAATATTCTCTCATATTTCTTTCAGTTATTGTGCATCAATGTATCAATGGTTTGAGTGCATCTGACTAGAGATTAGAGCGGGATTGTGAAACAGTTGTTATTTGCTCATGTGATAGTCAGTGGCCGTCATGAGAAGCGATCACAGATGAGGTGATCGGAAGCAGAGGTGTAAAATACTTGAGTAATTTTACTTGATTACTGTACTTAAGTATTATTTTTGGGGATTTTTATTTTACTTGAGTACAGTTAAAAATCAGTACTTTTACTTTTACTTAATTAAATTTTTTAAGAAAAAAAAAGTACTTTTTACTCCTTACAATTTTATTTATAGTCAAAAAGTACTTCTTTTTTGGAGATCATTCTATTTTCATTCTATTTTCCCTTGCTATTACCAAACCAATTGAATTGCGCTGATGCCTAGTTTAATTTAAATGTAATTTATTCTGCCAATGAGATTCGTTTTCACATTTCACCAAATTGGTCAGACATGTTCATTGGTCCTTTGGAAGTGACGTCATGTCGCATCTATTACCACAATGCACAGCACCTTGACCTGGAAATTAGAGAAATTATAACAGTCAATCACAGGGGGACAATCCAGCAGCCGAAGAGTGTACCACCCCCGGGGGCCGCCATTGGCTAACAAGCCATCACCTGCTGTTAGCATTCCATTGACTCCCATTCATTTTGATGGCGAATAACTTTACATATGAGGTGTTTGAAGACTCTATTTGTCCATTATTTATTTCTAAAGAAACACAACAATGTATAAAAGGCTCCATTACCTTGTATCTTACGTTATGGCCCTGTAGAAGCAGTTTTTGTAAAAATAGGCTAACGATTGCGTCATAACCACGCGACTCTCTGGAAATTACCGTATAGACAATACGTGGAGGCAAAAAGTCTGATAAAGTCAAGGGAGAAGCCCATAGAGAGTCATAAAGTTGATCCTGCTCCTAGCTCATGGACAGCTCCTACTCGCGCTTTCCGTCTCTGCAAGTTAGATTTCTCTTGGCACAGCTACTAGAAGACTTACAACGGTCAGACAGGTTGCTCACGTCACATCCACGTCGTCAAGCTCAGTTTGAGGCTGCGCAGTTCGCTCAGCCATCAGGAAGTGAGTGCTTCTAATTTGCTTCACTTTTCTCTGTTGAAATCTATGGGGTCGCTGTGTCCATTTCTTTTACTTTCTATGGTCAATCAGTGGAAGAAAATGGAGGAAGAACGTGATTCAGCTGCGAACACAGTCCAAAATCAGCCACAGGATCAAGAGCACCCATGGCCGTACCTTAGCGAATTATTTTCTTTTAGTGGTAAAAGCATGTTTAGTGGATTGTTTAAAGAATGTTGCATACTGGCATTAGTCTTATAGTTTGATAAATAAATACAATTAAATACAAACAGTTCTAAAGCAGGATAAAACCTTGTATGAAGTTATTAAAAGCTTAAACAAGAATATCTAGTTTTCATTCTTGCTGTTACTTTTACTTCTTTAATACTCAAGTACAATTTTAATGTGGTACTTTTTTACTTTTACTCGAGTACGATTCTGGCCAGATACTTTTACTTTTAATTGAGTCAAATTTTCCCTCAGTACTTGTACTTTCACTTGAGTAACATTTTTGAGTACTTTTTACACCTCTGATCGGAAGCCTCAGAAAACTGCTCAGAAAAAAATCCAGTGAGAGTTACGCCAGAGGGCTGAAGAACAATAAATCCTGAACGATAAAGTGTGCTGAGCTAGCATGTCTGTAAGGGAGAGTTCAGAGGGTGTGTGCCACAAGGCCTATGCCGCACTATGCATATGGTGCATCTCACTCATTTTAGATCCAGCTGGATGTGATTCCACATTTATCTGCCTTGTAGGCTGGATTTGCATCTTATCAAGATACATTTAAAGAATCATGTATTTAGAGGAGCATAATGATGTTTGGTTTATTATTTTAAAAATCATACTGTATCTTCAGCTTTTTTGTTAAAATAAGCTCCATATTGACAGCATATTGGAGGTTATTAAGTGGTAGAAAGGTAATTTAAAAAAAACCTTTTCAGTGTAACAACCATGTCCACCTCATTTCTCATGATGAGTTTTTGAACAGCTGCCTGTATTAGTGTTTCCACAGTGTCTGTTGCACAGTAATACACTGCAGTGTCTTCAGTCTTCAGCTGATTCATGTGCAGATAGAAATTAGAGCTGTCCTTAGTTGCTGTGAACCTGCCCTGGACTGACTGAGCTGAGCTCTTTACAGAATCTGAATAATAATAAATAATCCATTCCAGTCCTTTTCCAGGTGCCTGACGGATCCAATCCATGTTAGTGCTACTAAGAGTGAATCCACTACATGCACAGGTCAGTTTGTGGGAACCACCTGGAGCCACAACTACTGACTGTTCAGACTGTGTGAGCACAACCTGAGAGTCAATGCCTACAGAGATCAACAAATAGAAAATGCTTTACACAGAATCACAATACTGATCAAATTTAATTGGGTTTTACATTTCAACTCCCTAAAACTTCCCCTTAACTCCTTCAGAATTTTAAAATATAAAAAGCACACACTGTGTGCAGTTGCCAACAGCAGAAAGAGCTTTAGGGAGAACATTGTTTTTCCTCTTCAGATTGAACACTCATTTAGTTGTTTAAATAGGAAATATGACAGTTGAGTTTGCATTTACTCATGCATGTAACAGAGTCGAGTAGGTGTGTTCAAACAAAACTGGTTCATCACAACCACCAGTTATTCATTTAATGAGAAAGGGTGCACCCTTGTGTCTGAATTATTTTTAATGGTAACACTTTTCAATAAGGTTCATTAGTTAACATTAGTTAGCATGAACTAATAATTAATTGCACTTATACAACATTTATTAATCTTTGTTAATGTTAATTTCAACATTTACTAATACTTTATTACAATCTTGTTAGTTAACTGTGAACAAACATGAACAAACTATGAACAGCTGTGTTAACAAAGATGAACAAATACAGTAACACATGTATTGCTCATGGTTAGCTCATGTTAGTTAATACATTAACTATGTTAACTAATGAACCTTATTGTAAAGTGTTACCTTTTAACTAAAACTTTATTACTTGCCAATTAGAAGATGATTTTAATGTAAAGACACTTAAGGAAAACTGATTTACAAAGTCTAAAACGTCACCTGACCTATTCCGTGTCCAAAACATTTATTTATTGACATGCAAACTTTTGGTATTTTGTCATTTGACATTATAATCTACATTAACTCTGAAAAGTTTAATATTAAGGCAACAAATATGTTTTATTTATTGAAAATGTCATCACTGAAGAGTTCTTGTGCAGGAACTGTGGCAGTTTGTGGCATAGTGTATAGCGAGCACAATAATTGTCACGTCTTGGTTTGGTCCATGTTTCGCATACTATCCGTCCTAAATAGTATGCGAAACTAGAATTAGTACATCCCAAATTGTAGTATGTTGAAATGAGTATTCCAAAGATACCCGGGTGGTCTACTATTTCCGGTTAGAATTCGAAGTGCAGATCAATGCACACTCTAACGGCTAATATTGCCCACAACCCATTGCGTGCGGGAGGGAGGAGCTTTGTGGTGATGGTGGTGATGTAAACATGGCAGCAGCAGTGGAGATGCGCCCTCAGTATTTAAGTGTAAGAATTCAAATGTTTAACCCTAATTAAAGTTATATTTAACCACACTGACTTATTCGTAGTAATACTATGGCTGTACAAATGTTAACTTTATCAGTCCAACCAAAGAAACATGGTTACTACACTTTTACTATAGTAAAAGCATGGTTCATTTTCATTGGGGTATTTTTGAGTATTATACATAAGTATAAAATTAAGTATAAAATACGTTAAGCAATAGTTATTCGCTATAATTCGTTATAATAGCTTTCGTTACACACATTGCACATGAACTTCAGAACCAGCCGCCTCACAAACGACCTGCGTTTGGTTGATCTACGACGATGCCCTGCTTCACTCCTCAATTTGGTAGAACACATTGTAAATGTATTGTGGAAAAAACGATGAGGAAAAAAAAGATGGGAATAGTAAATAAAATTATATTGGACATATAAGAATGAATTTAATGTAAAATGTTTTGTTAACAGTCGCGGTGTGCGTAACTAGGCAACCACGTTCTCGTTCACGTTGCAAGACGTCATCGAAATATGTCCCAGAACATGCATACTCTTTTGCTACACACTCAAAGGTATGTACTTTTTCCTCACAAAAAAGTACATACTTTTAGGTCATAGTATAAGTAGGCGAATTGGGGGGGGGAGGGGGTTCGAGTTATTCGGTGTAAGAAGAGGAGAAAGATTTGGACCCGGGCAAGGAGAAGGACGGGCTAAAGGAGAAAGGGAGAAGCTAAAGTGAAGTCAGCACCTTAAGTGAGATTAGTGTCGAACTCTAACTGGATTATGGAACTATTGACATCCCTGTGAATTGTATGGAATCGTATGATGATTGAAACTTCTCTTGGAGAACCAGTAACTCCACTGAGAGATTTGCGCCTCACAGCTGCTTTCCATTTAGCTTAACATCAGCGAGTGGTGGACGAGACCTCATGCCTGCGCCTTCTCTGAGTTGTGAGATTTGCAGTGTTTTATATATATATATATATATATATATATATATATATATATATATATATATATATATATATATATATATATATATTCATAAGTGATTACTTGTGTGGGTTGCAGTGAAGCACAAGTGTGGGAGTGAATTGCTGAAGGCATTGGTGGTTCTAGTCAAAATACTCATCTCTCTCTGTTTGAATCCAGTTGCAGAAGACACTAAAAGCTGTGAAAGCCCGTTGATGTGATTGAAAATATTCATCTCTCTGTTTGAATCCAGTTGCAGAGGATGCTAAAAGCTGTGGAAGCCCGTTAACGTGGTACAAAATATTCACCTCTCTCTCTGTTTGAATCCCGTTGCGTGAGATGCCAAATGCTGTGAAAGCCCGTTGATGTGGTTGAAAATACTCACCTCTCTCTCTGTTTGAATCCCGTTCCGGGAGAGCCTGCTAAAGCTGTGAGTTACACATAGCCACTATTCTCTGTCTGAGTCCAGTGAAGAGCCTGCTAAAGCTGTGAGTTATACGTACCCTCCATTCTCCGTCTGAGTCCAGTGTAGAGCACGCTAAAGCTGTGAAGTATACTCACCTCCCGACTCTCTGTCTGAGTCCAGTGAAGAGCCTGCTAAAGCTGAAAGTTATATGTACCCTCCATGCTCTGTCTGAGTCCATTGAAGAGCCTGTTAAAGCTGTGAGTTATACGTACCCTCCATTCTCTGTCTGAGTCCAGTGAAGAGCATGCTAAAGCGGTGAAGTATACATACCCTTCTCTCCGTCTGAGTCCAGTGTAGAGCATGCTAAAGCTGTGAAGTATACTTACCTCCTGTCTCTCTGTCTGAGTCCAGTGTGGAGCCTGCTAAAGCTGTGAGTTATACGTACCCTCCATGCTCTGTCTGAGTCTAGTGAAGAGCATGCTAAAGCAGTGAGTTATACGTACCCTCCATTCTCTGTCTGAGTCTAGTGAAGAGCATGCTAAAGCAGTGAGTTATACGTACCCTCCATTCTCTGTCTGAGTCTAGTGAAGAACACGCTAAAGCTGCGGAGCGTATCCACCTCTTCCTCCATTTGAATCCTGTTGAGGCGAACGTCGAAGCTACTACAGTAATTGTTTTAAAGAGATGTTTTAATTAAATAAAGAGACTTTTTGCACTTACCTCTGGTTGTCCTGTCTGCTGTGTCCTGCGGTGTAGCTCCTCACGGTGGTGTGTGAGTCAGGGGGCCATTAAGAGCCCACCCCAACCTGTGACAATTGGTTGATTGTCTTGATTATGTTCACAGGTGTCCCTTGTCTGGTCATTTAGCCTTGTGTATTTAAGCCCTCATGTTTGCCTTATTACTTGTCAAGTATTGTTTCCCTGTAGCCACTGTTGGTAAGCGCCATGTCCTTGTTCATGCCATGCCATGCCATGCCATGCCATGCCATGTGTAGGATTACAAATTTAAGAATATGTTTAAGATCTGCTGATCCTACTTCCTTATATAACATCACATGAAAAACTAAGGTGAACTACACTCTATTGGGCATTCAAGGTGAACATGATGGCATCCATTTACTGATTAGATTCAATATAGTTTCCTTTGAAAGGGTTTTGTTAGTCTTTGATCTTCCTACTGAGAGTTGAACTATGTGTGAATGTTTACATAGTCTTAGTTCTCGTGACCATGTGTTGTTTATACAATTTGGGGGGTACCATTATCTCAGTTGGGGGTAATTGCCTCTATTGTCTTTAGATGATTAGACTTAGTGGTCATCCCTAAGGCTGTGTGTAAGGTCAGCACCTTTAAGGACAGCCCACTGAAATGCTTATAAGATACCATGTAAAGTTACATTAGTTAGATTGTTGGACGAACTGCAGCCACGCTCAATAAAGAATAACTTCTGTTTGAACGCGATCCCAATATCTCCTGGTCTTCGATTCTGAGTTTCCTACACATGCCATGCCTCATCTTTTTTAGTATTAATAAACTGCACTTTCAATGTTACAATAATACACAGCTGTGTCTTCACTGTTGAAGTTTTGTCCAGTTAAAAGGACTGCGTTGCTGGAGGATTCAGGTGAGAAACTGATCTTTTTTTTTTTCTTTTCAAGTAAATCTTTGACACCATTGCTACTGGAACTATAGAAACATCCAATCCATTCCATCTGTTTTGATCCAATGTCTGATCCAGTTTGTGGTTGAATATCCAGTTGATAACTGAATATCCAGTTGATAACTGAATATCCAGTTGAAAACTAAAACAGCTGGTTTTTGTGATGTATAAAATGAAACAAGCATAAATCATGTCAGAACCTTTGCACCTTTAATGTAAAAAGTGCAGCCTATATAATGTAATGCCACTGAAATCTGAAGTGACACATTTCAGGGGTGAAACACACTTGGAATAACTAACTTCATTAGTGTGCACACCCCTGAACTAATAGTTAGTTGAAGCACCCTTTGATTTTATTACAGCACTCAAACTGTTTGGATAGGAGTCTATCAGCTTGAATATTTTTCTTGTCTTATTTGCAAAAACATTCCAGATCTGTTAAATTACAAAGGCATCTCCTCTGCGCAGTGTCCACGAGTCCCCCACAGATTTTCTGTCGGATTCAGGTCTGGAAGACTCATCTTTCTTTGCTGAAGCCATTCTTTTGTTGATTCAGATGTTTTGGATTTACTGGTGAAGGGGGTGGATTGGAATCCACTGCTGCTTCAATGTATATGTAATGAGTGATTATAATCAAGTGATTAATCAATGCTTTTTCCTTCTAAATATCAAATGAGTTGAATGACTTCTCTGGAGATTTTACTTTGTTATGGAAGTTACCAGTGTGATTACTGAAATGTTCTTTTCATGCATTCTTTTAATGTCTGTATTTGATATCTGAATGCCTATTTATCCCGGCTTCTAGAAATGAAATAAGGACGTTTTGTGTTTGAGAAAGATCTTCCGCATGTTAAAACACATTGGGGTCATTGAAGTCTATAGTTTAAGGGACCATTTCTCAGTTAAAGCCTTACTTTCCATTTAGACTAAAGTTTCCTATCTTTGAGAGAAAGAACTTGTTATCTTGATGTTTTGAGACGAAACTCCTGTTTATAGTTAGAGCCGGGCCGAATCCAACCTTGGAAAAGCTATGTGTCAGTGTGTGTGTTAGTCTTCTTGCTTATAGGTTAAGGAACCACTGGCATTATAGGAGATTGACTGAGTTGTTGTTCGAGACATGCTGGCACCCAGCAACCCAAATCTGCAACCTGGAAGGTCACGACGTGCCTAACTTCAGGGTCCCAGTGTCAACGGCATAATCTATGGAGAGATGTGTGGAAAATTACTATGTTTATCTATTTCTTGGCCAATCAGAATCATTCAACCTGTAAGCAATGACGTAGCTTAGACCTTGGAAATGGTATAACTGCTGTGATCTTTGTAACTGTAAGCGGGGCGGCCTACAAACTCCTGTGTGAGTCTTGAAGCTGAACTTCTGCTGATGAAACTGCAAACTATCTTCAGTAAAACTTTTCTTCAATTTTTTATAATTCTGACTCCGGGTCTTCTTTCAAACATCTGGTCCATGGGTCCTAAACTGTTAACCCCTAACACTGGTAAGTTTGTGAGATCCTCCAGGTTTAATGACCGCTGACTCAGTCAGTGTCTGACACCAACAACATGAAAAATTTACATTTACAACAGTATACACCAATGAATAAATCTGGTTGTCAGCGTTTTAAAGAGCCCTTTTTACAATTTTGTGAGAGTAAACATGAAGATAAAACTCTTATTAGTGTATTAGTAAACAATCCCTTATATAGAGTAGGGGTGTCACATTCACCATCTGTCTTCGTCTGTGTCTGCACTACACTTCCCAGAATCCTCCGTCATCAGCATCTTCACCTGCACATTGTCATCATCATCCTCAGCACCTGTGTTCACTCATCATCATCTCCTTCACCTGTTGTCTTGTCATTATCTCTGTGTATTTAAGCTATGGAAATAAATATTGAGTATTTTGTATCTTCACTTGGCCTTCGTCTTCTTCAACCCGCTGATGTTACAGAATAACCGGCCAAGGTTATGGATGAACGCCTAAGTTTCATCCAGTTTCATTCAAAAAACTTCTTGGAGAAACTTAGGATACAGTAGGAGAGCCACGATATCCTAAGTTTCTCCAAGAAGTTTTTTCAGCTCGCCCTCACAAGCTCTTTGGAGGACGAAACCCTCAGCGTCCTGTTCCGGATCGGGGTCACTTTCCATCGTCCTCTCAACCTCCCAGACACCGCATCCGGCCCATCGGCATTCATTTTATGGCCCGCGTCATGCAAAAGATGAACGCACTTTTTTTAATAATTTGAGCTCAAAATCATTAGACAGCGTGATTTATCTATGTATATTGCGGACGGACGATAATCCGTTGGTCGATTAATAAAAAAATAACATTCATCATCGTCATTCTGATGTGTGTGGAATGTTTAGTGAGATTTTATTTAGTTACTTTATATCTCGAAATGTACCATTAACTTGCTAAGCGCAACAATAGTAAAACAAGGTAAAACTGTCAGGCAACTTGTGTGTGCGGCGCGCAAGCTCGTGCATTCAGAGCTGCGCACTATCACAGCTGATTCGCGTGACGTTAGAGCTGATCCGCGCATCTCTAGTGCAGTGTGTAATTGGCCGATGATCCTCTTAACAGCATGAAAAACAAAACTTATTTTCAAATTGTAAATGGGTTATAAACGTAGCAAAAAGCGCTCCTATTAAAATTCTATACGTCAATACGTACACGACACTCTTGCAAACCTCAGTTTAACCGGCAGTTTAGTTCGGAACTGGGCGCGGCTCGCAAGAAAAATGTACCTGTATGACCCTGTATAATGTCATGTAAAGAAAACATAATATTGAACATTTGTTATAGCCTAATAGCCTATATTAAGTTGATGAGGCCTAATCAATAATTGTTAAACATTTAAATATAAAGATAATATATGGAGAACTCTTTTCCAAAACGCGATAAACGCCATTTTTAAAGAAAGGTTTGTGCTTTCTGTTTGAGGTCTCTGAAAGTCCGCTTTCAGAGCGCTCACGTCCGTGATGGAGAACTGTCACGTAACATTGTTTTTTCCTCATAAATGCAAACACGAAAAATAAAATTTGTATTTTTGGAGGGTGGATTTATAGCATTTTGGGGAAAAAATTGATGCAATAGCGTTTTGAAAAAAAAAAAAAAACTTTGAATTTATCATCAACAATACTGTCGTTTGATTTAATAATCATTGTTAGACATGTTCAGACTGAGCAAAAGAAAAAAAAAAACAGAAAAAAACAAACATTTTAAGAGGATAAATTGAATATTCACAAAATGTGTGGGTCTAGGTAAAAAAAGTTATTTTCCTGAAAACTATGCAAATGGAATTATCGCGTTTTGGAAAAGAGCTCCTCATATACTCTGAGTATACTTTTTTTAAACTACTTTATGTTAATCTACCTTTTTGTTCCAGAATTGTACATTTTTACCATTTTTATTTTCATGTTCAGTATTATTTTAAATTGGACAAAGACTAGCAAGACTTACCTTGCAAGGAGGTTTTTAATACTCTGTTTGAGTATCTTTTTTTTCTTTTTCTTTTTGCTTAATATTAATAATTAATATTGCTAGAAAACTGTTAATCCACTTTTTGTTCCATATATTTTATTTTTTATGTTCAGTATTAGCATACTTTAAAAAGGACAAAGACTAGCAAGACTTACCTAGCAAGGTTTTTTAATACTCTGAGTATGAACTCTCTTTTTTGCATTAATATTGCAAGAAAATTATTATCCAGATTATTTTTTTATTATTTTATGTTCAGTATTACTTTAAATAGAACAAAGACTAGCAAGACTTATAGCAAGATAGGGAATAAACTGAATTTCTATATAAGTAAAAACTGTAAATATTGTCATAAATAAAGTTTTACGATGCAAGTTGTAATTTGTGGCCCTTCACATTTAATATGGTTTAAATGTGGCCCCCTTGGCATCTGAACTTGAGTACCCCTGACCTAAAGGGAGGTCACCGCCTGGACCATCCTGGAGTCCGTCCAGCTGCACCCGGTCCGCCTTCCCGTCACGGACTCCAGGACTCCCCTTGTTTCTCTGTTCACGGCCGGTTATTGTTTGTGTTTGTGTTTGTGCACTAGCACACTGTTTCGAGTTTGTTTGGATTTTGCCTATGGAAATAAATATTGAGTATTTTGTATCTTCGCTTGACCTTCGTCTTCAACCCGCTGACGTTACAAGGGGTAGTCGAATAATTTTACATGTACACTCAAAAAAATGCTGGGTTGTTTCTGTAAACAAATTGTTGGGTTGATTGTGCTGGGTCAAAAAGTTGGGCTGTTTGGGGTACTGTAAACCCATTATTGGGTTGATCATGCTGGGTCAAATGAGTTGTAAGGGGGTCATTCACAAATAAACCGCTGGTTGGGTTATTTTGACCCAGCAACTGGTTACTTTTTTCATTCTTTGCGGAACTTTCTGGATTCTTCACTTCTGACTCGAGGAGCACGCCACTCGGAGCAGGCAGTGTTTTATGGTAAGTTAATATGAATGTTTACCTATATTTTTAATAAGTTGTGGTGGTAGCAGCAAGCTAATTTCACTGTTCAACATACAGTCTTTGATATGGAAGTGTGAGGGGTAACTATTTATTTCTGTGAAACATTAAATAGCCACAGCTAGCCGGTTAGAATTTTTTGACAAAATGCCACGTTAAATCCTTAGTTGAAATTAAACCAGCTATATCAGCAGCCTTTTTGAAATATGCAGTTTAAATTCTAAATTCATCATGTAATTATCGTAGGCCTATTCATTGTGGACGTTGCGTATTTAAAAGTGAGAAAAGCGTTTTGTATGAAATCCATACGCGCACTTTCCTCACAAGGCTCGCACGTAAAATCAGCGGGAAATGAGTCTCTAATGTAACTTTAGGCTAGCTAGTGAGTTGTGAGTGAAAAGTCTGCTGGCGTAGTTTTAGAAATACTCGTCAGAAGAAGTGACTGAGGTAAGTTCCAGCACAGTCTGCGTGTGTTTTCTGTAATGTCTCAAACCATCGTTTCTGCAAAAAAAAAAGGCTTTCAAGACCTTGATATAGCCTAGTTTTTATTATGTAGGATATGACTTGCAATCTACAGCGACTGAGGAAAGGAGAAATAAATGGACAGGCGTCAGTTTTGAGAAGAAAATTATACCCGTTTAGTTGAACGAATGATCGTCAATATTTAAAACTTAAAAAATGCAAACTTACATGATAGCCTACCCGAAGTATTTTATTGTGTGTAACATCTAAACGAGGCGATCATCAGCGCCAGTCAGGAGATTACCGAGCAGCTTTGTGGGTTTCTGAGTTTTAACGTTAAAGACACTATCAACATTACAGTAATATTTTACTTTTAATAAAGTAATGTTTTATTTGAATGCCTTAATGCTGATAATATTTGTCCAAATTACTCTTTTATTACTATTACTATAATTCAGTTTGCAAATACTGAATTCACATTTTGTTTGTTTTTCACATTTGGTCATTTAATGTTTGCAATATTTGAATTGCATATTCAATAATAAATTGATACTTCCACAAAAAAAACTTAACTTGCATGTCAGTTTTATTGCAACACTCTAAGTGATTGTCTGGGAAGCAGACACACTCTGTCAGTTTAAATCTAAACTAAAACGCATATCTTTTACCTGGCATTCATATAGAACATTATACATTTCTATTATTCAAATCAGTTAAATGATTATTAGGCTGCATAGGTCAGCCGGAACGGGGACACTTTCCTATAACACCTGATGTACTCATTATTTAATAAGAAGAATGGCATCTATGCTAATTTTTGTCTTTCTGTTCATTCTAAAGTTTACTGAAGTCAGCCGGATCCAGGCCATATCCAGATCAGAAGGTTGACCTGCGCCTGGACCCATCCATGACGCATCCCTGAAGGGCCAGCCTCATCAGCCCTGTGAAGGCCTCATCGACACGACTGATCCTCAACAAACTCGTCTCCATACCGGTGTGATGACTCCGACTTCCAACCAGATGGAACTGGATAAATATTCTGAATTTTCTTATTCAATCTGACCTCTGACCTGTAATGCTGCCTGAATCATAATCACACACTGTTCGCTCGATGGCCAGAGGAGAACTGAACGACTGAGCCTGGTTTCTCCCAAGGTTTTTTTCTCCATTCTGTCTCCTGATGGAGTTTTGGTTCCTTGCCACTGTTGCCTTGGCTTTTGGCTTGCTTAGTTGGGGACATTTAATATTCAACAATATTATTGATTTGCCTTAAGGTGGACAATGACGCAATTTTTCATCTAGAAACAAACTTTGTTGTATTATTTTCATGTTACAGTATTACTGTGAAGCTGCTTTGATACAATCTGTATTGTAAAAAGTGCTATATAATTAAAGATGACTCTACTTGACTTGTGAGGACCAACATGGTTGAATATTTACAAAATGAGATGACTGGTGAATTGCTGCACATTCTGTGCCTCAGGGATGAAATGAGGGGGACATGTCAGACCTTTGACATTGATTAACATTTGTATTCAATAACGAAAAGTATTAAAGAAATGTATAAAATTTAAAAAAAATTAAATGAGATTGAAATCACATATACTGTGGCCTCTCTGGTTTATTGTATTACAGAGATAATAATTATTTTACATTCGTAATATAACAAATATTTGTTACTAATTTTATTAAGGCAATGAGACAAGAAATAACCCAGCACATGAGTAAGACTTAACCCAGCAAGAGGGTTAATTTCACCCACTGGTTGAGTCAAATGAATGACCCAGAAATATGGGTTAAATGGTAAAACCCAGCACTTGGGTCAAACCAACCCAGCGCGTGTTCTGTCCAATAGTGACCCAGCGGTGTGGTTAAGGTTGGGTTATTTTTTAACCCAGCAGTTTTTAGAGTGTACTTACAAAGTTACTTCTAGTCAGTAGAATGTCTGTAGTGGGGACCATCACAACAAAGTGTTAGCGTTAAATACATCTCCATAACACACATTGTATTTATCTTCCAATTTATGCATGAAAATTTGTTTTTACGTGCATATGATACACACTTTATAGCTTGTAATACGCACGTACCCCACATCACTAATCCTATAGAAGAGTATAATACGCACGTACCCCACATCACTAATCCTACCCAAACGTATAATCCGCACGTACCCCACATCACTAATCCTACCCGAATGGTTTACAGTGTGTATTGTATGCATGTAAAAACTAATTTTCACGTATAAATTGCATGATAAATACAATGCGTGCTATAGAGACGCATTTCATGAGATCGGGTTGCGTTAACAGGGTTAGTGTTAACATTATACAATTTCCTACCTGCCTGTCAGAGTATGTATTTCCATACCTCTGTGCACCCTGCTCACGCAGACATCACACATCATTAGTGCGTTCCATGAGGCTATGCAGAGTCAGACAGACGTCAGTCACCTGACACCACAAACAAAGAGAAGCTACCTTGTACAGTTCCTCCTGAACCAAACAACTAGCTAATGCTCCGTTCACGCCATGTCGTAACTGTAACTGTTAGAGAAGGCAACCCATGATATTCTGCCCGGAGCTGTTCGTGTCCTCAGACTCAGATTTATGCGTTTCTATGTCAACACTATCAACGCCGAAATGAATCTGCAGCAGTCAGGTGGTACAAGTAAGAGTTCTTTAAGTTGTTTATGTGAATTATTATTGTAACGTTATGTGCTTTGAGACATTAAGTAATTTAATGGCATCGCTTATTTCGCTTTGCTGAATCTGCTCTGGCTGTGTGCAACTTGCATGTTCATGTGTTTTGGAGGAGGCATGGCTTTGGAAAAGCTCTGAAGGGAGGGAGGGATCTTATGCTTTCAAAGCTAGCTTGCTATTGCTAGCCACAGCGAAATTGAATACCCTAACTTTAAAGATTGCGGTATGCCTATGCTTCTCGTGCATTTAGGAAGACCTCCATGAAAAGTATGTTAAGGGTTTACAGTTTTTCACGATTGCTATGACAGATTTTTCAATACATTTAACAATTTTCCAAAACTCTTAACACAGTTAGCACTACATCCATCTGTGTAAGCTATACTATTAACACATTTCTTGTTGCTTTAACACAAAATGCATACAGTTAACACAAATTTAAAATGCTTGAACTTCTTCTACACACAAGCTCAAACAAGACCAAAACAATGGATTTTTACTGCCAAATTTACCAATGCTTTAACACTGTATGTCAGAACAGATAACACCATGTTCTAAACCTAACCTTACAGGCTAAAGTCAAGGTAAACAGCTGCTTATATTGTGAATTGAAACAGAAATATATCCCCTGTAATTTATTATATTGTTACTGAGAAACAGCTGATTGAATTATGCAAATAATTAGAAGATGACTCTTTTTTTTTATTATTATTCTGGTGCTTTTTCTGTTCGTATATTTTGTATTTTCACATTATTCTATTGCTAGTGAGAAACAGCTGATTGAAGTTATGCAAATATGGGACAATGTGGCATTCCACCATTCCCGTCTAGTCACAGCCAGGTTTGACGCCCATCAGAGGATGGTGTCCATTTTCCTTGCCCCTTACTTCCCTTTCCTCAACCCCATTGAGGAGTATTCTCAGCCTGGAGATGAAAGGTTTTTGACCATCATCCACAGGACCAAATGTCCCTCCTGTATGCAAAAGATGCTGTATACCAAGACATCACAGCTGAACACTGCCAGGATAAGGCAAGCCAAAAGATTCTTCCCAAGATGCCTTGCCAGGGAAGATATCAGGTGTGATGTGGATGAGAACGTGGACAAATGCAGAAGACCGGGCAGATTAGAAGATGGACGCCTTTTCTGTTTGTATATTTTGTATTTTCACATACAGTAATACTGTAAATGGCAGCTATATTGCATATTTTTGTTATATTGCAGAAATGTCCTGTTGCAAATATAGCCGTTATGCAGCAATTCTGTCTCTGTCTTCTTTTTTCATAAACCATACATTCTATAAAGCTACTCTAAGAAGGGTCATTTATTTTGTTGTAGTGAATTTCTGCTGCAAAAAAACAACAACAACAACAATAAAATGCATGCATTTACATTACAAATAAAACCAAAATGTAGAGAGACTTCAAAAACAAAACAAAAAAAAAAACTGCAGTGCAAAACACAATCTATGATCAATACAATATACTGTCAGTTGTATAAGGGCAGACCTGACACATAAAATAATGCAGTTTCTGTAATTTCAGCTGATGATAGTGTTTTTTTGTCATTGTGTTATGATTGACTAAATGTTCCTGTTGGAAGAGAACATGTGTTAGTGTTTTGAATAATTATTTGATTTTGAAACATGTTTGCAGTGTTTTGGTACATAGTGTATTGTGTTAGTGTATTATTGTATTTTGAAAATTAGTTTTGGAGTTTAATTTACAATGTGTGATTTTGAGCATGAAATTAACCGTTTTGCCAATTGTGTGTTTTAGGTGTGTTGGTGCGTTAAGAGTTTAGGAAACTTGTTAAATGTATTGAAAAAACTGTCATAGCGATTGTAAAAAACTGTAAATTTAAAAGTAGCTTGTTGGATTTTGGGAAAAAGATCTTGAGCCCTCAGACATCACATGAATAGTTTTTGTGCAGCCCTGCAGTCTTTTGTCTTACTGTGAATCTCTTGCACTGTAATAAACAGCTGTGTCTTCAGTCTTCAGGCTTTTCACCTCTAAATACAGCATGTTTTTGCTGGTGTCTTTGGTGATGGAGAACTGGCCCTGCAGAGACTGAGCAAAACTAGTGCCAGTGCCACCATCAATGCGGCCAATCCACTCCAGTCCTCTCCCTGGTTTCTGGTGGATCCGGTGCATCCAGTAGCTCATTTAGAATCCAGAGACACCGCAGGACAGAGTGACTGATTCTCCTGTTTTTTTTTTTCACCACAGAATCTGAGGAGCTCAAAGACTGACCACTAACACCTGAAAAACAGAGGAAAAATCATGTTAGATGATTTAGAACAATGAAATAATAATCTACTACAAATGAGAGTTTCTCACATGCAATAATCATCAGTAGGAGTCCATATAGTAGCATCTCCATTACAACAGAAAGAGGCAGTAAAACAGTCTCTGTAAAACAGTAAAACCCTTCCCACAAAATCATTTGCATCTTTGGAGGTTTGCAGACTTACACTGTAGTTTAATGGAGTAATCTTCAAATTATCACAGTAGAGAATGGAAAAAATCTTGACCAACATTTGATAAGTGAGAAAAGATATATTACTTTATCAGTGTACACCTTTGTTCTGTAATTTAGTCATGGTGTGTTATTTGTTATTGAGTCAGTGTTGAGATGCAACCAGAGCACCAGAGCATCTACAGTGGAAAGATGCATATTTGGAAATTCACCAGCACTGCCCAGTGACGGGCCATTCTATTAGATGTCTCTAATTTATAAACTAATTTCTAGTTTAGAATGAATATTTGTTTTTTAGTATATTGTTGTTGTTCCCTCTCCTTTCCGGATTAGTGTGTCAGTTGTGGGCATAAGTCAGTTTCAGTAACTGGTTGTGATTCCACATGAATCTGCCTTGTATATGCCGGATTTATAGTTTATTAGGATGTATTTAAAGACCCACTTTGGTGAAAATCAAGTTTTCAACATTGTTTATATGTCTATGTGTTTTTTTTTAATATGCTTTAAGACAAACCATGTGCAAATTCATGTCAACACCATTGCTGAGTATTTTCTCCTTAAAACTGCAGTGGACCAAAAACGTGGTTTGAAATCACCGGTGTTTCTTACATCACAAACTACCTTGTAACTATTCACGTCAACGTGCAGGTGGGCTTTAGCGTCATTACTATGTTACGAAGCAGGGGAGTCTATAAGAAGCCAGGCTATTCCGGTATATTTTTCTGTTGATATGAAAAATCGTATACATATAGAACTATAGCAGGTGAATTGTGTATATGATGTTGTCATGATTCTGCCTTCATGTCCTAGATCTTTCTTGTTTTGAGGCAGGATCATGACAGACCCATGTTTTGTGTACAAGCACATGGCCATTTGTTTGGGCCATGTGCTTGTGTTGTCTCGTTCTCTTGCCCCGCCCCCTTGTTATCCTCGTTTTGTCTTGATTGCTTTACCCATTATCACCTGTGTTCCTGATTAGTTTGCTCCCTATTTAATCCCCTCATGTTTTCTGTCCTGTGTCGGTACATTATCTAACTTTGCCTGTTATTCCTTGTGAGACGTTGCTTGTTTAAGACTGTGAGTACTTTGTCAGTGACCTGTTAAATCAGTTTTGTGAGTTCGTTTCCCGTCATCGTCTAGTCAGAGTTTCCTGTCCTCAGTTCTGTTTTGCCCCCTCGTGGGTTTTTGTTTTCTGTTTTTGTGTTTAAATAAACCTTGAGTGTCTGCACCTCGTCTGCTTTTGGGTTCATCTCTGCACATCCCATGACAGAATGTACCGACCAGAAGAGAACCCAGCAGACAGTAGGTCCTCGCCTGTCGAGTCCCAAGCGGACCTTTTAGTTGAATGGTGGCAGAAGACAAGTTCAGACATCAGGATCGGCAAGCTGCCCATTCCGCCTCAGGGAGAGAGGTCCATAAAGCAGTATGCTCGGGTCGCTCATGAGAAGCGTTTTTTCCTCCCTGACATCCTTCTCAACCGCTACTTCTTAGCGGGTCTCAACGCTCCTCCCCCTCTTGCTGAACGAGAGAGGTTGGTAGACCGGCCGTTTACGGACATGGTGGACTGTTTATCTCGAAGGGAGATGCGGGGCTCCTTGTCTACACCTGCCTCGCTGCCAGTGGTCCCGGAGGATCACGTTCTGGCCGTTGTTGCCCATGGTGATCCGGCTGGTTCCACTTCTCCTGAGGTCTCTTCTGCACCTATTGAGCTCCGTGGTAAACGAGGGAGACGGGTTTCTTGGGATTCCCCGTCTGAGTCTTCCTCCACCGAGTCAACGCCGCCTGAGACTTCCCTGCCATTACCAGTTACTGTCTCCGCAGAACATCTCCAACTGGTCGCTAGTCCAGCTTCCGATTCGGCTTCGCGACCAAGGAGAAAGAAGAGGAGAAAGGGAGCCTCTCGCTCTTCATCTCAGGCTGTCCCAGGCGCAGTCTCAGAGCCCGCTACTGCAAGCGCTGTCCCTAGCGCTGTTCCAGAGTCCGCCACTGCTAGCGCTGTTCCAGAGCCCGCTACTGCAAGCGCTTTCCCAAGCGCTGTTCCAGAGCCCGCGACGGCAAGCGCTGTTCCAGAGCCCGCGACGGCAAGCGCGGTTCCTGAGCCCGCGACGGCAAGCGCGGTTCCTGAGCCCGCGACGGCAAGCGCTGTTCCAGAGCCAGCTTCTGCAAGCGCTGTTCCAGAGCCAGCTTCTGCAAGCGCTGTTCCAGAGCCAGCTTCTGCAAGCGCTGTTCCAGAGCCAGCTTCTGCAAGCGCTGTTCCAGAGCCAGCTTCTGCAAGCGCTGTTCCAGAGCCAGCTTCTGCAAGCGCTGTTCCAGAGCCAACTTCTGCAAGCGCTGTTCCTGAGCCCGCCACGGCAAGCGCTGTTCCTGAGCCCGCCACGGCAAGCGCTGTTCCTGAGCCCGCCACGGCAAGCGCTGTTCCTGAGCCCGCCACGGCAAGCGCTGTTCCTGAGCCCGCCACGGCAAGCGCTGTTCCAGAGCCAGCTTCTGCAAGCGCTGTTCCAGAGCCAGCTTCTGCAAGCGCTGTTCCAGAGCCAGCTTCTGCAAGCGCTGTTCCAGAGCCAGCTTCTGCAAGCGCTGTTCCAGAGCCAGCTTCTGCAAGCGCTGTTCCAGAGCCAGCTTCTGCAAGCGCTGTTCCAGAGCCAGCTTCTGCAAGCGCTGTTCCAGAGCCAGCTTCTGCAAGCGCTGTTCCAGAGCCAGCTTCTGCAAGCGCTGTTCCAGAGCCAGCTTCTGCAAGCGCTGTTCCAGAGCCAGCTTCTGCAAGCGCTGTTCCAGAGCCAGCTTCTGCAAGCGCTGTTCCAGAGCCAGCTTCTGCAAGCGCTGTTCCAGAGCCAGCTTCTGCAAGCGCTGTTCCAGAGCCAGCTTCTGCAAGCGCTGTTCCAGAGCCAGCTTCTGCAAGCGCTGTTCCAGAGCCAGCTTCTGCAAGCGCTGTTCCAGAGCCAGCTTCTGCAAGCGCTGTTCCAGAGCCAGCTTCTGCAAGCGCTGTTCCAGAGCCAGCTTCTGCAAGCGCTGTTCCAGAGCCAGCTTCTGCAAGCGCTGTTCCAGAGCCAGCTTCTGCAAGCGCTGTTCCAGAGCCAGCTTCTGCAAGCGCTGTTCCAGAGCCAGCTTCTGCAAGCGCTGTTCCAGAGCCAGCTTCTGCAAGCGCTGTTCCAGAGCCAGCTTCTGCAAGCGCTGTTCCAGAGCCAGCTTCTGCAAGCGCTGTTCCAGAGCGAGCAGCGGCCGATTCAGCTGCTAAGGCTGTTTTGCGGTCGGTTTCGGCGAGCCACGAGATGCCGATTGTCATCGCTGCAAGAGTCTTGTCCGAGTATCTGTCCAGTCTAGCCAAGATTCTGGAGAGCCCTGTCCCAGCTGATGTGTCCAGCCCTGTCCCAGCTGATGTGTCCAGCCCTGTCCCAGCTGATGTGTCCAGCCCTGTCCCAGCTGATGTGTCCAGCCCTGTCCCAGCTAATGTGTCCAGCCCTGTCCCAGCTAATGTGTCCAGCCCTGTTCCAGCAGATGGGTCCAGTCCTGTCCCAGCTGACAGGAGGATGTCTGTGTCCAGTCCTGTCCCAACTAATGTGTCCAGCCCTGTCCCAGCATCACAGTCTACATCTTTCTCCACTCCCTTACCACCTGCCTCACCCATTGTCTTCGCTCCGCTGCCGGCTGTAGCTGTTCCCTCTGTCACCACTTCACCCCGGACTGTTTCCCCCAAGACTGTTCCTCGTGTGTCCCCAGCCAAGTCTGCCCGGTCCCCTCGCCCTCAGCCATTGTCCTGTCCACCCAAGACCACAGTCCCACCCACCCACCCTGGACATTCCCCCATGAACTCTGTGTTGTCTCCGCCTCCTCTTCCTTGTTTTTTATTTTTATTATGTCACCCCAATCCTGTCATTGTGTATTCATGTCTGCCTTTATTAGTTTTTGTCATGTATTGTTGGTTTGTGTCTCTGTCTCAGTCGGTCTTGTCCCGTGTTTCATGTTCCCTCTAGGGAGCGTCTGGAAGCCGCTCCTTGGGGGGAGGGTTCTGTCATGATTCTGCCTTCATGTCCTAGATCTTTCTTGTTTTGAGGCAGGATCATGACAGACCCATGTTTTGTGTACAAGCACATGGCCATTTGTTTGGGCCATGTGCTTGTGTTGTCTCGTTCTCTTGCCCCGCCCCCTTGTTATCCTCGTTTTGTCTTGATTGCTTTACCCATTATCACCTGTGTTCCTGATTAGTTTGCTCCCTATTTAATCCCCTCATGTTTTCTGTCCTGTGTCGGTACATTATCTAACTTTGCCTGTTATTCCTTGTGAGACGTTGCTTGTTTAAGACTGTGAGTACTTTGTCAGTGACCTGTTAAATCAGTTTTGTGAGTTCGTTTCCCGTCATCGTCTAGTCAGAGTTTCCTGTCCTCAGTTCTGTTTTGCCCCCTCGTGGGTTTTTGTTTTCTGTTTTTGTGTTTAAATAAACCTTGAGTGTCTGCACCTCGTCTGCTTTTGGGTTCATCTCTGCACATCCCATGACAGATGTAGCCTATATTACGATGTTATGATGAACTATATGATTTTCTCCACTCATGTTTTAAGTTGTTCAAAGCGTTTGTAAGGATGCTGATTTTAAGGAGGTAGCTGTCTGACTCTGAGATGGCGAATGGGAACATGGTTTGTGTAACATTAGCAACACATTATTAGCTGTTTGATAACGTACTCAGGCAAAAGACTAATCATATAAATTGCCTTTGTGTTCGACGTTGTAGAGAGCGATACATAAAACACATTACCATTCTGATACACTGACTTGTAGACGACACTGTATGACCCTGTATGATTCATTCTTTCACTTCTTCGTCTGAATCAGTTTCTGGTTCAAACATATATGGCTGAATTAAACCAGTACTTCTACTTGCCATTGTGCAGCATTTAAGTTGACTGAGTGGATCTCTGAGCTGGTGTGAGTGACTGAGTGGAGACGGGGCTAATTTGCATGTTGCAAGTTGAATTATTTTTAATTTTTTTTAAGATATATCTTTATTTTTTATTTAAATAAGCTCCATCCTGACAATACCCATGTATTAGTTGAATTAATGAAGTTATGTGGTAGAAAAAATAATCCAGTCCACTATTAATATAAGGGAATGTATGCTGAACAGATATACTTTTACTTACATACTATGACATACTGTGGGAAACTGATGTCATTATGATTAAAAATAAGGAATCATTTTAGTATTAGCAGGTTTTTTTGTATTTAATACATACAAAACACTTCAGACATGCAGGCCTTATGTCACTTCAGAGGCTCTTCCCTTTTTTCAGTGTTACTCAGCCATGTCCACCTCATTTCTCATGAGTTTTTGTACAGCTGCCTGTATTAGTGTTTCCACAGTGTCTCTTGCACAGTAATACACTGCAGTGTCTTCAGTCTTCAGCTGATTCATGTGCAGATAGAAATTAGAGCCGACTTTAGTTGCTGTGAACCTGCCCTGGACTGACTGAGCTGAGCTCTTAGAAGAATCTGAATAATAATAAATAATCCATTCCAGTCCTTTTCCAGGTGCCTGACGGATCCAGTGCATCTCAGTGCTACTAAGAGTGAATCCACTACATGCACAGGTCAGTTTGTGGGAACCACCTGGAGCCACAACTACTGACTGTTCAGACTGTGTGAGCACAACCTGAGAGTCAATGCCTGTGGATAAACAAAAAAATGTACAAATAATTAGGATCATGTATTTATTTACAATAAGAAAAGAGTTTTTTTGTTTGTTTTTTTTTGTTCAGGGAATATACTTACTAGACACTGCGGCCATCAACAGCAACAGATACAAAGTGAACATGATTTGTATCAAGGCTGAACTGGTGATGAGTTCTCCAGTCAACAGTGCAGTTGTTTAAATATGAAACAGACATCAGATAATTTGCATAGAAACCCTGAATTAGCAAAAACTAGATCTTGTGACCATAAAGGGTCATTTCATGAACAATAGTGCCACATCTTTCTATAGAAATAAAAATGTCCTTCTGCAGAATGAATAAATGTGATTATTTTCAAAGCAGGCAGGAGCATGCAACCTCATCTGAGTTCTATTAAAAGCAGATGTGATGTTGTGTTATGTTTATGTGAAAGTGAATAAAGGACTGTAGCGAAGTTGTAGAGTTCAGTGTGCAGTAGTTGAATGTGTACATGCAAACAGATCAGCCCTTTTCCACCATTGAGCCGTTGTTCTCGCGTCTTGTATAGCACAAATATTGGATCTGACACCGAAATCAAAGGTGATATTGCGTGATTCACACTCATGTGCTCTGTTGTTAACCTCTGTAACCCATGTCTGCCTTTCAATATATTTTTATTCTTATTTACTAGTTCAGAGACATAGTAGCTAATTATGAATTTTTACAAAAATGTTTATATATCTTTTCATAAAGCTTCTTTACTACTTATTGCATGATTTCTGTCTGAAAACCTGTCCAAAAGATCAGCATTTAAAGATATTCAATAATATGAATGTAACATTTAACTTTCCAGTTGTTAAAAAAAAAAAAAGTCACACATTGGAATGTACGGCCATAGAACTCAGCTGCATTTTAATTTGTGAATATTTTTTGTTTTGTTTGGTGGTTATTGTTGTTGTTGTTGTTGTTGTTGTTGTTTTGTTGTTGCATGAATTCGGGTATTCTTAATGCTTGTTGTTCATTTAGAAAGACCTCCACGAAGAAGTAGTTACGGATTTAAAGGCAGGGTAGGTAGGATTTTTCTAAAAAAAAAAACATTCCAAATTTGTTTAAACTGTCTTTATATACCAATACATTATTAAAATGTAAGTACTCTGAAAAAGAGAGTATAAAAATCGAGTGTCTGTAGACCTCTCACGACTGTTGTAAACACAGGTCATTATTTCCATTCATTCCACCCCCTCCCTTTTGGGCTCCTTCCAAAGCCACGCCCCCAAAACACATGAACGCGCGACGCCAAACGCTCAGGCTCAGCTGGAAGACGCATTTATTTACCTGAGACGAGTGGAGAGTAAGGAGCGCAGTGCTTGCAGTGACATCATGTCAGAATAACATGTAATAAAATACCTAACTTTATCACTATAAATATAAACAAATAAGATTTATTTTAGTACTCACTATCAAGCTAGCATATCGATACTGGTAAAGTTTAAAATAAATTTTGTTTGTTTCGGTAACGAGCTATATTTAGGCTATAGGTAACAAGCTATATTTATAAGGCAAAGCTAAAAACAGGTTGCTTTGATACACGTTTTTCCATTACCATCAGTTACACAGTGATGAAGGTGAATTTCGTGTAAGATTCATAACATATACGGTGTTTTGCATGTAAGAGTTTCCATGATGACAACATTGTTGACTCTGATGAGGACTAACGTTACACTCCGGAGACAAGTACCGCATCGTCGGTTCGAGGACAGGTCCGGGGTCGAGGGCGAAGCAGAGGGGGTCGTTCAAGAGTGCGGGCAACCAGGGTCCGAGGAAGTAGTTTTTGCCTTGTTTGCCTTCGCTGACTGCATATGCAGGTGCTTTGAATTTTGAATGCTCTTTCTCTATCATAATTTTACACTTCGTAGGTTCCGCGCCTCTCTTGCACTCCGCAAATCAAACGGGTGCGCGCGCATATGGGCAGATCTTGTAGCAACAGGGGTGGTAGCCATGGTTGCGAGAGTGAGTGACAGTCGCCCAAACCAATCAATTGTTTCGTTCCGAATGGAAATAATGAGCTGTGTTTATTGCAGATTAAAAGGTCTACAGTCACTCGATTTTTATACTCTCTTTTTCAGAGCACTTACATTTTAATTATGTATTGGTATATAAAGACAGTTTAAACAAATTTGAAAAAAAGTTTTTTTTATAAAAATCCTACCTACCCTACCTTTAAATCAATATTTTTATAAAGTGAAAATCAATAAAGTGGCTTGTTACAAAAGTATCAAGGGCCCTCAGAGATCACATGAGTAGTTTTTGTTCAGCCCTGCAGTCTTTTGTCTTACTGTGACTGTCTTGCACAGTAATAAACAGCTGTGTCTTCAGGCTTCAGGCTTTTCACCTCTAAATACAGCATGTTTTTGCTGCTGTCTTTGGTGATGGAGAACTGGCCCTGTAGAGACTGAGCAAAAATAGTGCCAGTGCCACCATCAATGCGGCCAATCCACTCCAGTCCTCTCCCTGGTTTCTGACGGATCCAGTGCATGTAGTAGCTGCCCATTGAGAATCCAGAGACACCGCAGGACAGAGTGACTGATTCTCCTGGTCTTTTCACCACAGAATCTGAGGAGGTCAAAGACTGACCACTAACACCTGAACAACAGAGGAAAAATCATGTTAGATGATTTAGAACAATGAAATAATAATCTTCTACAAATGAGAGTTTCTCACATGCAATAATCATCAGTAGGAGTCCATATAGTAGCATCTTCATTACAACAGAAAGAGGCAGTAAAACAGTTATAGGTTACACTGAAGCTGTTTTAGTCACTGAACACATGCACTGACTGAAAGTTCAGCTTATAACACAATCTTTCTGGAGTCGGGGAGACGTTGAACCTTCCCACAAAATCATTTGCATCTTTGGAGGTTTGCAGACTTACACTGTAGTTTGCAGATTTCTGTATTAAACTATGACAGTAGACAAGGGAAAAAATCTTGACCAACTTTTGATAAGTGAGAAAAGATATATTACTTTATCAGTGTACACCTTTGTTCTGTCATTTTTTCATGGTGTGTTATTTGTTATTGAGTCAATGTTTCAGAGATGCAACCAGAGCACCAAGTCTGGCCTGGGGTTGGTGGTCAAGTGTCACATTTATTTATTTAGCGCTTTTTACGTTACAGATTGTTTCAAAGCAGCTTTAGATAACAGGAAAATCATGCAAAAAAAGTTTGTTTCCAGAAGAAAATGGTGTCACAGACCAGCTTAAAGTCCGCGTGAACCGGAAGTTGCAAACGACTTTTCTCCAGTGTTGTGACGTGTTGTCCCAATGAAAAGGAATATTGAACAGAGGGCAGGGTTTTACTCTAGCGCTCCTCCTCTCCATCTCTGCTCATAGCAGACTAACGGTTTGAGGGGAGTGGTTAAGCGTTTCCCAACCCAAGCCGTCAAACCTACGTCATCAGAGAAGGAACGCCATTCCAGACCGGAAGTAACTTTTCAAACTTTGATTAAAGATTACAACGGCAAACAATTATTATTTTTTCTGTGTTTTAACTTGCACGACGTCACTTTCAACCATGCTTCAATATCTGACGCTCAAAGCACCCTTTAGCGTCCATATGAGACGCATAACCCTACCACAGACCTAAACCTACCCAACCGAAGCGTCTCATATTGACGCTAAGGGTGCTTTGTGCGTCGGATATTGACGCTTTCGAAAGCGTCAGTTACATGACGCCTAAACCTACCCATAACCGAAGCGTCACATATGGACGCTAAAGGGTGCTTTGAGCGTCAGATATTGAAGCATGGTTGAAAGTGACAAAAAGTGACGTCTTGGGTATGAGAATGTGTTGCAATTTTTCACCACAAGACTAGTAATATGCGCTAACAAAGGAAATAGGGTCAATTTTGATTTCAGTTGGACTTTAAGTAAGTTCTGTGATGTTTAATTTTTGTTTTAAAAAAGTTATTAATTTAGTTCATAAATATATAGCCGCTGTGGAGTAAACTGTGATTTCATCGTCCAGCTCTGTTCAGTTCTTGTATAATAGTGTCAATGCAGGTAGATCAATATTATTGTTGAATATTAAATTAAATGTTCAATTTGGTGGTGACAATCTACGGTGGAAAGATACATTGTTTTTGAACATTCTTCAATTTCTAGGTTATAATGAATGTGTGTTTTTTAGTGTGTCAGTTGTGGGCATAAGTAGCAGTTTCATGAACTGGTTGTGATTCCACATGTGTCTCCCTTGTATGCTCAATTTGCATTTTATCAGGATGTAGTTAAAGTTTGCTGGAGTTACAGGTGCACTTGGTGCATCATGGTGCATGTTAAGTTTAATTTTTGAATTATTTTAAAAATCATATCTTAGTCTATATATATATATATATATATATATATATATATATATATATATATATATATATATATATATATATATACAGTACCAGTCAAAAGTTTGGAAACATTACTATTTTTAATGTTTTTGAAAGAAGTCTCTTATGCTCATCAAGCCTGCAGTTAAAAAAACAAACAAAAAACAAACAAAAAAAAAAACAGTAATATTATGAAATATTATTACAATTTAAAATAATGGTTCTCTTTTTTAATATACTTCAAAATGTAATTTATTTTTGTGATGCAAAGCTGAATTTTCATCAGCAAGTACTCCAGTCTTTGGTGTCTTATGATCCTTCAGAAATCATTCTAATATGCTGATTTATGATCAATGTTGGAAACAGTTGTGCTGCTTAATATTTTTTTTATAACCTGAGATACTTTTTTCAGGATTATTGAACTGTATTTATTTAGAATAGAAATCTTTTGTAACAATATACACTACCGTTCAAAAGTTTGGGAACAATAACTTTTTTTTTTTTTTTAAGAAATTAGTACTTTAATTCAACAAGGATGCGTTAAATTGATAAAAGGTGATGGTAACGATTTATATTGTTAGAAATGTTTTTATTTTGAATAAATGCTGTTTTTATGAATAAATGCTGTTAACGTTTTACTCATCAATGAATCCTGAAAAAAGTATTCCAAAAAAATATATTAAACAGCACAACTGTTTCCATCATTGATAATAACTGAGTATCAAATCATCATATTAGAATGATTTCTGAAGGATCATAAGACACCAAAGACTGGAGTACTTGCTGATGAAAATTCAGCTTTGCATAACAAAAATAAATTACATTTTAAAATATATTGAAAAAGAGAGCCATTATTTTAAATTGTAATAATATTTCATAATATTACTGTTTTTTTGTTTTTGTTTTTGTTTTTTTTAACTGCAGGCTTGATGAGCATAAGAGACTTCTTTCAAAAACATTAAAAATAGTAATGTTTCCAAACTTTTGACTGGTACTGTATATATATATATAAAGCTCCATAAGCTCCATATTGACAATATCCATGTATTAGTAGAGATAATGGAGTTTTGTGGTTGAAGGATTATTAGAAAAAAAAATCCAGTCCATTATTAATATTAGAGAATGTAGGCTAGACTGAACATATATTTCATACTGAGACATATTGTGGTAAACAGACTAGTCATTATTGATTTACTGAGTTGAGCAAGTATGATTTGAAATAAGGAATCATTTTAATATTAACAGGTTTTTGAGTTTAATCTATGTATTTTCAGAACACTTTAGACGTACTTATGTCACTTCAGAGGCTCTTCCACTTTTTCAGTGTAACCATGTCCACCTCATTTCTCATGATGTGTTTTTGTACAGCTGACTGTATTAGTGTTTCCACAGTGTCTGTTGCACAGTAATACACTGCAGTGTCTTCAGTCTTCAGTTGATTCATGTGCAGATAGAAATTAGAGCTGTCCTTAGTTGCTGTGAACCTGCCCTGGACTGACTGAGCTGAGCCTTTGCTAGAGTCAGTATAATAGTGCAAGATCCATTCCAGTCCTTTTCCAGGTGCCTGACGGATCCAGTGCATCCTATAGTCACTAAGAGTGAATCCACTACATGCACAGGTCAGTTTGTGGGAAACACCTGGAGCCACAACTACTGACTGTTCAGACTGTGTGAGCACAACCTGAGAGTCAATGCCTGTGGATAAACAAACATTTTACAAATAATTAGGATCATGTATTTATTTACAATAAGAAAAGAGTTTATTTTGTCCAGGGAATACACTTACCAGACACTGCGGTCAGCAACAGCAACAGATACAAAGTGAACATGATTTATATCAAAGCTGAACTAGTGATGAGTTCTCCAGTCAACAGTGCAGTTGTTTAAATATGTAACAGACATCAGATAATTTGCATAGAAACCCTGAATTAGCAAATACTGTAGTTTGTGGAGCTTGAGTCCATTGAGGTTCATTTTAAGGGCAATAGTACCACCTCTTGATATATTTTTTTTATTATTATTATTTTGTTACAGCTGGCACATGCATGTAACTTAATCTGAATTTCTTCAAACAGATAAACAGTGACGTGTTCTGGTGAGAGTGGGTACAAGACTGTTTTAGTAAAATGGGCAGAGTCCCATTACTACAGCTGTGTCTTTAGCCTTTGCAATGTTCTGTTGTTAAGACAGACTCTAGAGAGCTATTCGCTTTTTTTAATGTTAAAAACATCACCAAACAACAGAATAACATAAGCTTTATTGAAAAATGTTCTTATTCAAATAATAATCTCCAGAAATGCTGTTTTCTAACTCATCAATCATTAAATGTGAAAATATCTCTTTATACTGTCTTGCCAGTTTTTGTGCACAGTGCTGCAGTTATTTCAGTCACTGTGTCTCTCGGGCACAATAGTACACAGCAGTGTCTTCATTCTTCAGGCTGTTCATCTGCAGATACACCTGCTTCTTACTGTTGTCTCTGGAGATGGTGAACCGTCCTTGGGCAGACTGAGAGTAATACATATCCTGGCTATCATATCTGATCAATGCCAGCCATTCCAACTCTTTTCCATACTTCTGTCTTATCCAAGCCATCCAGTAGTTATCAATGTCCAAATCAGAGGCAGTACATGTCAGTTTATGGGATTCTCCAGGTTTAGTGATTACAGCTTCAGACTCTGTCAGTGTCTGACACCAGCAATCTGCAAAATAAAACATGATAAATGTGTGTAAATTCAGATAAAAAAAATAAACCATTATATTATCAGCGGTAAAGCCTGGAATCATACATTGAGAAGCCAGTAACAGTAATGTAAATCCCAAAACGTTATGCTCCATATTGTTGTACTGAATTATCGAGCTGTACAGGGATACAGAACTTATTATGAAGGTTCAAGAGGAAGATTCATTTGCATAATCTAATTAAATATTCAGTTTGGAATGTACTGAATTTTAATAAGGACATAATATTACTGAATCATATATATGCATTATGGATCCATACAAGGTATAAAAATGAATGAACTCAAATCTCTGTATTTCGAACTAATATTTATTTATTTATTTAGTTAGTTAGTTAGTTGTTTTATGTGTATCTAGTATTATTCATGTATCTTTAAATTATTTTAAATTAAAAACAAATAAATTAATAATTAACATGGTTTTGTGTCATTTTCAAATATTTTATATATATATATATATATATATATATTACATATTTTCTTGAAATAATATTTTTTTGAAATAATTAAAACAATTATTATTATTGTTTGTTTTCAATAGTAATGATAAAGAGTTCTAAACGTGTCTGATGATTAAGGTCTTACCACGGCATTCAACTTCCAAACTAGTCATGCATGTTAAGTATTTGTGCACATGTTTTTTGCACAAGCATTAAACTGGTATTCATCACAGTGCCTGTATACCGAACACAATAATACACAGCCGTGTCCTCAAATTGCAGATTGTGTCCTTTAAGATATACTGTGCTTGTAGATGTGTCTCTGGAGATGGTGAACTTATGTTTCAGTGAGTCCTTGTAGTCTATGCTACCACCAGCATGGATCATGCCAATGAACTCGAGGATCTTCCCCTGAGCTTGTCTAATCCAGGAGGGTGCCTTGGAGCCATCACTGAGAGCTGTTAGATTTTGGTGTATTTGGCCGAGCAGTGGTTTGGGTGGCTCGCCAATGTATTAGATTTCTCCAATACATAAAATAAGTAAGCTTGACCAGAGTTCTTGTGGGGAGAAGAATTTATTGAAGGTTTGTAGTGTAGCAGTCCTTCAGCAGCGATGTTAGCATGTCGCCCTTCAACAATCTTAACCCAAAGTTCTGTGTCTGAGACAGAACTTTATACATGAAGACAAAAGAGCTACAAACAAAGGAAAACTGTTAGGACCTCCCACAGGAGATCGATCTAACTTGCTAATCCACTCTGAGCAATGCTGATTCTTTTTATTCATTCACGCCAATCAGTTTCTATGGGCCATACATCTGAATGGGCCATTCATCTGTATGGGCCATTTGGCACACACCTTTGCAGACACAGACAGAGTTGATTAAATCTAATGCACAGTAACCATGTAAATGCATCTGACTTAAGTTAACTGAAAATTCACATAATCTTTCAGAGCATAACCTGATACTTCACAGGAAATGGTAAAAGATTCTCCAGGTTTTACCGAAAGTGAGCTTGGTTGGTTGTGCTCCACAGTGCTGCACACATCTGCAAATGAAGCACAATATGTTCATTTTGAAATGGACTTTTTGTGGTTATTATGGTTGAATCAATGTTGAACAGTTTAATGCTGCTCTAAAAACCTTGAAGATTTTTCCTCACAAGGCATGACAGACATTAGGAGTACAGACAGATAAAATATGATTTTATGAGTGGTTCTTCTTCTCTGCTTTGTGGGAGCACAAGAAATATTCACAGCCAAGGATGGGTTGGGTATATATACTGGAGAATTTGCATTGAGTATTAGATACAGTTCCACATGTGTACAGGGTGAATATTAAAGGGATAGTTCACCAAAAATATTAACATTCTGTCATCATTTCCTCACTCTCATATCATTCAATCTCATGTCAACCCGTATGACTTACTCTCTTCTGTGGAACAAAATTCTATGGCTGCTTTTTCCATTTAAAGAAAATAAAAAAAGTCTGTCAAACTCCAAAATGACTAAATAAAGAGCATTAAATGTATCATTTTATGTAGTCTTTACGAAAACTACAGGTCATTTATCAACAATCATATTTGGAAAGAGCCTGCATTTGTATTCTAAATTAAAAAGCATTATAACTCCCTAGTAATTGCTGCAGTCATTGTAAGCTTTTGAGGTTTTTGTTCATTTTTAGCGCAATTTTCCACCGGACAAAATTGCGATTGTTAACTCATGATTTCTGTTTTGTCTGTGTGCACCAAACTTGTACTTCTATCTACTCCTCAACCAGACCATCTAGAGACTTCGGGTTTTCGGCATTATGTTAAGGAAGGTCTAATCTCGGGAACGCACAAAAAAAAATCCAGGAAAAGATTTACTATCTCTTACGCCGCCTTCACACTGGCAGTTGAAATCAGCTCCGTAATACGCAATACGCCCCCAGCGGACGTCGTACACAACGGTGAAAAGCGTTGGAAGCACTGATCTATATAGAATGACATTATATATATATATATATATATATATATATATATATATATATATATATATATATATATATATATATATATATATATATATGTCATTATATAGATCAGTGGTCGGAAGCCTCGGAAGCGAGTATATTTAAATATTGAATTATTTAATTGTATTAACTGCCCTAATAACGTTAAAACATCATGAAAATAAAAAAAAATGACATGACAACTAATCGTTATAAAATCATTATTTATTTTATTAAAAGTTAAGAATCCAGGTTTGTTTATCAGTACCATAGCAACGCTAACTTCCGTTGGGATTTTCGGATAGAAACCGTCCGTAGCCTTTCGCAAGAGTTCAATTTTTTGAACGCATCCGGATGGCCAACGGACACGATTTTTTTCGCACCGCACTCGTTCGCACCTGGTTCGGACCCATTCGCATCGGTCTGCGAATCTCCATAGGAAATGAATGACTTCCGGTCGTTTCGCTGCCGTATCGGAGCTGATTTCAACTGCCAGTGTGAAGGCGGCGTTTGTGTTGTGATCCCATGACGTCAGAAAATTGCGCTAAAACACTCACTGAGTTTTTATTACTTGTTTTGATAATAATTCCTTCCCATGGGTTTGGTAACAACTGAGTCATTACTAATGGGTAACCATGATCTTCACTTTAGAATTAATTATACATTAGGCCTATGCATTATTCATATAGTTATTAACCTGTATCTCCAGAAGGTATGAAAAAAAGTAGTTAATGATCAGCTAATAGTGAAGTACCTCATTCAACTGAGCATTATTACTTACTAATTCGTTAATCAGATCTGTTTCTTGTTAGTTAATAGTAGTTACTAGAATGCTAATAGTGAATTACTCATTTGTTCCAGTGTAGTTATTCATTAATGATGGAACAGTATTCTAAAGTGTTACCAAACACTTAAAGATAACTGATTTACACACGCAATACGTCAAAATATTTGCAAAATATTTATTTATTTTACTTTGACACACAAACTTTGGTATTTTGTCATAAGCTATACTACAAAAGTCTGAGAGGTTTTATGCCAACAAATAAACTGTTTGTTTTATTGAAAATGTGTTTATTGAAGAGACAGGTTCTTGTGCAGGTCCTGTGGCAGTTTGTGGCACAGTGTATTGCGAGCACAATAATACACAGCTGTGTCCTCAGTGTTGAAGTTTTGTCCAGTTAAAATGACTGCATTGGTGGAGGATTCAGCTGAGAAACTGATCTTATTTTTCAGTGAATCTTTGACACCATTGCTACTGGAAGTAAGGAACCAGCCAATCCACTCCATCGGTTTTCCACTTGAATGTCTGATCCAGTTTGTGTAGCCACCGCCTGAGGCTGAATATCCAGTGATCTTACAGGCAATGGTGAATGTTTCCCCTGGTTTTACTACCATGACAGGAGGCTGATTCAGCTCAACACAGAAAAGACCTACAATCATTAAAGCATTATATCAGTAATACAAATTGAGCTCTGTTTTCTGTTTATATTTTTTTTTGTGTATTGAGCTGAGGATACTCACAGGGTGCAGTTGCCAAAACCAGCAGTATTGAAAAGCAGTACATGATTCTGGCTGTATTTCACTGTGGCTCTGTAAAACACTAATAGCCTTTATTATGTCTGTGTGCTCCTGTTTAGGCGGAGATTTGCATTGACGTAAAAATGTGTCTGTCGATAGTTCGTATAGCAATTATGAAAAATTATGCAAATTTATTTGCCTGACATCATATTATTGATGTTTAAAATAAAGTCTCAAAGAGAAGCAAGATACACATGTGTTTATTCATATTTATGGTGTAAATATCTTGCTACTACTGAGACATTTTATGCAAAGAAAACATCTAACACACATATTAGCTTTTAAAAATGTAGGCCAATTGAAAGTATGGAACATTATGGATATTTTTTAAGACTCATCGGGATAGGTATCAACAAGACAGTAAGCCATAAACATATATATATATATATTGCAAGTGAATATGTGCAGTTTGTTACCTGTTAAAGAATTGTTTGTACCTGATCTTAACCATAAAAAATCATGTATCATGTACTATATAAGTTTGTATAGTCATGTATTCAGTCATGTTAAATAATATTTTGACTTGAATAAAACAATTAAGCTTCTGTGTATTTTGTTTTTGTACAGAACTGTGTCTTGTTTAATCACTGTGTATCTTGCACAGTAATACACAGCTGTGTCTTCCGCCTGAAAATTCTTTCCCTGTAGAAACACTGTGTTTTTGGACGTGTCCTGCGTGAAACTGATCTTGTTTTTTATGGAGTCTTTAATATCACTGCTACCATCATGGCAAAGATATCCCAGCCATTCCAGTGCTTTTCCAGTGGGTTGACGAATCCAGTTAATACAATAGCTTGATGCTGAAATCCTGCAGGAGATGGAGAATGACTCTTGAGGTTTCACAACCAAAGATGGAGGTTGAGTGAGCTCCACACAGTAAACACCACCTGAAAAAAAAAAAACAATGAAATGCATTATTAATATTCTCAAAATATGCATGTTTACAGTTCAGCTTATTTGATTTCTTTAGCGTTTAAATGAACCATCAGTGAAGCTCACATGATGCAGCTGCTGCCAACAATAGAAGAGCTGATGAGAGGATCATGATTTAAGATGACAGGAATTGTTCCTTCTAACCCCGAGGCACACTTCACTTTATTACGTAAAGCCGATGGATAATTTGCATAAAGTCGTCCAGTTGTCTAAGATGTAAAACATAAATGCTTTTAGCATTTATTCTGTACTTGTTTGATATCTGGAACAATTGCTAGATGTCTATTAATGTATTCTGAAAAAAAAGATAAAGCTTTTATGGTATTTTGATCTGTGCTGTCAGAAAATACAGCCATACAATTGCAGCTTAAGAAGAATAAAAACATCAGTTTTGCATGAACTCCTTCTTCCACTACAGGTGTTAAAAAATGTTATGGGTGATGGGTGCAAGCAATCTCGAGCATATCAGAAAAAGAATAAGATTTATATTTTCAAATGATGATGACTATTATGGTTTTAACCTAAAAATATTTTTGTACAGATCTGTCTTGTTCAGTCACTGGGCCCTATCTTGCACCCAGCGCAATTGACTTTGTACACCGATGCATGTATCATTCCTATTTTGCACCCGCGCACAGCAGACAGACACCCTCCACAGATGCAACTTGCGCTCCCGGGGGCGGTGCAGTGAAAAGAGGAGGCGTGTTCCGGCGCAAACGTTCCCTGGTGCTATTTTGCAGGTTTAGAAAACAATTCCGCCACTGACCAGGAAAAACCTAGTCTAAAGTCAGTGGCGCATTGCGCATGTTCATATGCTATTTTAAGGGCGCATGCTTGGTCATAATCAATGTAGCGTGTGCACAACACGCATACACTCTGATTCTCTCATCTACACAGAAGCAGCAGCATATATTATTACAAGGAAAAATATGAACACACAAGGGAAATCATTGTCGTGTCCATGAAGATGTGAAAAAATAGGCATAAATCTAGCTTACACATTTACCCAAATTTTTGTACGCCTGTTTAACCGAAGCCAATTTGGGTGGGTTTCTCCATCCCCAATGTCACTTCTCTGTGTTTTACGGCCCTGATGAGAACGTCGGTCTCCTCGGCTGTGAACCGCTCCTGGCGCGCGCCTGGCAAATCCACCGTTATAATAGCAATCCACCAAGGAACAAGCGCGCCTGCTCTTAAAGGGATACTTCACCTCTGGGAAGATGAATGTGTATTTAAAATAGGTCATTTAAGTAGAAGAAATGTGAAGAAATTTTTTAATTTGGAGCTTTCTAGACTGAGAAAAGCCAGAAAATGTATTTTTGGCTTATGTGGATGAAAGACAACAACTCCCAGAATGCACTTGCTTCGCTGTCTCAGGAGGCCACGCCTACCGGTAAGAGTGCGCAGTTTAAAACAACAAAGCTAGCCTACGTGATGAGTTTGCAAGGGATTTAGAGATCGTCCAAAATGTCCGGGATTCGGCTTTTGCGTTCTACAGTCGCCATTCATTCATCATGTTTACTGTGGCGAGCAGGACGAGACTGACGGCCGCGGGAGAACGGCGCGAGGCCGGTGGTGTCATTACTGAGACGCTCCGGGTCTCGCATCTCTCACGGGGGAGCGGGAATTTTTCTTAGCAATGGTAAAACGCACATCAACCGATCACTTGTTTAGCGTTCATGTAAACACTACATTCAAATTCACCAATCGGAATGAATTCAGTTAGATTGAAACAAAAGGTGTGCATGTAAACAAGGAATAGCGACCGCAGAAAGCAAAAGCTGAATCCCGTACATTTTGAACGATCGGGCCGGACAAGTCCGGGAAAAGGAGGATGGTTACTTACTCAGCTTTCTCCTACTATTCAGCTTTCTCCACAGAACAAGAGCCTGCTAGCTTAGCTTCCAAAGAAAGACGGCTGACACTGTGTACATTCTGTGAGTGAGATCCCACCCTGTATGGGCGGGCTGAAAACATGCGGAACAACGCCATCTACTGGCTGTAGTCTTTAGCCTCTGGCCAGAAAATCCTCCGATGACGCAAAATGACGATTTTTGCGTCATCGGAGGATTTTTTCCAGACAAAAAATACATAAATCTCTTGTCTCAGGGGGATATGAGGGTGGAAAGCATGGTAATTCGAAAATACTACAGGTTTTCTACTAATACAAAGCTTAATGCTAAATCCTGAAGTAACCCTTTAAAGGAAATGTGAGATGTCGCTCTGATTGGTTTATTTCACATTACGCCCAAACCACACCTATGAGTAAAGTAGCTACTTCAGACCAACCCATTTTAGATTTGCGTCGGGCGCAAGAGTCATTTTCTTTAGTTCATTGTCTGGTATTGTAAACGTTTTTGATTTACATGGTTATGCATTCTTGTTGATCCTGTGTTTTCCTACATAATTCTGTTGGATGATTTAAATTACTGTTCGGATTTTCCTGCATTTCCGCTCATTACAGCCACCGATCTGTTACAGTGTGTTTATAAAAAGTATACTTAATAACTTATTTATAAAATATCAGTTAATTAACAGCTTTGATAAATGCAATAGGTGCAACAGGATATGTTTGCCCATTTATTTAAAAAGGAAAAAGGTTAAAAGTACACCAAAATTGCCTTTCTGTAGTGCTGCGTTGAGATCTGTAAATTGTTCATGTGCTAAATAATGACAGATGGAATTTCTATAATTAGATTTATCATCCTTGTTATCATTTTTAATAAAACCTCTGTCTAAAAGAAACAAACAGAAGATATTTGATCATTTTAAGGACTCATTTATAATAAGCAAAATAGACTGCAATGTTGTCATTTTTATTTAGGGACATTTTAATTTTATGTAAAATTTTGCACATTTAGCAAGGTGTTATTTATTTATTATTATTAAATAGATATATAGAATAGTTAGTGTTAGTATTAATGGGTCTAGTGTTGACGAAAAAAGATGTGTCTTCAGCCGTTTCTTGAAAATCAATAAAAACTCAGCAGCTCGGGTTGAGTTAGTCATTCCACCAGCATGGAACAGTCGAGGTGAAGGTCTGTGAAAGTGATTTTGTGCCTCTTTGGGATGGTACCACAACGCACTGTTCATTTGCAGAATGCAAGCTTCTGGAGGGCAAATAAGTCTGAAGTACTGATTAACTGTCAGTAACTGTTACCAGAAGTTTTGAGGCATAATTAATATTCTTTCATTGTTGCTTTCAGGTGGTTTACTGTGTTGAGCTCACTCAACCCCTGGAATGGCTGCGATATCTTTGCATGGATGGTAGCACTGGTATGCCTACTACAGACTCCGTAAAAAACAAGATCAGTTTCACCCAGGACACGTCCAAAAACATTTCTACAGGGAAAGAATTTTCAGACTGAAGACAGACACAGTGGGCCCTATTTTAACGATCTGAAACGCAATATCAAGCGCGAAACACAAGTAACTTTGTGGGCGGATCTCGGGCGCTGTTGCTATTATACCGGCGGGATAAACGACTAAATACACTGTTTTGTACTTTAAAACAGTAGTCGATTGTCTCCACTGAGGCTTAGTTACCTATGATCACGCGCGTGAACTCGACAATCGACTACTGTGGACTTCGACTGAAAAACAGGAAATAAATACAGGTATGTGCGCTGGCTGAATTAACATCACTTTTATTCATATCTTTCACATATACTGCAGTCAGATTCACCGTGTTTACTCTGAAAGGAATCACTCACATGGCTGCACTGTAAAAAAAAATCTGTAGAAATTACAGTATTACTGGCAGCTGCTTGCCAGTAACTTACTGTAGATTTAAATTGATGTTATTTACTGGCAACAGTTTGTTCAAAGTTAAATGAACATTAAACATTAACAAGTCTTTATCTTTACAGAATAAAACTAAAATAACAGCCTCATGCAAAGCATTCTGGGAACCAAAATCTGAAAGAAAAAAAAAACAGAAAAAGGTTGATGAAGATTTCTGGTTCCCAGAATGCTTTGCATTAGATTGTTATTTTATAGTTTTATTCTGTAAAGACAAAGACTTGTTAATGTTTAATGTTCATTTAACTTTGAACAAACTGTTGCCAGTAAATAACATCAATTTAAATACAGTAAGTTACTGGCAAACAGCTGCATAACTACAGCAATTTTTTACAGTGTAGGCACTTGCAATGACACATCAAGGATGTTAAGAGGCTAAAAGCAGGTTTAAAACGTGCCCCATTTAAGTCAAAAGGGTGCAAATTTTAAAAAGAGGATAACACGGTGTAGGCAACACCAATTTTTGTCGTTGTTCTCTGTACTGACAGCACTCCAAATTTACAAAAAATGAGCTCAATGTTAAAATTGACCAGAGTTCTCCTTTAAATTAAAATGGCAACCCTAAAATGAAAATGTCCCTAAATAAAAATGACAACATTGCAGTCTATTTTGCTTATTATAAATGAGTCATTAAAATGATCAAATACTGTACCTTCTGTTTGTTTCTTTTAGACAGCAGTTTTATTAAAAATGATAACAAGGATGATAAATCTAATTATAGAAATTCCATCTGTCATTATTCAGCGCATGAACAATTTACAGATCTCAACGCAGCACTACAGAAATACAATATTGGTGTACTTTTAACCTTTTTCCTTTTTAAATAAATGGGCAAACATATCCTGGCACCTATTGCATTAATCAAAGCTGTTAATTAACTGATATTTTATAAATAAGTTATTAAATATACTTTTTATAAACACACTGTAACAGATCGGTGGCTGTTATGAGCGCACAACGCAGGAGAATCTGAGCAGTAATTTACAAAATCCAAAAGAATTATGTAGGAAAACACAGGATCAACAAGAATGCACACAACCATACAAATCAAAAATGTTTACAATACCAGACAATGAACTAAAGAAAACGACTAAATACGCTGTAGGGCTATGCCAGGCCAGTAGTTGGCGAGGTCACTTTGAAAAGAAACACTACGTGCGCCTATAGACTGAACACGTAATACGCAATGCGCATGTCACCACAGTATTCACATATTTGCGTTTTTGTAGTTTACACTGAGATGATAACTGTATCTTTTTCAAAAACTTGCACTTTCAAACTCGTTTACAAATGTTTGCGTCTCAGGCCCTTAAAACGTGTTGTTAGTTGAAAACGGTGTTGTCTAAACGGCCCCTAAGGAAAACGGGAATACATAAACTAAACTGAAACAGAGCATACATGGGACACACACAGTCGAGAAAAGATTTTATGATGAAGCTACTTTAAGGCTGCTGCTGTATGAAGAATTATTTATGTTTCTTCAGACTTTCAAAATTGTACTGTCTGTTTCTTGGTCAAGAAGACAAAAGTTCATTGAGTGATCCTCAAAAAAGGCAACTAAGACTGCGTGGCAAGAGCGCCACCTCTTGAAAATACAACAGTACATCTGGATCATAAGTGAAGACAACAGGAAAGGAAGTGGTTTCTGTATTGCTTTGACCCTGAACTCATTCACAGTGATGCTCTAGCACAGTAATACACAGCAGTGTCTTCAGTCTTGAGGCTGTTCATCTGTAGATACAGTTTACTGCTGGAGTCATCTCTGGACACTGTGAACCTTCCCTGGACGGACTGGGAATAGTAGATCTGATTGGATGTGCCAATAGTTGCAACCCATTCCAGTCCTTTACCGTGACCCTGTCTCACCACAGCAGCCCAGGAGCTGCTGAATGTAAATCCAGAGGCGGTACAGACCAGCCGAAAAGATTCACCAGGTCTTTTTACCTCAGCCTGAGACTGAGTGAAGGTCTGACAGTGGATATCTGTGGAAGAGAGAGAAAAAAGACTAAAAAGTCAGAAAGATATAAAACTAAGAAAAAGAAAAATAATGACCTGTTGTAGTGTGCTTTCTAAAATTATTTATACATATATTATTGTTATTATTTAGAAATTAACAAACCATGTAAAAGTAGTAATATCAGGACAATAATCGAACTGATTATTGTTGTCATTGCTGTTTGATTCTCGTCTACAGGAACCACATACAGTCAGTGAACACGAACACGCAGAAATATACATCACAGTTTTGCATGAACTCCTCCTCCAGTCTGTCAATGCTTGTTTGTACCTATGTGTATGAAAAACAGGAATTTGTATACACAAATTTATAAATAATGAAGACCATAATGCATAATGAAAGAGCATAATGGTACTAGGAAGCAAAAAAAAATTGTTGCATAAATGTTTCAGAACGTTTCATAAATGTTAAATGATTATGGCTATTTGTTATTTTTAAAGCATTTTTTGGATTGATGAAAAGTGTGGATAGATGGATGTGTGATGAGGGATGGTATATATGATTAATGTTAATGTTTTCACTTTAGGTTTTTGTACAGAACTGTGTCTTGTTTAATCATTGTGTCTCTTGCACAGTAATACACAGCAGTGTCTTCAGCCTGAAAATTCTTTCCCTGTAGAAACACTGTGTTTTTGGACGTGTCCTGCGTGTCCTGCGTGAGTCTTTAATATTACTGCTACCATCATGGCAAAGATATCCCAGCCATTCCAGTGCTTTTCCAGTGGGTTGACGTATCCAGTGAATACAATAGCTTGATTCTGAAATCCTGCAGGAGATGGAGAATGACTCTTGAGGTTTCACAACCAAAGATGGAGGTTGAGTGAGCTCGACACAGTAAACACCACCTGAAAATAACAATGGAAGAATGTGTTATTAATTATGCCTCAAAACTTCTGTTAACAGTTATAAAGCTTATTCCATTCCCTTATAAATAAATCATCAGTGAAGCTCACAGGATGCAGCTGCTGCCAGCAGTATAAGAGCTGATGAGAGGATCATGATTTGAAGTGAATGCAGCTTTATTACTCCTACTGATGCACAAAGCAGATACTCCTCTTTTATATAGAGAGCAAGTATTGAATTTGCATACAGCTCTTCGGTTGTCCAAAATTTTGTGATTGGTCATTTATTTGGTAGACAATAATTGTTTTCCACAAATATGACAACATCTGTGACCACATAAACATGAAGAAAACTGGAAAGATGCATTATAGCACTTTAAGACATTTAACTTCTAAGACTGTTTGTTTGTTTTAAAGTTTTGTTAAGGTATAATCTTGTCTCTCAAGTGTAATAAAAACATTGGTAAAATAAATCTGCTGTAGTTAAAAAAATATTCTTCAAATGTTATTTTTAGCTACAGTCTGTTGCCTACAGGATAATTATTTTACCAATACTTTCATCACACTCCTGACAGACAAGTTACATAAAGCAGTGTTTAAATAATGGATGAAGTACATTATATATTCTTACATTACTGAAAACACTGCCCACCGGTTTCACAGACAAGCCTTAAACCTATAGTCCCAGACTAAAATGCATGTTTGAGCTGTTTTAACGGAAAGCAACTTGCACTGACATATCTTAGAATATGTCACTGCCATAGTTCCCTTTCGAGGGAACTCGCACTGCGTCGTAAGAACGACACTTTGGGGACGCTCCCTAAGTGTACGCCTCTGAAGTATGAATGAAACTATTCCAATCCTGATTGGTGTTGCGTCATGACGTAACATGTGACGGCATACCCGGAAGTATAAAAAGTGACGCCGGCACACACACATTAGCTTTCGTTCTTTAGCAAGCACTCTCTGTTGTTGTCTGTACTATTTGGTGTTGTCTGTCTCATATCAGATCATTATGGCGAGTGAACAGTTCAGACGATGTGTGCATCCCTGCCCTAGATTCCTATCGGGTGGGCTGGTTCATGACTGCACTCAATGGCTATTCTGTAGGCATACCAGGCCGACCTTTTAATGGACTTGGGCGAGGGACCAACTCCTGAAGATATTGCAGAGTTGCGTAACACAGATTTGTCTCTCCGGGCTACTAAGGAGACAGCCCGTGTCATTGGGCGCTCCATGGCAGCTCTTGTAGCCACGGAGAGACATCTATGGCTGAACTATGTGGCCAAGGTGCCCTTCAGTATGGCACGGTCTACGGTCCTGCAGGCTTTTCATCCTCCACCACATGTGTCAGCAGAAGAAGAGAGGCTCCAAGTGCTCTGTCCTGTCAGAGTATTTACCTTGAGAGGTCCTCTTCTTGGAGGAGGTCGGACCAACTGTTGGCGTGTTTTGGGTCACCTAAGAAGGGGCTCCCTGTAACCAAACAAACAATTAGCAATTGGATTATACAAGCTATTGCTTCGGCCTACCAGGTGCACAATTTGCCTTCAACTTTGGCCGTGAGGGCTCATTCCACTAGGGGTATGGTGTCCTGTAAGGCCCTCTACTCAGGACTGCCCCTCCAGGAGATCTGTGAGGCAGCCGGTTGGGCTACCCCACACACCTTTATCAGGTTTTACAGTCTGCAACTCCCCAACACGCCGGGTGCACGAGTGCTTTTGTCCTAGCTTGTGCCTGAGACAGTTTCACATAGAGCAGGCATATTTGGTGCGTGGCATAGTGGGCATTCGTTCCCCAAAGTGTTTTTCTTACGATGTAGTGCAAGTTCCCTCGGTGTGAGTTCCCTCGGAAGGAACTTTATACTTCCGGGAATGCCGTCACATGTTACGTCATGACGCAACAACAATCAGGACTGGAATAGTTTCAATCATACTTCAGAGGCATATGCTTAGGGAGCGTCCCCAAAGTGTCGTTTTTACACCGCTGTGTCTTGTTCCCTTCTCAGGGAACAAGGTTTACAGACGTAACCCGAGACGTTTTATCTCAAGATGCACATCAGTAATGGTTTTTTTATAAGGCATGTTTATAAAAGCTACTTAAATGTCCTAACTGAACTAAGGCCTTATCCTGGCTTAATCTAAGCCCTGTCTGTGAAACCAGGTCTAAATCAGCAGTCTTAAGGTAGCTTAACCATTAAAATATGTTCTTGTGTTTCTGTGTTTGTAAAAACAAAACAAAAACAAAAGGGTTTTGTATGGAAGTAAAATAATGTAAAATGTTTTTGAAACAAAAAGCCTGTTGAATTGCACTACTTGAAAAAAAATAGGCATTGCATTAACCATGCTTGCATTTTAATGCATTGTATTTTTAGGCCTTGCATTTTTATGGGCTGAAATTCAACATTGTTGAATATTTAAGCTGTGAATATTTCAATTAAAAACATTTCAAACACATTTTCATTATTAAAAATTCAATAATCCATATTCACCTTTCATATTTCACTTCCAAAATATTCAAACTGTTTAAAAATACAACCTATAATATTCAACAGGCAATTTTCGGTCCATTTTATTTCGCTTTGCAAATTCGCTTCCACAAATTCAGTGGTTCAAATTCGACAGTAAATTCAACGGAACTGCAGGAAAAGCAGTAGATTGCCGAGTATACTCTCCATCTGCTGTTAGTCAACCCCACCAGCAGGTGGTGCAAAAGCGCGTGTTGTTGACCAAGACCAGCAACAGTTAGAGCCATTCATTCATAAAACTCATTTACAGCAATGTAAGTGTATTTGTGATTATTATGACGGCGGTTTTATGTTAAATTCAGTGTTTTCACGGTTACTTTCCCTGTAGCCTACATGCATCTTTCATACCGTGATCAAGATTATATTCCCCGATGCGGATATACAGATCCAATGTTACATTTTTATTCAAATAAATTAAAGTTTGCTATTGAAGTTAGAAACGTGTATGGCAATGTTGTATGCAACTTTAGAGACGGTCCCTAAATGTGCGAATGTCCAATGTCAAGCCAATTTTACATTTATTAGGCTACATTTAGTCATTTATTTAGTAGACGCTTTTATCCAAAGCGATTTACAGTTAAACTAACAATAGGAGGACAACAATATGCAAGTGCTATGACTCTTTGAAGTTTAAGCTAATGCAATACACGTAGGCCCTAGGCATATTCTACTATATTATACTAGAGAGAGAGAGAGGAGAGAGAGAGAGAGAGAGAGAGAGAGAGAAGAGAAGAGAAAGTGTTAGTATTGATCAAGTGTTGATTTTATGCCAGTATCACGAAACGCTCTGCATGAAATTTTGCGCGCGTTACGTTCATATTCCATCTGCTTGCCTGTAGCCTATATAGTAGCCTACAGCCTACATCCCCAATAAGGTGCGAGTTTGGTCTTTCATATCACTGTATTAGTCCATAAGCTACGTTAAGCGTTTTGTCCCGACGGAAGGGGAATCCTTGAGTATGAGGTATTGAGGGAAACCGATTATAATCCTGTTCATGGTAGAGAAAGCTGATGACATGTAGGCTACACAGGTAACAATGAAGTTATTGAATGAAACATAAACACAGCTTTTGTGTCTTTATCATCTTTTCCGCATATATACTGACACAGATAATCATTTTCATTTTATGAATGAATGGCTTGTTCTAAACTGTTGCTGGTCTTCGTCAACAACTTTTGCACCCCCTGCTGGTGGTGTTGAGTGACTAACAGCGGATAAAGATTATGCTCGGTAATCTATTGCTTTTCCTGCAGTTCCTGGACGTCAATGTTGAATTTACTGTAGAATTTGAACCACTGAATTTGTGGAAGCGAATTTGCAAAGCGAAATAAAATGGACCGAAAATTGCCTGTTGAATATTATAGGTTGTATTTTTAAACAGTTTGAATATTTTGGAAGTGAAATATGAAAGGTGAATATGGATTATTGAATTTTTAATAATGAAAATGTGTTTGAAATGTTTTTAATTGAAATATTCACAGTTTAAATATTCAACCATGTTGAATTTCAGCCCATAAAAATGCAAGCCCTAAATATACAATGCATTAAAATGCAAGCATGGTTAATGCAATGCCTATTTTTTTTCAAGTAGTGCAATTCAACAGGCTTTTTGTTTCAAAAACATTTGACATTATTTTACTTCCATAGTTTTGACTCTTTCTTTTTTTTTCTTTTTTTTTTGTGAAAAATATCTGTAAATTATCATCTTTGATCAATGCAATAGGTGTAGATTTTACACACAGAAAAAAATCATACATGAAAAGAAAGCCAAAAAAAAAAAAAAGTTAATTTAGTGATGCTCAAAACAGTCAGATAAGACTGCTTGACAAGAGCGCCACTGCTTGGAAATGCAACAGTACATCTGGATCATAAGTGAAGTCAACAGGAAAGGAAGTGGTTTTTGTATTGCTTTGACCCTGAACTCATTCACAGTGACTCTCTAGCACAGTAATACACAGCAGTGTCTTCAGTCTTGAGGCTGTTCATCTGTAGATACAGTTTACTGCTGGAGTCATCTCTGGACACTGTGAACCTTCCCTGGACTGACTGGGAATAGCTTATAGGAGTACTGGATGTACCAATATATGCAATCCATTCCAGTCCTTTACCGTGACCCTGTCTCACCACAGCAGCCCAGGAGCTGCTGAATGTATATCCAGAGGCGGTACAGACCAGCCGAAAAGATTCACCAGGTCTTTTTACCTCAGCCTGAGACTGAGTGAAGGTCTGACAATGGATATCTGTGGAAGAGAGAGAAAAAACCTTAAGAGTCAACAAAATGTAAACTTGCTAAAATTATTATTTATGACTGAGTTACAGACCATGTAAAAACAGAAATATCAGGATTGAACTGATTATTGATGTCATTGCTGATTATTGCTGCTCTTCTACAGGAACCACATACAGTCAGTGAACACAGACACACTCCACTGGTACAAAGCACTTATGGGAAATATGCTTCACAGTTTTGCATAAACTCCTCCCACAGTCTTTCATAGCTTGTTACCTTTGTTTATGAAAAACAGAAATTTGTATAGAGAATATATATATATATATATATATATATATATATATATATATATACTGTACGTGTCCTGCGTGAAGTCTTTAATATTACTGTGACCACCACTGCAAAGATATCCCAGCCATACCAATGCTTTTCCAGTAGGTTGACATATCCAGTGAATGCAATAGCTTGAGTCTAAAATCTTGCAGGAGATGGGAAATGATTCTTAAGGTTCTCGTCAACACTAGACCCATTAATACTAACAATTCTATATATCTATTTAATAATAATAAATAAATAACACCTTGCTAAATGTACTGAGCAAACTGTCACAGCAGTTACATATTGTTGCCCTATTGTTGGTTTGGTCACTTCTATTGTTCTCCTCATTTGAATAAAAAGTGCCTGCTAAATGATGAAATGTAAATGTAAGTTATGAAGCCATTTTATTGCTTTAGAATTTAAATATATCATCAGTGAAGCTCATGCCAGCAGTGTAAGAGCTAATGAGAGGATCATGATTTGAAGTGAACGCAGCTTTATTACTCCTACAGATCTACAAAGTAGATACTTCTCTTTTGTGTAAAGAACAAGTAGAAAAAATGCATACAGCTCTTCAGTTGTCCAAGATGTTGTGATTGGTAATTTATTTGGTATAGTTGCTTTCCACATAAAATAACAACATATGTGACCAAATAAACAGATGAAGGAAACATATTGGAAAGACACATTATAAGCACTTTAATGTATTTTGTTAACATCTAAGATTGTTCAATTAACATATATTTTAACTTGTCTGTTGGGTTCATCTGATTCCAGTGTCTAAATAAAATATTGGTAAAATAAGTGTAGGTAGAAATATTCATCAATCATTTTATGGAGAACTGTAAAATCCTCAAGATCCTCAAGCATTTCACATAGTTCACACAAAGTTGCATGTCCAAAATTTTGTATTTTGTATCTAGTGAGAATTGTGTTTTATTTTCATTCAAAACACTGAACTATTTGCCGTATAGTTGCAAATTCCTTCTAATTTCTTTCCATGTGAAGTTAAACTTCAGGGCTCTTGATGACACAGCTGTTAACCTGTGCTGCCATTTAAACGCAAACTGTGGGTTTCAGAACCCTATAACAGTGCTTCACTCAATTTTAAAGAACTTTTTCAACCAAAAAGGTTCTAAATAAGGAGATTTAAAAAAAAAAAAAATGATAAAGTGCGTTCATGAGCTGTTTAATTCAGAAAATGTAATTATTAAAAAAAATGTATGCATTAAAATGACATCCAAAATGATCCCATGATGGGAACCTCTAAAAGGTTAGCGCCTGCAAAATCCTTTAAGGAGAGTGTATGATGCCAGATGATTTCCAGTGATCAAAAAATGTAGGAGTGTGATTTATGAATTTATGAAGTTATTTATTAAGTTTACTGGATTTGTAGAACACAGAGAATCTACACATGCAGTTCTGTCAGCACCAAATAGTGCAAAATGTCTAATGAAAAAACAAATTAATATACCAAGACTGAAGCTGAACAGCAGAAGTAGATAAATGATGCAGCACTCACATAGCACCTGAAGAAAGACATATTATAAAATGCAAATAAATGATAAATGAAATATTCAAGAAACTTGTATTATATTCAGTTTGTGTATTTCCAAACAGTCTGGTATGGAGAAAATATAAGAATTATTGCACAGGTCCCCAGGCAATTCGTGGCACTGTGTATTTCGTGCACAATAATATACCGCTGAGTCCTCAGTCTGAAAGTTTTGACCTCGTAAGAAAACGTACTTGGTTACTTACGTAACCTCGGTTCCCTTAGAGATAAGGGAACGAGTACTGCGTTGCAAACGCTGTGGGAAAACTCCTTTTCTCGAGAATATTGAAGCCTTTATTTTAAAACGCATTGCTGCAGCACAGGCGAGAGCATCAGGCTCGCGCGAGCGAGCTGATAGGCTGTGCTGTGGGCAACTGCACGAACCAATGGCGGATCAGCAGAGGCGCGCGAACCAATCAGGTCGCTTGGCACACTGCCAGTGTCAAGCGCGCGAAACTGCACGTGATCAAAGCATATAAATATAGATAATAATCCGCCATTTGACAGGTATAATCGACTGAAGCGAAAAACACCTGACATAAGAGAAATAGCACGGCAAGGCAACGCAGTACTCGTTCCCTTATCTCTAAGGGAACCGAGGTTACGTAAGTAACCAAGTACGTTCCCTTACGAGAACGTTCTCTCGTACTGCGTTGCAAACGCTGTGGGAACGCTATTTAAAACGCCGTGCTATTAATCTTTTGGCCGCTCTGACTCACCAGAAGTTCCGGGAAGTTTCAGAATAGCCAGGATAAACGAGACCGAACATCGGGCCCAGAGATTATCCAATAATTAAGATCTGGGCCAAGGGCCAGATTAGCTTAATCATAATTCATAATGACAGCTTGTGTGTCCAATTCCAAAACTAGTCTGGGTCCACAGAGCCAGGGTCTAGACAGAAAGAACTCGTGCCTGCAGGGCAGGAACATCTAGGTTATAGAACCTCACAAATGTGGACGGAGCGGACCAGCCGGCCGCCGCACAAATGTCCTCAATAGGAACACCACTCGACCAAGCCCAAGAAGAGGCGACGCCTCTCGTGGAGTGAGCTCTAACACCTATGGGACAAGAGAGGCCCAGTGAGGTGTAAGCCAGAGCAATGGCGTCAACTATCCATCTGGACAGCGTGAGCTTAGTCACAGGAAGGCCCTTGGTTCGGCCCCCGAAACAAACGAAGAGCTGTTCAGACTGTCTGAAAGAGGCCGAACGCTCCAGATAAATTCTCAAAGCTCTGACGGGGCAAAGCGTGAGAGAATCACTGTCCTCTTCAGAGGAGGGAAGAGCTAACAGAGAAATAACCTGGGCTCTGAACGGAGTTGAGAGCACCTTAGGCACATATCCATGTCTTGGCCTAAGAGTGACCTTGGAGTCATTAGGGCCAAACTCCAGACAGGAAGCGCTAGTAGAAAGCGCCTGCAAGTCCCCTACTCTTTTAACTGACGCCAGTGCTAGAAGCAGGGCGGTTTTCAGAGAGAGGGGCTTGAGATCAGCTGACTGAAGTGGTTCAAAGGGAGGTCCCCTAAGAGCCCGCAGGACCAGAGAAAGGTCCCAGGCCGGTACAGACGGTGGCCGAGGCGGGTTAAGCCTTCTGGCGCCCTTAAGGAAACGAACTATAAGGTTGTTTTTACCTAAGGAGGCTCCGACTTCCAATACGTGAAAAGCAGCAATGGCTGCCACGTACATTTTGAGAGTGGAGGGGGAGAGACCCGCATCCAACATCTCTTGCAGAAAAGAAAGCACTTTTGGCACTTCACAAGTGTGTGGGTCGAGGTTCCGAGCTAAACACCAGCTGGAGAACGCTGACCATTTAAGGTGATAGAGGCGTCTAGTAGACGGAGCTCTAGCCTCCATAATAGTGTTCAGGACACCCTCTGGGAGATCCTGGGGTACCCGTTGAGTGGCCATACATGTAGGGCCCACAAGTCGGGACGGGGATGCCAGATTGTCCTGTTGGCCTGAGCCAGGAGGTCGCACCTCAGTGGAATTGGCCACGGGTCTGTTACAGACAGTTGCATCAACTCTGGGAACCAAATCTGGGTCCGCCAGAGAGAAGCCACCAAGAGAACCGCGCTTTTGGTGTTCCTGATCCGTTCGATGACCTGAGGGAGCATCGAGACCGGAGGAAATGCATAGAGAGGAAGGTTGGGCCAGTCGTGGGCCAACGCATCCCTGTTCTTTGAAAAGAAGATTGGGCAGTGACAGTTGTCTTCTGAGGCGAAAAGATCTACTTCTGCCTTCCCGAAGACCTCCCATAGCAGGAGAACTGTCTGAGGGTGGAGAGACCATTCCTCTGGGGGAACTGTGCCCCGAGAGAGCATGTCTGCTCCTGTGTTCAACGTGCCTGGCACGTGAGCTGCCCTGAGCGAGCGCATGTTGGTGTGAGCCCAAAGTAGGAGCTGCGTGGCTATGGCAAACAGGTTGCGGGACCTGAGGCCACCCTGGCGATTTATGTAAGAGACCACCGACATATTGTCAGTCCGGACCAGCACGTGGTGTCCAGCCAGGTGAGGGAGGAAGGTTTTTAGGGCTAGAAAAACTGCTCTCATTTCGAGGCAGTTGATGTGTAGGCGTTTCTCCGAGCTCGACCAGAGGCCGGAGGCAGGCCTGCCCTCGTACAGAGCTCCCCAACCCGAGTTGGAAGCGTCTGTTGAAATCACCCTCCTCTCTGAGACCACCCCCATGCTTACGCCCTGCTGGTACCAGCTGGCGTCTTTCCAAGGGGCCAGGGCTTGAACACAGCGCTGGTCCACCTTGATAATCAAGTGGCCTGAGTGCCAGGCGTGGGGTAGCACCAGAGGTGCTAGCCACAGCTGAAGAGGACGCATACGCAGTAGGCCGAGTTGGAGTACTGATGATGCAGAGGCCATGAGGCCAAGGATCCTCTGAAACGTTCTGAGGGGTACATAAGAGCCCTCTGTGAACGATGTCGCAAGCTGCTGAATTGTTAGAGCACGGGCCGGTGTGGGCCATGCTCTCATAATTACGGAGTCGAAAACTGTTCCCAGGAACGTGATACGTTGGCTGGGCAACAGAATACTCTTGGCAAAATTGACCTTGAGCCCTAGACATTCCAGATGTCTGAGGAGCCAGGCTCTGTGAGTATGTGACTCCGCCTCTGACTGAGTCAATATGAGCCAGTCGTCGAGGTAGTTCAGGATGCGCATGCCCCGCTGTCTCAGGGGGGAGAGAGCTGCATCCATGCACTTCGTGAATGTACGAGGTGCCAGTGCCAGTCCAAATGGTAGGACTGTGTACTGGTATGTCTGCCCCTCGAAGGCGAATCTCAAGAATGGCCTGTGGTGGGGGTTCACTTGAATGTGAAAGTAAGCGTCTTTTAGATCTATTGAGAAAAACCAGTCGCCTGGGCGAATCTGCGCCAGGATGTGTCTGGTCGTGAGCATTCTGAACGGCCGTGACATGAGAGCCTTGTTCAGATGTCTGAGATCTAAAATGGGTCTCAGGCCGCCGTCTTTCTTTGGAACAAGAAAGTAACGGCTGTAAAAACCTGACTCGCTCTGAGAAGGGGGGATCTTCTCAATGGCCCCTTTGGCCAGCAGACTTAACACTTCGGTGCGGAGGACATGACTCATTGTGCTCCTTACCGTGGTCTGTATAACCGCGTGAAAACGCGGTGGTCTGCGGGCGAACTGAAGCGAGTAACCGCGCTTTATGATGTTCATCACCCATTCTGAAACTCCGGGGATAGCTTGCCAAGCTAGAGCCCGCAGAGCCAGAGGCATTATCATATCTGGAACGCCCGGAGTTGGGGGTTCGAACTGACATGTATGTGAGGGGGAAATTTTGCTCGATTTGTGCTTTTTGTGGGTCGCTGTTAAAACAGCGTTTGTGTGCAGGGGTGCGTGACAGGTGACGGGCCCATGTACTGCATTTAAAACTGCTCCAACCGCCTGAACTGAAGAGGGGGCTGAGAGTAGCACTCGAGCGATCTTCGGGGCTGGTCCGGCCGCGGTGGGACAATGACCCCTCTTTATGTCGGTTAGGACGGCTTCTTGGGCTCGTGATCGAGCGTGAGCTTCGGCCGCGGGCCCTGGCGCTTAGGGAACGGGAACCGCTTTGCATGCTTCAGGCGCTGGCTGGTCTCAGCCACTGGGCGGGGCTGGAGGACCTCTGAAGCTACCCTCTCAGGTCGCGGCGTGCTCTTGGGGCGCCGTTGGACCGAACTGGAGCGTTTGGGTAGAAAATGCTTCATAGCGCTGGAAGCTTTCTGAGCCTCAGTGAAGCGTTCTGCGAAGCCGCTGCACTTCTGAGGTCCTTAAAAGTGTCTGGGTCAGGGCCTGACTCGTCCATAGAGCGGAGGAGCTTTGCCTGAAACACTTGGAGGGTCGCCATAGCGTGAAGAGCAGAGGCGGCTTGACCGGCGGCAGCATAAGCGCGGCTGGCAATGGCCGAAGTAGTTCTGCACGGCTTGGATGGGTGCACAGTTTTAGACCTCCAACTTCCTGCAGTGGGAGGGCATAAGTGTGCAGCGACCGCTTCCTCCAGTGGGGGGAGACACACGTAACCTTTTTCTTCAGCGCCGTCAACAGTGGAGAGCGTTGAAGAAGCCGATGAGCGCGTTCGCGCTGAAAAGGGCGCGCGCCAGCTTTTAGTGAGCTCCTCGTGGACCTCGGGCAGAAATGGAGCGGCGCGCTGACGAGGGGCCTGTTGGCGCCCCGGCAGGTACCACTCGTCGAGGCGGCTTCTGGCGGGCTCGGCTGGGGAAAACCAGTCGAGTCCCAGCTCGTCGACAGCGCGAGACATGACACGGAAGAGTTCGGCGTCGATGTTCGCTCGGGTGTCAGAAGGATCTAACTGAGAGGGGGGGGCGGGGTCCGCGGAGCCCGACCAATCCTCACTCTCAGATGCCGCCACAGAAACTGCGTCATCCATTTCTTCAACAGATCCGCCAAAAGAGACGAGTCCCGCCGCTTCTGACGAGGGGTGTTGGTCGCTCTGAGAGAACAGAACTGGAGAAGAGGGCGTGGGCGAAGCACGTGGAGAAAGGCCCGGCGTGCATTCGCTAAACTCACCGCGTTCAGGACGCCTCTGATCGCGCCGCTTCTTCCTACGGGGCTCGCGAGGCGCCGAAGATGGAAGACGGGCGGGACCACTCACCGACGAAGCGAGCGCGAGTCTCGAGCGGAGAGTAGAAACAGGCATCCCGTCGCAGAGAAGGCAGCCGCCTTTAGTGAGCGCTGACTCGGCGTGCTCAGGGCCGAAGCAGGCCGCACACTGTGTGTGTCTGTCAGACACATGCAGGGGAACCCCGCAGGATTCACAAATAGAGAGCGGCATTTGAAACAACGCCGCACGCTGTGAAAACAGCGATTTAGCTCTTTTAGAAGCGAGAGATAGAGAAAAAGGATACTCGTCGGATGCCACAGGGAAACGCTCAGCTGGCAGATGCCGGGATGCGAAGCTGTTCCGCTGGACGGCTGTTCGACGACGAGAGGCTTCTATCCGGAGAAGATCAGCGACGAGGTGAGTCGAGAGCTGAAGGAGATTAAATCTGTCAAATGGCGGATTATTATCTATATTTTGATGCTTTGATCATGTGCAGTTTCGCGCGCTTGACACTGGCAGTGTGCCAAGCGACCTGATTGGTTCGCGCGCCTCTGCTGATCCGCCATTGGTTCGTGCAGTTGCCCACAGCACAGCCTATCAGCTCGCTCGCGCGAGCCTGATGCTCTCGCCTGTGCTGCATGCAATGCGTTTTAAAATAAAGGCTTCAATATTCTCGAGAAAAGGAGTTTTCCCACAGCGTTTGCAACGCAGTACGAGAGAACGTTCTCGTAAGGGAACTGTGTTGCTGGAAGTTTCAGCTGTGAAGCTGATCTTATTCTTCATTGTGTTGCTGGTGCCTGTATTACCAGAACTACAGAACCAGCCTATCCATTCCATCGCTTTTCCAGTTAACTGTCGTATCCAGTTGGTACAACCTCCTGACGCTGAATATCCTGTAATCTTGCAGCCGATGGAAAATGATTCCCCAGGTTTTACCACCATTAGAGCAGGCTGATTCAACTCAATGCAATTACCACCTGGGAATATCCATTTAAAAAATATTGTCATTGATTGAATTGAGTTATGCACATTGTCACCAAAGTACCTCTTAAAATTAACCTGGACTGATTGTATTTTAAAGGGCAAGCATCTGCAAAACATTAATAAAACAGTATAGTGTTACAGTGTTGATTCTGATACTCACTGAGCGCAGTAGAGATAAAATCATCACCAATAATATAAAGTACATGATTCTGTCTGTCTGAAGTCTCTCAGATGGGACCTGTGACTCTCCACCACAGGACTTGAAAAGCTCTTTATTGTGTCTGCATGATAACTGTATCTTTTTCAAAAACTTGCACTTTCAAACTTGTTCACAAATATTTGCGTCTCAGGCCCTTAAAACGTGTTGTTAGTTGAAAACGGTGTTGTGTAAACGGCCCCTAAGGAAAACGGGAATACATAAACTAAACTGAAACAGAGCATGCATGGGACACACAAAGTCGAGAACCGATTTTAGGATGAAGCTACTTTAAGGCTGCTGCTGTATGAAGAATTATTTATGTTTCTTCAGACTTTCAAAATTGTACTGCTGAAGAAGACAAAAGTTCATTGAGTGATGCTCAAAAAAGGCAACTAAGACTGCGTGGCAAGAGCGCCACCTCTTGAAAATACAACAGTACATCTGGATCATAAGTGAAGACAACAGGAAAGGAAGTGGTTTCTGTATTGCTTTGACCCTGAACTCATTCACAGTGACTCTCTAGCACAGTAATACACAGCAGTGTCTTCAGTCTTGAGGCTGTTCATCTGTAGATACAGTTTACTGCTGGAGTCATCTCTGGACACTGTGAACCTTCCCTGGACTGACTGGGAATAGCTTATAGGAGAACTGGATGTGCCAATAGTTGCAACCCATTCCAGTCCTTTACCGTGACCCTGTCTCACCACAGCAGCCCAGTAGCTGCTGAATGTAAATCCAGAGGCGGTACAGACCAGCCGAAAAGATTCACCAGGTCTTTTTACCTCAGCCTGAGACTGAGTGAAGGTCTGACAGTGGATATCTGTGGAAGAGAGAGAAAAAAGACTAAAAAGTCAGAAAGATATAAAACTATATTAAAAAAGTTAATTACCTGTTGTAGTGTGCTTTCTAAATGTATTCATACAAATATTATTGTTATTATTTAGAAATTAACAAACCATGTAAAAGTTGTAATATCAGGACAATAATCGAACTGATTATTGTTGTCATTGCTGTTTGATTCTCGTCTACAGGAACCACATACAGTCAGTGAACACGAACACGCAGAAATATACATCACAGTTTTGCATGAACTCCTCCTCCAGTCTGTCAATGCTTGTTTGTACCTATGTGTATGAAAAACAGGAATTTGTATACACAAATTTATAAATAATGAAGACCATAATGCATAATGAAAGAGCATAATGGTACTAGGAAGCAAAAAACTGATTTGTTGCATAATTGTTTTAGAACGTTGCATAAATGTTAACCCTTTCGCACGTACGATCACACCGGTGTGATCAGTCTAGGCTGGTCCCTGGAGCGTACGATCACACCGGTGTGATTAGAACGGTCAGTGCATCACGTGATCAACTGCTAAATTCAAATGTGCTTTCGCGCGTTGCTGGCGCTGCGCCAGAGACAGGCGCGCTCAGAACTGTCATATATCACAACTTTTCTGTGTTTTCAACCACATAATGTTTATTTTAGGTTTCAGACATATAAATTCACATAAGTACTAAAAAAATACATTTAGAGTTTATAAAATACACACTGATGTCTATGGAAGAGGCAATAATAATCCTTTCCATTATTTAGACACGTTTTATTCATATCAGATACATATTGTGTAAGTAACTCTATTCTTCTCCCAGTTAACCAGCCACTTACTTTTATGTATGTTGGGAGAAGTGGATGAATTCACGTGTTGTAAATCCAACAGATCCGATTCTCTGAACTGCGGCACAAACTAACATGGCGGCGCCCATCGCGCATACAGCTCAAATAACGCGATCGTTATAAAGGTGTTTAAACAACAAAACACTTCCACTTGCATATATTTGACAACCGGAATATCAGATATTTCATGCCATGTCTAACAAATTTGTGAATATTTTGAATAAAAAAGGAAAAATTACATAAAAGCAGATCATCATTCATTCAGCTCTGTTGCTGCTGCGGTGTGTCACGTGACAAGCAATGACGCGTCACCATGGAAACCATAAAGTGACACGTTCTAAATAACGGTCGCCTTGAAAAACTCACGCTGGGGGGTCAGCCAGAATATTTTAAACTTACGTGTGAAAGGGTTAAATGATTATGGCTATTTGTTATTTTTAAAGCATTTTTTGGATTGATGAAAAGTGTGGATAGATGGATGTGTGATGAGGGATGGTCTATCTGATTAATGTGTGCAGGTTTTTGTACAGAACTGTGTCTTGTTTAATCACTGTGTATCTTGCACAGTAATACACAGCAGTGTCTTCAGTTTGAAAATTCTTTCCCTGTAGAAACACTGTGTTTTTGGACGTGTCCTGCGTGAAACTGATCTTGTTTTTTATGGAGTCTTTAATATCACTGCTACCACCACTGCAAAGATATCCCAGCCATTCCAGTGCTTTTCCAGTGGGTTGACGTATCCAGTTAATACAATAGCTTGATTCTGAAATCCTGCAGGAGATGGAGAATGACTCTTGAGGTTTCACAACCAAAGATGGAGGTTGAGTGAGCTCGACACAGTAAACACCACCTGAAAATAACAACGGAAGAATGTGTTATTAATTATGCCTCAAAACCTCTGTTAACAGTTAGCTTATTTCATTCCCTTATAAATAAATCATCAGTGAAGCTCACAGGATGCAGCTGCTGCCAGCAGTAGAAGAGCTGATGAGAGGATCATGATTTGAAGTGAATGCAGCTTTATTACTCCTACTGATGCACAAAGCAGATATACTCCTCTATTAATCCTCTAGTATTGAATTTGCATACAGCTCTTCAGTTGTCCAAGATTTTGTGATTGGTCATTATTTGGTAATTGCTTTCCACAAAAGATGACAATATCTGTGACCACATAAACATGAAGAAAACTGGAAAGATGCATTATAGCACTTTAAGACATTTTTTTTAACTTCTAAGACTGTTTGTTTGTTTGTTTTAAAGTTTTGTTAAGGTATAAACGTGTCTCTCAAGTGTAATAAAAGCATTGGTAAAATAAATCTGCTGTAGTTAAAAAAATATTCTTCAAATGTTATTTTTAGCTACAGTCTGTTGTCTACAGGAGAATTATTTTACTAATACTTTCATCACACTCCTGACAGATGTAACCCTTATTACGAAGTAGTAGAAATAATGTACATAGGTTTAATAGTCTAAGTAGTCGTAGAGGCTATCATGAATATGATTTGGACCAGAATCAGAAGACGCTAAATTGTTAAGAGCCTGAGAATTGAATATCAATATATACAAAAATGCCACACCAGAATGACAGTTTAGATAACCTGTATTAAATTCACAGGGTGGAACATACATACAAAGAAAGAAAACACATTTATGAAAAATAACAAACTAAAATAATAAAGTGCGCACATAAACAAAACAAAACCCTCCTTTTCAGTATCTTTGAGCTCAGTTCGTCCTCGGTTCAACTTGCCTGGGTTGACAAGAGTTCAGTTTCACCGTTGGGGCCCTTTTTTTTAGTTTGAGTTAGTGTTTGTCCTACCACAACAAAGATGAAGAGGATGATCCGGGCAGTTCGTCTAAAGCGATTTGATTCGTTGTCAAACACGATTGGCTCGCCACCCAGCTACCTGGACTGGGAACCAATGAATCTCTGGAAGAACGTCTGGAACGTCTGGATCTGTATCACTCCATGGAAAGGATCTCTGCACGATGTTCCCAACTCTTACCAAAACCTGACCTATAAATAAGGCCAAATCATTTCTTTCAATTACCATTCAGTGAATAAATGGACTGCTACAGGATACTACAAAATAAAATAAGATAATATTTCAGTACACCCATAATGCAAATAAAAATATTTCTCTCGTTGTACAACAGCTCTTATGTTTCTTCTCAGGTATCAAAACTATATGAATTTCTCTCTAGTATCAAAAATAAATTTACATAAATTGCATCCTTCATAAAGAGACATTTCAAATTCAAGTTTTATGAAACCTTACGGTAGTAACATTAACAGTATGAAGAATAAAACTGCATGAATTGCATGTAAACATTAATCAAATTGTATCACTTTAAATTAGAGGCATTAAGGCGTTAGTGTGCTTATTTATCCCCCTCTGCACCGGTAACAGTGGAAAGAATGCACTAAAAATTTACCTCTTTAAGCTTCAGTGACCACAATTAAATCCACAATTTTTAACATCATTATTTAACAAACTAACTATTTAACAACAGTATGAAAAGTTAACATTTCTTTTTATAACCCACAAACAAAATAATTTGTTGGTTTCAAAGACATTAACCAGTATTTCGCTAGCCTATTGTGGCTAATTACCTTATTAACATATGAACACAGATTAACATAGATGCTAGCGAACTCATAAACTCAGCAACTAGGTTAAATACAAAAATGGGCATCAAAAGCCTGGCCTGTTAGCATGAATATTAGCAAACTCAGATGCCTAGATAAACAACTCACCATTTTAACGGAATTCACTGCCTTTAGCTCCGTGACAACAGTGGATTCAGGCACAGCTTTCGTTTACACTCTATATTACAACAAGGTATAGTCAGTATAAGCAATAATGATTACAGAACTTGTTTAATTCACTCCATATTGTTTTCTCATCTTACCAAGCAGATAACGCAGCCTCCTATGCTCAAGTGCAAGCGCCAAAAGAACGTGCAGTGACGCAAAACTAGAGGCGTAACTGTAACGGAGCCTAGCTGGCAGCTGATTGGTTAGTTCAGTGCCTCATAAAATTCACCCATTGGCTCACTTACAAGTCCATCAAAGATACAAAATTAAAGTTAACCCTTTCATGACTGGGTCAGACAGCTAAATAGGGCTTCTCATTATTAAACCTGGCTACACTCTCCCCCTTTGAACTCATGTACGTCCCTGTACATGGCAATGGTTGAACTGTTTGTATCTCAGGGTACAGGACAGAAGGATATGAGTTTTCACCCTCACTTAAAATGTCAGCCACAGCTGTGGTTAACCCCTGAAAGAATGATTTAACAACTGTGACAAAGGGGTTTCCAAGTTCAGTATAATCAAGTCTCTTTGACGGCTGACGGATTCTCTCTGATTTCCTGACTGTTGTATCCTTTATTTCCTCTTCTGGTTCTTTACCTCCATTGTGACTCATCTCCTTTTCACTCTCTAACATTTCAGAGAACACTGGAAACTGCTCTATTTGAATGTCATCATCAGGTAAGTTTTGTTCCTCCACAGGGTTTTTACTAGCAGGTAAGTTACTTTCGGTCATAACGATTTCATCAACTTGTTCATCAAGCATGACTCTTTCGGTAAGTAGGTCCTCAGTGTCGTGGTGGTGACAGTTAGGATCATTAAGTGTGAGGGGACTGTCCGAGGCACCATTGGACATATCAGGTGGTTTGTTAATTTCAGGAGTGCAATCAACATTTTGAGCATTTACAGGACTCTCAACAGGACAATTGCTTGGAGGTTCAGAATGCTGTTCTAGTAGACATAGTTGGATCAGGCTGCACTAGACTATCATGGACTGTGGGAAACTGAGTGTTTGGGGGTTCTCTGAAACAGTAAACAGGAATGATTTCATCTTCATCGTCTGAGAAATGATTCTCATCCACAGTAGGATTTGCACGGGTTGCTGGCTTGCGTCTTGCGGGCTGCTGGCCAGGCGCCTTGCTGACCTCTGTAGGCAAGTAACCACATGGAAGGAGTAAGTCCCTATGCAGTGTTCTTAAAGGACCATCCTGATTTTCAGGTTTGACTGTATAGACGGGCAGGGTACCTGCTCTCCTCACCACCACATGGACAATTGACTCCCACTTGTCTGAAATCTTATGTTTTCCTCGAATGCGAACGTTTCTGACCAATACTCGGTCTCCAGCTTCCAAGTCCGAAGCAGTCACACGCCTGTCAAACCTCATTATGTTCTTGTGTGCTATTTTTGCAGCATTTTCAATTGCTATCTTGTAGCTGTCTTCAAGTCGTGACTTGAGGTTTTGCACATACTCTGCGTGTGATGTTTGCTGACCCCCTTGCACTGGTAATCCAAACGCCAAATCAACCGGCAGACGAGGCTGACGTCCGAACATCAGTTCATATGGTGTAAAACCTGTCACCTCATTCCTGGTGCAATTATAGGCGTGGACCAGGGGTTTTACAAAATCACGCCAACGAGATTTCTCTGGGCTTTCAAGAGTACCTAGCATGTCTAGTAAGGTGCGATTAAATCGCTCAACGGGGTTGCCCCTAGGGTGGTATGGGGTTGTTCTTACTTTGTGTATGCCGGCCACTCGACAGAGCTCTTTTATTGTGCAGGACTCGAAATCACGTCCCTGATCACTGTGTAACTTTTCTGGCATTCCATAGTGCACCATAAAGTTCTCCCACAGACACTTTGCCACTGTGCAGGCCTTTTGGTTAGGTGTTGGTATGGCAACCGCAAACTTAGTAAAGTGATCTGTAATCACCAGTATGTCTTTGGTCCCACTTTTGTCAGGTTCAAGGGAGAGGAAGTCCATACAGAGGAGCTCAAGGGGTCTGGTGGTGTTAATGTTTACCAAAGGTGCAGCTCTCTCAGGCAGCGCCTTCCTCCGTACGCACCTGCCACATGTTTTGACTTTTCTCTCGACATCCAGAGCCATCTTTGGCCAAAAGAATCTGGTCCTTACAAGATCCAGTGTACGATCAACCCCCATATGACCCATATGATTGTGTAGGCTGGTCAAAACTGTGTCACGCAGTTCAGCTGGGAGCACAAGCTGATAAAAGGTCTGAGATCCCACTTGGCGTCTCCGGTACAAGATGTTATTACGGAGTTCAAGGCGATTTAACTCCCTCAACAACAGTGGAAGCTCAGTGAGTTCATGTCGCAAGGTTGGGGGTGGTTTTTCTCCCTGCTCAATCTGGGAAATGACATGCTTTATACTTTGATCAGCTCTTTGTTTACTCGCAAGCTCTGCCTCAGTTAGGTGGAGGATAACTGGCAACCCACCAAGGTGATCTTCTTGCCCATAACTGTCAGGCACAGCAGTAGCTGAGATGGCAAGAGTTTCAACTAAAGCAACACCATCTGAAGAATCTTGGCCATCATAACTGACACTGTAAATGAGCTGTCTCTCACAGATTGCTTGCACAACAGCTTGATCTACTGCATCTATATTTTCTGGATCAGAGAGGTGACCCTGAGTAAACTGTCTTATGCGCTCTCTCTCTTTTTGAGATTTAAGATCATCAGCCAGCTTCCCATGAGGCCTGCGGGACAGTCCATCTGCATCGCCATTTTGCTTTCCTGGACGATAGAGAAGTTTGAATGAGAACGTGGACAGTGCTGCCAGCCACCTATAGCTTGTCGCATCAAGTTTTGCTGAGGTCAGTATGTACGTCAGCGGATTGCTATCAGTAACAACAGTGAAGTGGTTGCCGTAGAGATAATCACTGAACTTTTCTGTCACTGACCACTTGAGTGCTAAAAATTCCAACTTGTGTGCTGGATAGCGACTCTCACTCCTTGACAACCCTCTGCTTGCATAGCCTATGACTCGACACTGACCCTCCTGTTCCTGATACAAAACAGCACCGAGTCCAGTGGTGCTTGCATCGGTGTGGAGTACATAGGGCTTCTGGGGATCAGCAAAACCTAACACCGGGGCGGAGGTAAGGCTCTCAATAACCAGGTCAAATGCCTGCTGGCAAGCGGGTGTCCAGCGACTCCCAAAGACCTCCTTTGGGTTGCGGTACTGACCTGCTTTCTCATCTGACTTTAATTTCTTGTGAGAAGGTGGGTAACCAGAGGTTAGATTGTGGAGGGGCTTAACGATGTTAGAGTAGCCCTTAACAAACCTCCTGTAGTACCCAGCAAACCCAAGAAAAGATCTCAGCTCTCGCAGGTTTTTTGGGACTGGCCAAGTCTTAAGAGCAGCAATCTTCTCCGGATCAGTCTCGACTCCATTCCTGGAAACTACATGCCCAAGATAACGGACTGACGTCTGGAAGAAGACACACTTTTCAGGTGATAATTTCAATCCGAACTCTCTAAGGCGTGTGAGCACCTTCATCAGCCTTGCTTCATGCTCTTCTAGAGTCTTTGAGAACACAATCAAGTCGTCAATAAAGACTAGAACGTCCTTTAAATGCATGTCCCCCATGCACTTTTCCATTAGTCTTTGGAATGTACTCGGTGCATTAGTCACTCCCTGCGGCATCCGGTTAAATTCCCAGAACCCAAGCGGACACACGAATGCGGTCTTGGGTTTGTCTGCTTCCTCAACTTCGATCTGGTAATAACCAGACTTTAAATCAAGGACGGAGAACCACTGGGAACCACTGAGCGCTGAGAATGTGTCTTCTAGCTTTGGAAGAGAGTATGCATCTTTTATGGTCTGGAGATTCAGACGCCTGTAGTCTATGCACAACCGGACTTGGCCATTCTTTTTCCTGACCACCACTATCGGTGACGAAAACGGTGACTCTGACTCTCTGATGACTCCTGCATCAAGAAGCTCCTGAATGTGTTTGCGAACAGCTTCGATGTCTTGTGGGTGTATTGGTCTCGCACGCTGTTTAAAAGGAGTTTCATCTGAGAGTTTTATGTTGTGTGCCACTTTATCTGTTCTGCCAAAATCCAAGTCATGTTGTGCAAACACGTCGGGCATGTTGTTGAGCTGCTGAGTGATGCGTTCTCTCCATTCAGATGGAATTGGGGACTCACCGAAATTGAAGTTTAGGTCGTGCTTGTTGTTTGACTGTGCCTCTGGTGACTTTGAGAGGGGTTCTGATTGTTTTACTACACTGTGCTCCTGTAACAAGATGCTCTGGTAAGCACTTATCTCTGCAATCGCACATTTAGCAGGAATGACTATATCATGGTCAGACTCATTACTGATGACCACTGGTAGCTTATAGGGCCGCTGCTGGGGAATGTCGACTAAGCTAGCTGTTACCAGCAAGCCACCCGGCAAGGAGGGTAATGATGGCTGCTCAATGACTACAAACTTCTCATTCTGCAAGCAATAAGCTACAGCAACTCCCTCAACTACTACAGTTTCACCAGCTGGAATGATTTTAGAACTTCTGCCTTGCAATGTTACTACACTGGGTTGACTGTTGTTGGTCTGTTTTTGTCTAAGCTCAAGACATTTAAGAACTGCTCTATAGCCATGTGGGATTGGTTGATGGCGTGTCAATCCGGCTTCGAAATACATGTCATACAGTACATCCAGCGTATTGGTGCCTATAAGCACAAGAGACTGTGAAGTGGCTCGAATGTCAGGAACAACCAAAGCGAGTGTATTTACATCCATTGATGCTCCAATAAACTCTTTTGGAAAAGTTACAGTCATTTCTATGTAACCCAAGTAGGGTACGGACTGTCCATTCGCTCCTTCCACCTCCAAGAGATCATGTAGTGGCTTAATCTCCTGCTCTGGAAAGTGCTGTTCATAAAATGACCGGGGAACTGTTGTTACTTGGGAACCCGTATCTAGTAGGCAGCTGACTTCTTCACCTTTTATGTTGACTTTAGCGGTACTCTTGGTGCCGACCAACCCCTTAGGGAGTTTAAAAGGGTGGTTCTTACTTGCATGTTTTAGATTAACACATACTTCAGCCTTGTCTTTACTGTTTACGTCTGAGGGACGTTGTTGGCTCTCTTCAGTCCCTGTTTGTCCCCCAACAGGAACTGCTAGTCGTTTAAAGGTAAGTTGAGACTGTTTTGTGCGTCCCACATGTGCTGCTTCTCCTCTAACTGTCTTTTCTTTTCAGCTACTAAAGCAGGGTTTGCCCTGTCTGTGCAAACTGGGGCAATGTGCCCATCCTCCCCACAGTTAAAGCAGTACCAAGGCCTGGGTCTGTATGTCTGCTTTTTCTTGGTCTGTTTTAGCATGTCTGTGTTAGCACTGTCTAGTTTTTGTACTTTGCCTGAACTTTTCCCTGCTGCTCCCCTGTTATCAGCCCCCTTTGTCTTTTTCTGTGCCATCAATACTTGCCTCCCAAGATCCTCAATAACACTGAGACTGACCTCTGACTTCTCTTTTGACTCTGCACAGGCCCACACACTTTGGAGCTGAAGCTGGCCACGCTGCCTGGTGGTGCCAATGTGTTTTTTCATGCGACTAGCTTTTGCTAACTGTCTGTCTTCTTCTGTTCTTAGTAACAGCAAGAGGTCAGCAAATGAAGGGGGGTTGCTTTTCTTCTGCTCAAGTTGCAGGCAAGAAAGTAAAGAATTGTCCCAGCATCCTCTACAGAACTGTTTGAGTAGGTGTTTATCTACATCAGCCGGTGCAGCCCCACCCCTTCTCACAGCTAGGTTCAATGCTAATTGCAATCGATGAAGATAAGTAGAGGGTTTCTCACCCGGGTCTTGAAGGGTGTTCATAAACTGGGCAAAAAGTTCTTCCCCATCCTCAACAGTACCAAAGGCTGAGTCCAAGAGCTGCAGGTAAGCGATGGGGGGTGATCCAGGCCGTAGCCCTTTGACCACATCGGCTGCAGGTGAAAGTAGACATTCAAGAATTCTTCTTGAAATCTGAAGATGGGACATGCTGGGATCATTTAAAAGCAGTTCGATGTGTGAGCGCCAAGTGTCGTAATCAGCTTCGTTACTCGGTCTGGGAATCTTTCCAGAAAAGGAACGAAGCCTCATTGGAGATTGCAAGTGTGGGCTAACATCTTCCCTCCGTACAATATGCTCAACCACCACCTTCTGTATTTCTGCTGGGTTTATGTCACTCACTGAAAGGGACGGAGCTTTCCCTCCATTAGTGAACAGGACTGAATCAGTGGTACTTAAGCAATTTCCTTCCCGGGGGGCATCCATAAGTGAGACGAGGGGCTGTTGATCTTCGGGGGTAGGAGGTTGAAATGTCACAACTGGAGTCTCAACATGTGAAGGGGAGACTTGTATACCTATGGGCTTCATAGCTTCGATATCTTCACCAATCTGGGACATCATCTCTTTCAACACCTCCCCATAGTCTTTGCCACTTAGCTTGGCTAAGCCCTTTAACTCAGCTAGATATGTTTTTGTAACATTACTGCCAATCTGCGTAGTGTACACACTGCTTAATGCGTTTACAACATATTTAGCACATGGATCACCTTGCTCTGTGTATGTGTATGGCAGAAGTGGCTCTAAGTTCACTAAAGCTGAACCACTCGAAAACTCAACGATCAGGTTTTGGTAAAATTCGGATTTAGAATCATCAACGAGAAGGGCTCTTTCGATGGAACCGTACTTCTTAAGGAAGTCAACAACTTTCTCATCCTGATCTGCTACCTGTGTTACCCCACTAACGATCACTGCATTCGGAATTTTAACACCTGACTTCTGTATGAAATCCATTTTGCATATTCTTTCAATATTGATATTCAATGTCTCTGGCTCCTGGCTGGCTCGCCAATAACGTAACCCTTATTACGAAGTAGTAGAAATAATGTACATAGGTTTAATAGTCTAAGTAGTCGTAGAGGCTATCATGAATATGATTTGGACCAGAATCAGAAGATGCTAAATTGTTAAGAGCCTGAGAATTGAATATCAATATATACAAAAATGCCACACCAGAATGACAGTTTGGATAACCTGTATTAAATTCACAGGGTGGAACATACATACAAAGAAAGAAAACACATTTATGAAAAATAACAAACTAAAATAATAAAGTGCGCACATAAACAAAACAAAACCCTCCTTTTTAGTATCTTTGAGCTCAGTTCGTCCTCGGTTCAACTTGCCTGGGTTGACAAGAGTTCAGTTTCACCGTTGGGGCCCTTTTTTTTAGTTTGAGTTAGTGTTTGTCCTACCACAACAAAGATGAAGAGGATGATCCGGGCAGTTCGTCTAAAGCGATTTGATTCGTTGTCAAACACGATTGGCTCGCCACCCAGCTACCTGGACTGGGAATCAATGAATCTCTGGAAGAACGTCTGGAACGTCTGGATCTGTATCACTCAATGGAAAGGATCTCTGCACGATGTTCCCAACTCTTACCAAAACCTGACCTATAAATAAGGCCAAATAATTTCTTTCAATTACCATTCAGTGAATAAATGGACTGCTACAGGATACTACAAAATAAAATAAGATAATATTTCAGTACACCCATAATGCAAATAAAAATATTTCTCTCGTTGTACAACAGCTCTTATGTTTCTTCTCAGGTATCAAAACTATATGAATTTCTCTCTAGTATCAAAAATAAATTTACATAAATTGCATCCTTCATAAAGAGACATTTCAAATTCAAGTTTTATGAAACCTTACGGTAGTAACATTAACAGTATGAAGAATAAAACTGCATGAATTGCATGTAAACATTAATCAAATTGTATCACTTTAAATTAGAGGCATTAAGGCGTTAGTGTGCTTATTTATCCCCCTCTGCACCGGTAACAGTGGAAAGAATGCACTAAAAATTTACCTCTTTAAGCTTCAGTGACCACAATTAAATCCACAATTTTTAACATCATTATTTAACAAACTAACTATTTAACAACAGTATGAAAAGTTAACATTTCTTTTTATAACCCACAAACAAAATAATTTGTTGGTTTCAAAGACATTAACCAGTATTTCGCTAGCCTATTGTGGCTAATTACCTTATTAACATATGCACACAGCAGGCTTCACACCTTTAGCTTTACACAATGAGCACCTTTGCATTGATTCACCCATTAACACAGATTAACATAGATGCTAGCGAACTCATAAACTCAGCAACTAGGTTAAATACAAAAATGGGCATCAAAAGCCTGGCCTGTTAGCATGAATATTAGCGAACTCAGATGCCTAGATAAACAACTCACCATTTTAACGGAATTCACTGCCTTTAGCTCCGTGACAACAGTGGATTCAGGCACAGCTTTCGTTTACACTCTATATTACAACAAGGTATAGTCAGTATAAGCAATAATGATTACAGAACTTGTTTAATTCACTCCATATTGTTTTCTCATCTTACCAAGCAGATAACGCAGCCTCCTATGCTCAAGTGCAAGCGCCAAAAGAACGTGCAGTGACGCAAAACTAGAGGCGTAACTGTAACGGAGCCTAGCTGGCAGCTGATTGGTTAGTTCAGTGCCTCATAAAATTCACCCATTGGCTCACTTACAAGTCCATCAAAGATACAAAATTAAAGTTAACCCTTTCATGACTGGGTCAGACAGCTAAATAGGGCTTCTCATTATTAAACCTGGCTACACAGACAAGTTACATAAAGCAGTGTTTGAATAATGGATGAAGTACATTATATATTCTTATACATTACTGAAAACATTGCCCACCGGTTTCAAAGACAAGGCTTAAGCCTATAGTCCCAGACTAAAATGCATGTTTGAGCTGTTTTAACGGAAAGCAGCTTGCACTGACTTATCTTAGAATATGTCACTGCCATAGTTCCCTTTCGAGGGAACTCACACTGCGTCGTAAGAACGACACTTTGGGGATGCTCCCTAAGTGTACGCCTCTGAAGTATGAATGAAACTATTCCAATCCTGATTGGTGTTGCGTCATGTCGTAACATGTGACGGCATACCCGGAAGTATAAAAAGTGATGCCGGCACATACACGTTTTAGCTTCCGTTCTTCAGCAAGCGCTCTCTGTTGTTGTCTGTACTATTTGGTGTTGTCTGTCTCATATCAGATCATTATGGCGAGTGAACAGTTCAGACGATGTGTGCACCCCTGCACTAGATTCCTATCGGGTGGTCTGGTTCATGTCTGCACTCAATGGCTATTCTGTAGGCATACCAGGCCGACCTTTTAAAGGACTTGGGGCAAGAGACCAACTCCTGAAGATATTGCAGAGTTGCGTAAAACCACAGATTTGTCTCTCTGGGCTACTAAGGAGACGGCCCGTGCCATTGGCCGCTCCATGGAAGCTCTTGTAGCCACAGAGAGACATCTGTGGCTGAAATTATCTGGAATAAAAGAGAAGGATAAGTCGTTTCTCCTGGATGCGCCGCTCTCGCCTTCTGGCCTGTTTGGTGACGCAGTAAACACTGTCGTTGACAGGTTTCAGGAGGAAGCATTCTGCGGCATTCCAGTAATTTCTCCCTCGCCGCTCAAGATCCAAGTCCAAGAAGGCTGTACCGAGTGGTCAGCCTCAGCCATCAACAAGCTCCTCGTACCGTTGGTACGTATGGCGTCCGTATGGCGTCCTCTAGGGCCCTCTACTCGGGAGTGCCCCTCCAGGAGATCTGTGAGGCAGCCGGTTGGGCTACCCCACACTTTATCAGGTTTTACAGTCTGCACCTCCCCAGCACGCCCGGTGCACGAGTCCTCTCGTCCTACCTTGTGCCTGACACAGTTTCACATAGAGCAGGCATATTTGGTGCATGGCATAGTGGGCATTCGTTCCCCAAAGTGTTGTTCTTACGATGCAGTGCGAGTTCCCTCAGTGCGAGTTCCCTCGGAAGGAACTTTATACTTCCGGGTATGCCGTCACATGTTACGTAGATGACGCAACACCAATCAGGATTGGAATAGTGTCATTCATACTTCAGAGGCGTACGTTTAGGGAGCGTCCCCAAAGCGTCGTTCTTACAATGCTGTGTCTCGTTCCCTTCTAAGGGAACAAGGGTTACTAACGTAACCCGAGACGTTTTATCTCAAGATGCATTTACATTTAGTCATTTAGCAGATGCTTTTGTCCAAAGCGACTTATAAATTAGGACTAAATTAAGCGAGTCATTGTGAAAAGGCAAAAACAACGCAAGAAGTGCTCAAAATACGAAGTTCAGGCATTGTTCAGAGTAGCATAAGCCCGACAAGCGAGGATTAAAAGAAAAGGAAAAAAAAAATTTTTGTTTAATTTTTTTTATGAGGTTAAGTGCTCACGGAAGAGATGGGTTTTCAGCTGTCTTTTGTCAGGGATTCTGCATTCCTGATGAGGGTGGGGAGATCATTCCACCAGCATGGAACCGTGAATGAGAATGTTCTGGAAAATGATTTTGTGGCTTTCTGTGATGGAACCACGAGACGTCGCTCGCTGACCGATCGTAGGCTTCTGGTAGGGATGTAGGCTCGTAGGAGTGAGCCTGTGCTCCCTCCTACTTTCTACTGATGTGCATACCTCCTACTGAGATGCACATCAGTAATGTTTCTTTATAAGGCATGTTTATAAAAGCTACTTAAATGCCCTAACTGAATTAAGGCCTTATCCTGGCTTAATCTAAGCCCTGTCTGTGAAACCAAGTCTAAATCAGCAGTCTTAAGGTAGCTTAACCATTAAAATATGTTCTTGTGTTTGTGTGTTTGTAAAAACAAAACAAAAACAAAAACAAAAGAAAAGGTTTTTCTTTGTTTCTTTGACTTTTATTTGTATTTATTTATTTATTTATTTATTTTTGAAAATTATCTGAAAATAATCATCTTTGATCAATGCAATAGGTGTATATAGATTTTACACACACAAAAAAATCCATAGGGGAGCGCGGGGCACAACCTAACGCGGGGCTAGTTGTAACACGCTTGTTTTAAATACTTCCGCATATGCTTGGATGACGAAACTTTGTGTATTTACTAGTTGCCATATCAACACTATATAGAAAAAAAAATTCCGCCAAAATTATTATTTTTTTGGAAGATATCCATAGACATTTATTAAACCATAGCAAAAGTAAATTTCTTACTTAAGTTAATTTTTCATCTCTATTTTTTGTGTTTATTTAAAATAAGACAAATCTGATATTATTTTAATCTCCAAGATGTTATTTAACAGTTGAGATAGTTATTTAATGCTTACAATGTGCCCCTATTAGAAATATGCTATTATATTCTATAGTTGTATTAATTTTATTGAGAAAACGTGAGAAAAAGGTGAATAAAGACTGAGAGTCAATGTTCAGAATTTTTTTTTTTTTAACTATGTTGTATAGCTGTGTTTTCATGTGTTCGTAGTCAAAACTCAAAAATGAGTTTATATTTAATTATTAAAAATTGCCATTATTTTATATGAAAAAGTTTTTTAATTGTATTTTATTTAGAAAATATTTTAGTTTGTTTTGTATATATTTTTTTATTAGATCAGATAACATTTTAAGCTGCCATATGTCATGTTACAATGTGCCCCACACATGTTACAATGTACCCCACCTATGGGGCATGTTGTCACATTTCACTTCCATTCTTTCTGGGTATATCAAGAAAAAAGTATATACTGTATTAATAAAACAAAAACACATAATTGTACTAGACATGTGGGAAATTAATGTGGGAAAAAATAAATACTCTGAACCATAAGTATTTACACAAACTGAGAAAGTCAAAAAGCGTTACTTTGTGCCCCGCTCTCCCCTACATAAAAAGAAAGCAAAAAAAAAAAAAAAAGTTAATTTAGTGATGCTCAAAACAGTCAGATAAGACTACTTGTCGAGCGCCACTGCTTGGAAATACAACAGTACATCTGGATCATAAGTGAAGTCAACAGGAAAGGAAGTGGTTTTTGTATTGCTTTGACCCTGAACTCATTCACAGTGACTCTCTAGCACAGTAATACACAGCAGTGTCTTCAGTCTTGAGGCTGTTCATCTGTAGATACAGTTTACTGCTGGAGTCATCTCTGGACACTGTGAACCTTCCCTGGACGGACTGGGAATAGTAGATCTTATTGGATCTGCCAATAGTTGCAACCCATTCCAGTCCTTTACCGTGACCCTGTCTCACCACAGCAGCCCAGTAGCTGCTGAATGTAAATCCAGAGGCGGTACAGACCAGCCGAAAAGATTCACCAGGTCTTTTTACCTCAGCCTGAGACTGAGTGAAGGTCTGACAGTGGATATCTGTGGAAGAGAGAGAAAAAAACTTAAGAGTCAGCAAAATGTAAACTTGCTAAAATTATATATGCATTCATAAATTATTATTTATGAATGAGTTACAGACCATGTAAAAACAGAAATATCAGGATTGAACTGATTATTGTTGTCATTGCTGATTATTGCTGCTCCTCTACAGGAACCACATACAGTCAGTGAACACAGACACACTCCACTGGTACAAAGCACTTATGGGAAATATGCATCACAGTTTTGCATAAACTCCTCCCACAGTCTTTCATTGCTTGTTACCTTTGTTTATGAAAAACAGAAATTTATATATATATATATATATATATATATATATATATATATATATATATATATTACACATTTCTGTTTTTCATATATACGTATATATATATATATATATATATATATATATATATATATATATATATATATATATATATATATATATATATACAGAATATATATATATGGGTTGATGTATCCAACAGTCTCACATATCCAGTGAATGCAATAGCTTGATTCTGAAATCCTGCAGGAGATGGAGAATGACTCTTAAAGTTCTCGTCAACACTAGACCCATTAATACTAACTATTCTATATTTCTATTTAATAATAATAAATAAATAAATAACACCTTGCTAAATGTACTGAGCAAACTGTCACAGCAGTTACATATTGTTGCCCTATTGTTGGTTTGGTCACTTCTATTGTTCTCCTCATTTGAATAAAAAGTGCCTGCTAAATGATGAAATGTAAATGTAAGTTATGAAGCCATTTTATTGCTTTAGAATTTAAATAAATCATCAGTGAAGCTCATGCCAGCAGTGTAAGAGCTAATGAGAGGATCATGATTTGAAGTGAACGCAGATTTATTACTCCTACATATCTACAAAGTAGATACTTCTCTTTTGTGTAAAGAACAAGTAGAAAAAATGCATACAGCTCTTCAGTTGTCCAAGATGTTGCGATTGGTCATTTATTTGGTATAGTTGCTTTCCACATAAAATAACAACATATGTGACCAAATAAACAGATGAAGGAAACAGAGAAACATATTGGAAAGACACATTATAAGCACTTGAATGCATTTTGTTAACATCTAAGATTGTTTAATAAACCTATATTTTAACTTGTCTGTTGGGTTCATCTGATTCCAGTGTCTAAATAAAATATTGGTAAAATAAGTGTAGGTAGAAATATTCATCAGTCATTTTATGGAGAACTGTAAAATCCTCAAGATCCTCAAGCATTTCACATAGTTCACACAAAGTAGTTGCATGTCCAAAATTCTGTATTTTGTATCTAGTGAGAATTGTGTTTTATTTTCATTCAAAACACTGAACTATTTGCCGTATAGTTGCAAATTCCTTCTAATTTCTTTCCATGTGAAGTTAAACTTCAGGGCTCTTGATGACACACAGCTGTTAACCTGTGCTGCCATTTAAACGCAAACTGTGGGTTTCAGAACCCTATAACAGTGCTTCACTCAATTTTAAAGAACTTTTTCAACCAAAAAGGTTCTATATAAGGAGATTATTAAATACAAATTGATAAAGTGCGTTCATGAGCTGTTTAATTCATAAAATGTAATTATTAAAAAAAAAAAATGTATGCATTAAAATTACATTCAAAATGATCCCATGATGGGAACCTCTAAAAGGTTAGCGCCTGCAAAATCCTTTAAGGAGAGTGTATGATGCCAGATGATTTCCAGTGATCAAAAAATGTAGGAGTGTGATTTATGAATTTATGAAGTAATTTATTAAGTTTACTGGATTTGTAGAACACAGAGAATCTACACATGCAGTTCTGTCAGCACCAAATAGTGCAAAATGTCTAATGCAAAAACAATTAATATACCAAGACTGAAGCTGAACAGCAGAAGTAGATAAATGATGCAGCAGTCACATAGCACCTAAAGAAAGACATATTATAAAATGCAAATAAATGATAAATGAAATATCCAAGAAACTTGTATTATATTCAGTTTGTGTATTTCCAAACAGTCTGGTATGGAGAAAATATAAGAATTATTGCACAGGTCCCCAGGCAATTCGTGGCACTGTGTATTTCGTGCACAATAATATGCCGCTGAGTCCTCAGTCTGAAAGTTTTGACCTCGTAAGAAAACTGTGTTGCTGGAAGTTTCAGCTGTGAAGCTGATCTTATTCTTCATTGTGTTGCTGGTGCCTGTATTACCAGAACTACAGAACCAGCCTATCCATTCCATCGCTTTTCCAGTTAACTGTCGTATCCAGTTGGTACAACCTCCTGACGCTGAATATCCTGTAATCTTGCAGCCGATGGAAAATGATTCCCCAGGTTTTACCACCATTAGAGCAGGCTGATTCAACTCAATGCAATTACCACCTGGGAATATCCATTTAAAAAATATTGTCATTGATTGAATTGAGTTATGCACATTGTCACTCTCAAAATGAACCTGGACTGTCACCACAGTTTTCACATATTTGCATTTTTGTAGTTTACACTGAGATGATAACTTTCACTTTCAAACGCGTTTTCAAATGGCCCTTAAAATGTGTTGTCGTGTTGTTAGTTGAAAACGGTGTCGTGTAAACGGCCCCAAAGGAAAAAGGAAATACAGAAACTAAACTGAAATCGAGCATACATGTGACACATACGGAGCCCCCCTAGTCCCACTTTGGCAAATTTTTTTTATTATAACTATCTTGTGGCCTCAAGATACTAACTCGTGGCCTCAAGATAGTAACTCGTGGCCTCAAGATACTAACTCGTGGCCTCAAGATAGTAACTCGTGGCCTCAAGATACTAACTCGTGGCCTCAAGATAGTAACTCGTGGCCTCAAGATACTAACTCGTGGCCTCAAGATAGTATATTTCGTGGCCTCAAGATACTAACTCGTGGCCTCAAGATAGTATATTTCGTGGCCTCAAGATAGTAACTCGTGGCCTCAAGATACTAACTCGTGGCCACGAGAAAGTGAGTTTTTTCAAGGCGAACGTTTCCATGTTAATGTTTCCATGGCGACGAGTCACGCGATTGACCGCAGCCACAATAATACTGTATGACAGATGTGTCGCTTTTATTTCGCTTTTCCTTTTTTATTCAAAATATTCACAAACTTGCTTACCATGTCATCAACTAGCCTATCTGATATTCCAATTCTTACATACGTGTAAGTGAGTGTGTTTAGTCGTTTAAAAACCTTTATAAATAATCTTGATCTATAACATGATGGGCGCTGCAATGTTGTCCGTCGGATTTACAGCACGTGAATTCATCAGTTTCTCCCGAAATAAATGAAAGAAAGTGGCCGGTGAACTGAGAAGAATAGAGTAAACTTTATAGTTCCTTGTCTTGCACTATGTTTGTCTAATATGAATAACACATGTCGGCAAATTATATTTGAATAGATTGTTATTGCTGCTTCCACAGACATCAGTGTGTTTTACAAACTCCAAATGTATTGTTTTACTCGTGCTTATGTGTATTTAAATATCTGAAACCAAAAATAAACATTATGAAGTTGAAAAAACTGCTTAGTTGTGATGACAGCGCTGAACGCGTCCGACTCTGGCTCAGCGCCAGCCAATGCGCGAAAGCACAGTTTGGATCTGGCAGCACTGAACATTCTAAATGTGGCGCCGTACTCTCAGGGGCTAGTTGATGACATGGTAAGCAAGTTTGTGAATATTTTGAATAAAAAAGGAAAAGCGAAATAAAAGCGACACATCTGTCATACGGTATTATTGTGGCTGCGGTGTATCGCGTGACGCGTCGCCATGGAAACATTAAAAGGAACGTTCGCCTTGAAAAAACTCACTTTCTCGTGGCCACGAGTTAGTATCTTGAGGCCACGAGTTAGTATCTTGAGGCCACGAGTTAGTATCTTGAGGCCACGAGATATACTATCTTGAGGCCACGAGTTAGTATCTTGAGGCCACGAGATACTATCTTGAGGCCACGAGTTACTATCTTGAGGCCACAAGATAGTTATAATATATTTTTTTTTGCCAAAGTGGGACTAGGGGGGCTCCGTAGACACACACAGTCGAGAACCGATTTTATGATGAAGCTACTCTAAGGCTGCTGTTGTATGAATAATTATTTATGTTTCTTCAGACTTTCAAAATTGTACTGCTGTTTCTTGGTCAAGAAGACAAAAGTTCATTGAGTGATCCTCAAAAAAGGCAACTAAGACTGCGTGGCAAGAGCGCCACCTCTTGGAAATGCAACAGTACATCTGGATCATAAGTGAAGTCAACGGGAAAGGAAGTGGTTTCTGTATTGCTTTGACCCTGAACTCATTCACAGTGACTCTCTAGCACAGTAATACACAGCAGTGTCTTCAGTCTTGAGGCTGTTCATCTGTAGATACAGTTTACTGCTGGAGTCATCTCTGGACACTGTGAACCTTCCCTGGACTGACTGGGAATAGTAGATAGGAGAACTGGATGTGCCAATAGTTGCAACCCATTCCAGTCCTTTACCGTGACCCTGTCTCACCACAGCAACATAGTAGTCACTGAATGTAAATCCAGAGGCGGTACAGACCAGCCGAAAAGATTCACCAGGTCTTTTTACCTCAGCCTGAGACTGAGTGAAGGTCTGACAGTGGATATCTGTGGAAGAGAGAGAAAAAGGAGTAAAAAGTCAGAAAGATGTAAAACTATAAAAAACAAAAAAAAATATGACCTGTTGCAGTGTGCTTTCTAAAATTATTTATATTATTGTTATTATTTAGAAATTAACAAACCATGTAAAAGTAGTAATATCAGGACAATAATCGAACTGATTATTGTTGTCATTGCTGTTTGATTCTCGTCTACAGGAACCACATACAGTCAGTGAACACGAACTATAGAAATATACATCACAGTTTTGCATGAACTCCTCCTCCAGTCTGTCAATACTTGTTTGTACCTATGTGTATGAAAAACAGGAATTTGTATACACAAATAAATAATAAATGAAGACCAAATATAACAAGGCGTCATATACTGACGCTTTTGACATTTCGTCAACATCCGACGCACATGGCACCCTTTAGCGTCAATATGAGACGCAGATAAATATGGGCCAGAAGGCGCCTCCTAGCGGTCTAACCCTAACCCTACCCCAGACATAAACCTACCCATAATCTGCGTCTCATATTGACGCTAAAGGGTGCCATGTGCGTCGGATGATGACGAAATGTCAAAAGCGTCAGTATATGACGCCCTAGGATGAGAATGCGTTGCATATAATGCATAATGAAAGAGCATAATGGTACTACATAAAGTAAGCAAAAAAAAAAAAAAAAAATGTGTTGCATAAATGTCATAAATGTTAAATGATTATGGCTATTTGATATTTTTAAAGCATTTTTTGGATAGATGAAAAGTGTGGATAGATGGATGTGTGATGAGGGATGGTCTATCTGATTGATATGTTCAGGTTTTTGTACAGAACTGTGTCTTGTTTAATCACTGTGTATCTTGCACAGTAATACACAGCAGTGTCTTCAGTTTGAAAATTCTTCCCCTGTAGAAACACTGTGTTTTTGGACGTGTCCTGAGTGAAACTGATCTTGTTTTTTACAGAGTCTTTAATATTACTGCTACCACCACTGCAAAGATATCCAAGCCATTCCAGTGCTTTTCCAGTGGGTTGACGTATCCAGTTAATACAATAGCTTGATTCTGAAATCCTGCAGGAGATGGAGAATGACTCTTGAGGTTTCACAACCAAAGATGGAGGTTGAGTGAGCTCGACACAGTAAACACCACCTGAAAATAACAATGGAAGAATGTGTTATTAATTATGCCTCAAAACTTCTGTTAACAGTTATAAAGCTTATTTCATTCCCTTATAAATAAATCATCAGTGAAGCTCACAGGATGCAGCTGCTGCCAGCAGTATAAGAGCTGATGAGAGGATCATGATTTGAAGTGAATGCAGCTTTATTACTCCTACTGATGCACAAAGCAGATACTCCTCTTTTATATAGAGAGCAAGTATTGAATTTGCATACAGCTCTTTGGTTGTCCAAGATTTTATGATTGGTCATTTATTTGGTAGATAATAATTGCTTTCCACAAAAGATGACAACATCTGTGACCACATAAACATGAAGAAAACTGGAAAGATGCATTATAGCACTTTAAGACATTTAACTTCTAAGACTGTTTGTTTGTTTTAAAGTTTTGTTAAGGTATAAACGTGTCTCTCAAGTGTTATAAAAGCATTGGTAAAATAAATCTACTGTAGTTAAAAAAATATTCTTCAAATGTTATTTTTAGCTACAGTCTGTTGCCTACAGGATAATTATTTTACCAATACTTTCATCACACTCCTGACAGACAAGTTACATAAAGCAGTGTTTGAATAATGGATGAAGTACATTATATATTCTTACATTACTTAAAATATTGCCCACCGGTTTCACAGACAAGCCTTAAACCTATAGTCCCAGACTAAAATTCATGTTTGAGCTGTTTTAACAGAAAGCAACTTGCACTGACATATCTTAAAATATGTCACTGCCATTGTTTTATCTCAAGATGCACACCAGTAATGTTTTTTTTTATAAGGTATGTTTATAAAAGCTACTTAAATGTCCTAACTGAACTAAGGCCTGTCAGTGAAACCAAGTCTAAATCAGCAGTCTTAAGGTAGCTTAACCATTAAAATATGTTCTTGTGTTTGTAAAAACAAAACAAAAAGAAAAGTTTTTTCTTTTTTTTCTTTTTTTTTTTACTTTTTGAAAAATATATATATATTTGAAAAATATCTGTCAATTATTATCTTTGATCAATGCAATAGGCATATATTTTACACACACACACACACACACACACACACACACACACACACACACACACACACACACACACACACAATCCATACATTAAAAGTAAGCAAAGAAAAAACAAAAATTAATTTAGTGATGCTCAAAACAGTCCGATAAGACTACTTGTCGAGCGCCACCTCTTGGAAATGCAACAGTACATCTGGATCATAAGTGAAGTCAACAGGAAAGGAAGTGGTTTCTGTATTGCTTTGACCCTGAACTCATTCACAGTGACTCTCTAGCACAGTAATACACAGCAGTGTCTTCAGTCTTGAGGCTGTTCATCTGTAGATACAGTTTACTGCTGGAGTCATCTCTGGACACTGTGAACCTTCCCTGGACGGACTGGGAATAGTAGATCTGATTGGATGTGCCAATAGTTGCAACCCATTCCAGTCCTTTACCGTGACCCTGTCTCACCACAGCAGCCCAGTAGCTGCTGAATGTAAATCCAGAGGCGGTACAGACCAGCCGAAAAGATTCACCAGGTCTTTTTACCTCAGCCTGAGACTGAGTGAAGGTCTGACAATGGATATCTGTGGAAGAGAGAGGAGAGCAAAATGTAAAACTTGCTAAAGATATATAAGCATTCATAAATTATTATTTAATTTAATAATAATAGAATGAGTTACAGACCATGTACAAATAGGAATAACAGGAGTGAATTGATTATTGTTGTCATTGCTGATTGATTCACCTCTACATACAGTCAGTGAACACCGACACACTCCAAAGGTACAGTGCAAGTCATGGGAAATATACATCACAGTTTTGCATGAACTCCTCCTCCAGTCTATCATTGCTTGTTTGTACCTATTTATGAAAAACAGAAATTTGTAAAAAAAAAAAAAATATATATATATATATATATATATATATATATACTAAATTTAAAATTTTTGTCATTTTTTTAATAATTGGATGGATGGATGGCAGTAGTATGTATGTATTCAGGTTATTGTATAGAGCTGTCTTGTTTAGTCAGAGTGTGTATCTTGCACAATAATACAGCTGTGTCTTTAGTCTAAAATTATTTCCCTGTAGAAACACGTTTTTGGACGTGTCCTTTGTGAAAATGATTTTTCTGAGTCTGTAGTAGTGATACCATCCATGCAAAGATATCCCAGCCATTCCAGTGCTTTTTGACGTATCCAGTGAATACAATAGCTTGATTCTGAAATCCTGCAGGAGATGGAGAATGACTCTTCAGGTTTCACAACCAAAGATGGAGGTTGAGTGAGCTCGACACAGTAAACACCACCTGAAAACAACAATGAAAGAATGTGCTATTATTAATTATGTCTCAAAACATGTAGGCTATATGTAAAGACCTTAATTTGGTGCTTTAGAGTTTAAATAAATCATCAGTGAAGCTCACATGCAGCTGCTGCCAACAGTAGAAGAGCTGATGAGAAGATCATGATTTTGGTGCTTAAGTAAATGTAATTTGACTTCCCCTGATGACCCACAGACACACACACTCCACTTTTGTACAAAGAGAAGAAGGAAGATTTGCACACACCCATTTAGCCGTACAAGATGTAAAAAACAATGCTTTTCTTATTAAACTGATTTGATTTCATCATATTTGTCATTAGATTTGGATGGACATTCCAATTCACTGAACCCATTTTCTTTGCATCTGCTTGAAAATCTAATTACGTTGTTTGATTTTGTACCTTCACTTACAAATGATTATAGACTCTATAGGCAATACATTGTACTTTGGTTTTAATCTATATTTGAAAGCTTTCTATGTTTAATAATAATAATAATAATACATTTTATTTCTGATGCGCTTTTCTTAGACTCAAAGCGCTACAATACACAAAAAGAGAATAACAACAAGAAAAAACAAAAATAAAACACATTAAGTCACAATAAGCAGCTCTAAAGAGGTGTGACTTTAAAGACTTTAAAGAACAGTCCAACGTTGGAGAGTCTCTAATTCACGATGGTAGAGCATTCCATAGACGTGGTGCTGAGACAGAAAATGCTCAACCGCATAGACTTTAATATATATCGAGGCTGCTGAAGGATACATGACCTAGAAGAGCGCAGAGAGCGAGCTGGAGTATGAGAGGTAACTAAACTGCAGAGATAGCCAGGGGCCGTCCCATGAATATCTTTATATGTTAAAAACCAGTGTTTTGAATTCGATACGTGCTTGTATAGGCAGCCAATGCAAGTCATAGAGTACAGGGAAATATGTTGATGAGCAGTTGTGTATGTCAATAACCGGGCGGCTGAGTTTTTAATATATTGTAATTTTTTGATGGATCGATTTTGGAGACCAACATAGAGTGCATTGCAAACTCATTATTTACTCAGACAAAAAAAAATTACTTAGTCTGACACTGTATACATATAGCACCGAAATGTTCACGATCGTAGGACAGAAAGCAGTGGAACAAAGTGGATACAGCTCTGTAACAAATTAGCTCAAAGAGGAAATGCTTGTTATGATTATATGAATATGTGGATCAGTTAATCTGATTAACTTGATGTAGCTAAATTAATATTATGATTAATCAGTTTGTCCAGTGAACACTTTTGATTATTCATTAATTCTAAGAAAAGGGTATTTTTCATGGCCATAGAAAAATAATTATTTCTTAAGATGCACATTGCTTAGTGTCACAGTCACCAGTCACCAACTCAGTACCCGACAGCACTACGTTTCCCAGCATTCCTCCTGGTCCCCACCTGCACTTAGTCAGCCATCACCACACCTGCTGCAGATCATCACCTGTATACTGATTCCCTGCACCCCATTATCAACACACATACCTGCTTCACCTTCACATCAGGGTATGGTCTCATCAGTCCTGCACAGACATCCAGACTTCCTACCTGTATATACTCACCTGAGTTCGCCACTTCAATGTCCTGTCTTCCATCTGCTGTTCATCAAGTCTTCAAGATTCAGTTTGTCTGCCGTCTCAACTCTTCACCATCTGTACAGAAACCAAACATCAGTCAACAGCCAGCTAAGTCACCATCCACTCACCATCGCCTGGTTCCCGCTGCCATCTCCACCCTCTGCTTTAAATAAACGTCACATTTTACATTTACTCACCTGTCTGTTCCATTCTGTTGTTACACTTGGAGCATGTAAGAAGACCAGAAGTCGTTATGACTTTGCGGCAAGCAGAGAATCAGAACCAAATATGTATTGTGCACAAGTTTTAACTAAATCACGAACACAACTAATCTACACAACACATACACACAATCACTCATACAAGGGTAAAGTGGTAAGTGACAGAATGAAATGGAAGCAGGGAACTAAGTAATGGAAAAGATTCATTCAACTATGAAAAGAGCCATCAGCTTATTATTTTCAAAGCCTTGTAGAAGGGTTCACGGCTTATTACTAAACCTGTTTAGGCAGTTAATTGTACGATACTTGCATTGCCGTTGAAGCAGTTTCGTAAAGTTCCTGATTTGATGGTTCCGTGAGTCGATGGTGTTGAAGTTGCAATCGATTTCTCCTGCGCTGAATGAAGAAGATATGATGAACTTGCACGGTTAGTTCAATGGTCGAGGAAATTACACATGGCGTGATGTGTTTCTGGTCCCACACGAACAGTGACCAGCAGAAGCAGGAGGAGAGGTAGGAACTTGTGTGGATGCTAAAGCCTGGGAAAAGTCACACCTCTTAGGGTTGGCTTGAACAATGAGAAAGATGGAATTTTCAAAAGAGATGCACTGATGTATCGGCCAATTAAAGCTATTATTTTCGCTGTCGGCTGATTGTTTGAAAACAGCTGAGTCAGTGCTGATTATATCCTGTCAATCAAAAGGGGGCTGAAAAACGTGTCAGACTACAATTCATACTGTGTGTGAAGAAAATCTCTCTTGTGTTGAATTTAGGGCTGTCGAAGTTAACGTGACAATAACGCTTATACAGTTAAAAAATAGCTACATTAAAGGAGAACTCCAGTCAATTTTAACATTGAGCTCATTTTTTTGTAAATTTGGAGTGCTGTCAGTACAGCACTCCAGCGCAAATACCTGTATTTTCTTCCTGTTTTCGGTCGAAGCCCATAGTAATTGATTATCCAGTTCACGCGCATAGGTTTAGTACCTATGATCACGCGCGTGAACTCGACAATCGACTACTATGGACTTCGACCGAAAACAGGAAGAAAATACAGGTATGTGCGCTGGCTGAAATAACATCATTTTTATTAATATCTTTCACATCTACTGCAGTCAGATTCACCCGTGATCACTCTGAAGGAATCACTCACATTAGCTGTGCACTTGTAATGACACATCAAGGATGTTAAGAGGCTAAAAGCTGGTTTAAAACTTGCCCCATTGAAGTCAACAGGGTGCAAATTTTAAAAAAAGGATAACATGGTGTAGGCAACATCGATTTTTGTCATTGTTCTCTGTACTGACAGCACTCCAAATTTACAAAAAAATTAGCTCAATGTTAAAATTGACCGGAGTTCTCCTTTAATGCAGGCTTTATTTGATCCTATGAATCACCTGTAGTTTTGCAGGGTTGCCAGATTTGCATCTGTTTTTCTCTACATACAGTAAAACATTATTTGTTGCGCCTCCCATCCAATAATCGCAAAGAGCTTTGTGCTCTGTTATTTCTAAGAAACAAAGTCTCAGCTTTCAAATTCTGTACATTGTTTCACGAAATTAAAGTACACAAAGTATGATATTTTCTAAAATTATTTGTCACCAGGGTTACATAATTTGATTCTGATATAATTTGCTGAGAAGACTTAAAATAACCATTTCTTGATTGTGCTGTCTTCCATTTATTGTTTGAGTGAGTATGTTAGATATAGCTACTTTAACTAAATGTGTTTTTATAGTTACCCATACTTATTATTGTTCTAGAGTTTAAACAAGTCTTATCCTCCTGGGACCCAAGAATAGACTTTTGTCCACTGTAGTGGACATTATATTTTAGTGAATTTCTCTGACGTCATACATGTCACATGACACAACCTGGGTGTCCTGTAAAGAGCACATTCAGGACTTTTCAGAGATACCAAATGTTTGGAGGTTTCACCATGAAACCTCACCTTCTCTTTGGTCTTTAAACATGTCTGACATTAATTTAGTGATCAAATGTAGCATTCTTATGGAAATATGATAATATATTGTAATTATAATTTAAATTGGACTACTTTTCAAATTGTATTTCATAAAACAACATCTCAGGAAAATGTTAAGGGGTTTCAAATAAAAAAAATATTTTCTGTTCCAGAACAGGGCATTGATTTCATACGTGTCCACTGTAGAGGACACCAGGACTTAAATCATGTTTATCAGGCATTTTGTGAGACACAACAAGTGAATATGGAAATAAATTATACATCAATATTCCTATGAAATATTAGATATTATTATTAAAATGTTGCCAATTATTACTCCAATTATTACACTTCTTTTTTCATTAAATGTTGCTCCAAGAACACATTAAGGTGCAAATTAGATACAGTTTATATATACATTGCATTGAATGGGAATATTAATTTATGGACATTTTACCCACATATTGCATAATGTAAAATGGTGTATCAATTCATTCCGTTATTTCTTTCATAACATAGTTGAGAATAATCTTTATACAAATTTTGGTTGAAAAAATCCTGAAACCCCCAAATTTATTGGTGATTGAAAAAAAAATCCCATTGTTTTTGCCTATACATATAATTTCATGTCATTTTATTTTTTAAACAACTTAGTCCTGGCGTCCACTACAGAGGACATAGCATAACTTATGAATAAAATATTATTTTGCAAAAATGTTTTTTTACCATTTGTTTATTGTGATCTAAACAGTGTGATGACATGGAAAAAAACTAAATTCAAAAAACTTTTTTTTTCTGGGTCCCAGGAGGTTATGAAACTACACTCTAAAAAATAAAACATTGGGTCAACAAAAAAAAATATGTTAAAGGAGAACTCCGGTCAATTTTAACATTGAGCTCATTTTTTTGTACATTTGGAGTGCTGTCAATACAGAGAACAACGACAAAAATCGGTGTTGCCTACACCGTGTTATCCTCTTTTTAAAATGTGCACCCTGTTGACTTCAATGGGGCAAGTACTAAACCTGCTTTTAGCCTCTTAACATCCTTGATGTGTCATTACAAGTGCACAGAAAATGTGAGTGATTCCTTCTGAGTGAACACGAGTGAGTCTGACTGCAGTAGATGTGAAAGAAATGTATAAAAATGATGTTATTTAAGCCAGCGCAAATACCTTTGTTTACATCCTGTTTTTCGGTTGAAGTCCAAAGTAGTCGATTGCCGAGTTCACGCGCGTGATCATAGGTATTAAACCTATGTGTGTGAACTCTGCAATCGACTACTTTGGACTTCAACCGAAAAACAGGATGTAAACAAAGGTATTTGCGCTGGCTTAAATAACATCATTTTTATACATTTCTTTCACATCTACTGCAGTCAGACTCACTCGTGTTCACTCTGAAGGAATCACTCACATTTTCTGTGCACTTGTAATGACACATCAAGGATGTTAAGAGGCTAAAGTTTAGTACTTGCCCCATTGAAGTCAACAGGGTGCAAATTTTAAAAATAGAATAACTCGGTGTAGGCAACACCGATTTTTGTCGTTGTTCTCTGTATTGACAGCACTCCAAATGTACAAAAAAATGAGCTCAATGTTAAAATTGACCGGAGTTCTCCTTTAACGTTTTCCACTAGAATTTTTATGTTAAGACTGCTGGCAGAATTACATTAATTCAAAGCGATGTTTTGAGTACGGTGAATTACTTTTTTTGGGCCACAATAAAACGCATTTCTAAGTAACATGAACTTAATAATTTTCAACATGAATTGCAAGTAATTAAGTTCACCCAACATAATGTTTTAAGTTAGGTGAAGCAGTTTTTTTGGCCACAATAAAACACATTTCTAAGTAACATGAACTTAATAATTAAGTTGATCTCTGCAAGAGTTAAGTTGAGCCCTTTTCATTTTATTTGAAGTTGATTACTCTTTTAAACATACATGTAACATTCATCTTTTAATATATTTCCCTTTCAAAACATTTAAATGAACTGTATTACCATGTCCTTTCTAATACAACGTAAAGCACATTTTCTTAGAAATCAACCTATGTACTTATCACTTCAAATCAAACATTCATTTGAAATGTATGGTCACTACACTGTCATTGGACAGGAACACAGAAAACATTCCATCACTGGATAGGTTTCGTTCGTTTATTTAAAGTGTGGTTTATGTCAGCTGAATGTGCAGAACGCTTTTCAGAGAAGATAAGGCAACGTTATTTTAGTAGGCTACAATTCACACCCAGCGGGTAACTCAGCTAAAAAAATCTCTGAATGCTTCACGTGAAACTTCGGTCTTCCGACCTATTACCATCGTGTCAATTCTCTATTGATTTTGATGGTAATATCAATTTTGATTAACGTTAATATGCGCGAGGGAGGGAGGGAGAGCAAGACAGTTCGAAGACTGTGAGAGTGCGCGCGCGCGCGGCCGGAGGAGGGTCTCTCTCTCTCTCTCTCTCTCTCTCTCTCTCTCTCTCTCTCTCTCTCTCTCTCTCTCTCTCTGCTCGTTCTCTCAGTAAAATGCGCGGGCACCTGTCACAATTGTAAACAATAAAAACGAAATTTGGAAAACTAAAACGGAATTCATAGGGCCCTACATAACTCCGACTTGTTTTGAGCAAAGTATCTGAACAAATAGCGTAGCTACAAGCTAACTTTACCTCGGCACACAGACTAACGTATAGCCTACTATCAACACTGCTCAAATTTCAGAGTAAGGACTTCCAGATTTCGGTATTCAGTTACAGTAGGCTATCACCAACAGAATCCTGAGCGAATGCGAATATGTGTAAGCATAAAATTACTTACCATTCACCACATTACGCTTCAGCGAGTTTCAGCTGTGGCCACACTCGTCTGGCCTTAAACATGCACACGGAAACTGTGGACCGTTTACACGTCATCAAATTGTTTTTTACATTAACAGAACTTAAAATGAAATTAATTTTTGATCAACTGAAAATATTAAACTCTGACAAGTCATGATAGTATATTTAATCAATAGGCATAATTTGTGTGTCATCCCAGCTCAATAAAATAACAATTACAAGTAAAAAGTCTAACAGTATCTCAGAACTTGATTTTTTATTTCACAACAATATATATATTTAAGTAATGACTAAAGGTCCTCTGAATTAGTTTTATGGGGCCCTATTTTAACGATCTAAGCGCATGTCTAAAGCGCAGGGTGTCCGAATCCACTTTTGCACAGGAAAAATGGTCGGCGCGCCCAGCGCATGGTCTAAAAGGGTTGTCCCTATTCTCTTAATGAGTAATGGGTGTGTTTTGGGCGTAACGTGAAAAAAACAATCCGTGTAATTTCCCATTTGCTTTAAAAGCCAGTTGCACTCACGCCATGTCTGATTCGCTATTCACATGGAAGAATTTGCAAGCGGAAAGACTGAACGCGTCTCCAGAGAGCAAAAGGATCTGCTCGTGCATGAGGTTAAAGCGCGACTGCAGACCATCGACGTGACAAGCCAGATTCCATCATATCTTTATGTACACAATATTAATCTTTTACATTGAAATTCTTTTATTTTTAATATTTGACTAGTTTGCGTGCTGCTGCACATCCCTGTGTGTGTAATAAGAAGAGTGTACACGCGTTGTGGACCTGCCTATAGGCGCACATTACTAACACGCTCTTTAAATAACAAAAAAATACTGGGCCATTGACTTTAGACCAGGTTTCAGTTGGTCAATGGCGCAGTTTATTTCAGTTGCCTCAAAATAGCAACGCGCCAACAATGCGCCTGAACACACCTCATTTTCAGACCAGCACGCCCATGGGCGCACAATTGGGTGCAAATGCATTTGCTATTTAAATAACGTGGCACAAGATGTGAAAATAACTGCGTCAGGCTGAAACTAGCAAAAAACACTTGTCGCACCTGGCGCTGCATTGCGCTGGGTGTATAAAATGGCCCTATAAATGCAAATTCACTTATTTTCTTAGAGGCAATAACCAAACACAGATGTTTCCTGAACGCATCAGTATAAGTGCGTATTTTTTTATAGACACTCTCTTGTCTCCATATAGATCTGTTGTTTCAATAATAGTAATTATTATAATTATTTAAATTGATACATGTTTTTATTAGTCTCACTAAAAAATGTATAAGAGATAGATAAAACACACATTTTCTTTTTTTACTGAATGTAGCCTTTCTTGTGTTCTGGTCTTTATTCCTTAAATAAAATGCCTTAAATTTGGTCACATACCAGCAATAAATATAATCTTAGGTCAGGTTATGTTCAGTAAGTAGAAAAGCTGCTCTCAGACAGAAATACAACACATATTTTTAGTACTTTACAGATACAAACATCAAGCGAAAATGAAGTTAATGGTTAATCAAGATAAAACTTAGTGAGTGATGCTCGAAACAGTTAAACAAGACTGCGTGGCAAGAGTGCCACCTCTTGGAAATACAACAGTACATCTGGATCATAAGTGAAGTCAACAGGAAAGAAAGTGGTTTCTGTATTGCTTTGACCCTGAACTCATTCACAGTGACTCTCTAGCACAGTAATACACAGCAGTGTCTTCAGTCTTGAGGCTGTTCATCTGTAGATACAGTTTACTGCTGGAGTCATCTCTGGACACTGTGAACCTTCCCTGGACTGACTGGGAATAGTAGATATAAGTACTGGATGTGCTAATAGTTGCAACCCATTCCAGTCCTTTACCGAGACCCTGTCTCACCACAGCAGCCCAGGAGCTGCTGAATGTAAATCCAGAGGCGGTACAGACCAGCCGAAAAGATTCACCAGGTCTTTTTACCTCAGCCTGAGACTGAGTGAAGGTCTGACAATGGATATCTGTGGAAGAGAGAAAAAAAACCTTAAGAGTCAGCTAAATGTAAACTTGCTAAAATTAAATATGCATTCATAAATTATTATTTATGAATGAGTTACAGACCATGTAAAAACAGAAATATCAGGATTGAACTGATTATTGATGTCATTGCTGATTATTGCTGCTCCTCTACAGGAACCACATACAGTCAGTGAACACAGACACACTCCACTGGTACAAAGCACTTATGGGAAATATGCATCACAGTTTTGCATAAACTCCTCCCCCAGTCTTTCATTGCTTGTTACCTTTGTTCATGAAAAAAAGTAATATATATATAATATGTAACTGTGGAATGATGATGGGGCCAAATAAATTTCACCTGTGAAATGTTGCCTAAATGTATTTTATATCTTAAAGCATTTTTGGATGATGGATGGATGGATGGTATATCTGATTAATGTCACTGTGTCTTTCTTGCACAGTAATACACAGCAGTGTCTTCAGTCTGAAAATACTTTCCCTAGAAACACTGTGTTTTTGGACGTGTCCTGCGTGAAACTGATCTTGTTTTTTATGGAGTCTTTAATATTACTGCTACTACCACTGCAAAGATATCCCAGCCATTCCAGTGCTTTTCCAGTGGGTTGACGTATCCAGTGAATGCAATAGCTTGATTCTGAAATCCTGAAGGAGATGGAGAATGACTCTTGAGGTTGAGTGAGCTCGACACAGTAAACACCACCTGAAAATAACAATGGATTAATGTGTTATTATTAGTTGTGCCTCAAAACATTTTGTATGTCAAGACATTAATTTAGTGCTTTAAATAAACCATAATTGAAGCTCGCATGATGCAGCTGCTGCCAACAGCTGATGAGAAGATCATGATTTGGTGCTTAAATAAATGTAATTTGACTTCCCCTGATGACCTACAGACACACACACTCCACTTTTGTACAAAGAGCAGAAGGAAGATTTGCATACAGCCATTTAGTTGTGCAAGACGTAAACAACAATGCTTTTCTCATTAAACTGATTTGATTCAATCATATTTGACTTTAGATTTGGATGAAACATGGATATTTCCTCGAACACATTTTCTTTTTGTCTGCTTGCACAGAAATTCTGATTAGATATGTTGTTTGATAGTTGTACCTGCACTTAAACTGGTTACTGGTTTCAATAGGCAATTTATTTTACTTTGGTTTTAATCTATATTTGAAAGCTGTTGATATTTACTCAGACTGAAAATGTTCGTAGTCTGACAATTTTGCCCTTTCAAAAAGAGTCCGTACCGAATGTTCTTATTTTAAAGTCTACGAAGAATGAATCATTATATACTGTATATGTTTTATGCAACAGTTAGTTCCGCCCTCAAATTCTTTCCAGGGATGAAGCCCAACAGGATTGCGACTTTTCATTGTTTGTATCACTCCGCTTGTCTGTGCATTATAGTGAGTTTTTTTCAGAGACACATTCTGCAAGTTACATTTGAATTCCACCTCAGAAATAGGTAAGAATAAACCCGTTATGCTATAATGCATGCTTTTGCACATATCAAATTGTGTAGTGTTACCACTCCTACTTGTGTATGGCATTGCAGATCACAAAGTTGTATCATCCAGAATGAAAATAGGTCACAAAGTTTTCACACCACAAAGGTGGGAGTTGATGGAAACGCACATCACACATTTAGAACAATACAAGAAAACTGCATGCAATAACACATGCACACACACAACATGCACATGCATGCATGCAACGGCGAGCATTTAGGGCCAACACAGTGGCTCTGATTGTGACAATCATTGCTCTAATGTTCTTAGTCTTTATGGGTGTTGGAACCTTCCATAATCTTTTATGGGCTTCCCTCAGCAGTCTCTAAATGTTTTGGCATGCATTTCTTTTTCCTTTGAACTATCTTTTGACAACATTGAATGGCAAAATCCAGAACCCCGAAATTCTTATGATCGTAGGTCAGAAAGCAGTGGAACGGGTCAGAGTGGACACAGCTCTTATCAACCTAAAGACAACATAAATAGAACCCCTCAGACAACCTCATGCAGTGCAGGGAGATGGAGAGGCTGAAGGCAAAAATGCAGGTGAGGTCTGATTAATCATGCAGTTTTATTGAAACGTCACAATTAGTTTAGTTTGATTAGCAGTATTTAAATTAAAAAAAAAAAAGTATGATCTTCTCTAAAATTATTTTACAGTCATTAGGGTCACATAATTTGATTCTGATATAATTTGCTGAGAAGACTTAAAATAACTATTTCTTGATTGTATGTCTTCCATTTATGTTTGAGCGACTTACTAGATATAGCTCCTTTAACAAAATGTATGCTTTATTATGGTTATAGAGTTTAAACAAGTCTTATGAAACTATACATGCAAATTCACTTATTTTCTTAGAGGCAATAACCAAACACAGGTGTTTCCTGAGGGGGAACTCATCAGTAAATGTGACTATTTATATACACTCTCTTGTCTCCAAATATTCCTCTATTGTTTCAATAATAGTAATTATTATTATTATTATTATTTAAAGTGATACATGTTTTGCTACAAATTTTCTGAGATATGAACACACATTTACTTTTTACTAAATGTAGCCTTTTTGTGTTCTGGTCTTTATTCTATGCTGATATATAAGGCCTTTCTGATTCATATTTCTGGGGGTATCTTGGAATATACACTGTACAGGCAATAACTATTTCCTTAAGTCATGTTGTGTTCAATAAGTAGAAAAGATGCTCTCAGACACAGAAATACAAAACACACTTTTAGTACTTTACAGATACAAATATCAAGCGTGCACTATTAATATTACTGCAGAAAATGAGGTTAATGGTTAGTCAAGCTTTCATAATCATGAGCTTCATGAGAATGGATCGATAAATCAACATTTCAGTGATCACAGTATCAGCAATTATATCTATTCAGTCTGAAGATTGCTCTTCTTATATATCGATAAAAAGAGACTTTGCTATCATGAAATAATGTGTTAGAAGTGGAAAGAGAGATCTAGAGAATCTTTCTACTGAGAATCAGATTGTATTTCCCATGATTTAACTACATGTGAGAGCAGTGCGCCCTCTTGTGAAATGTGCCAAGTATTCACTTGTAACACAATTTAATAGGAGGCAGGATTATGTCAGTGTACTGAGCTTTTGGGTGGAAAGTAGTGAAGACAGATATGAATGAAATATTTGCTTATTTAAAAATAAAAATATATATATTTTAACTTTTACTAACAAATTTCAAAGGTTAGAACATAGACCATCATGTTTTGGACATTGAATATAATCTGGAACTGAAATTATTCATGTGGTGAGTGACAATGTTGTTTTTGAACAAGGCAGTGACTGCTCTGTGTCACTGTGTCTATATCTGGCGCAGAAATACACAGATGTGTCCTCAGTCTGCATATTCTGTCCTTTTAGAGTCACTGTGCTGCTGGAAGAGTCTCTGGTAACTTCAAATCTACTTTTCAGTTTATCACTGTAAAATGTGTTACCGCTACTACATATCATTCCAACCCATTCCAGAGCTTTTCCTGCAGGCTGTCGTATGAAGCCAGTGCAGTAGCTTGTGTCAGTCAGTGAATATCCAGAGATCTTACAGGACAGTGACAAAACCTGACCAGGCCTTAAGACCATAGATTCAGTCTGGGTCAGTTCAACACAGTGGACACCTGGGAAAACAAATATGGCCTGACATCTTAGAGACATGGAAACATTTTGTATAACCATATAATAAATTTGTATTATGAAATATTTCTATAGAAACTATGAAGACTTACGAGAGACGGCTGCTAGCAGCAGAAACAACCAGAGAGATGAGGAGACCATGGTTTGAGAAGTTAGAGAGTAAGCTGTTTCTTTTCCCCTTAATACTAAAACAAAGAGGAGGAGAGAGAATATTTGCATACAGTTCTGCAGGGGTAGATCAAAACTTAGCATGCAGCAAGTCACAAATGTTTCATACCAAAAAGAGTGAGCTGATGAAAACTAGTAACACATATTAAGGAAACAGAAGAAAACAGGAACATGCATGCAATAAAAGGAAGCTGATGCTTATGAATAACACCTACTGATTATTAATTATTTGTATAGTCTAATTTTTGCTCTTCACATCACCAAACAACATTATGCTACTAGTGTATTATAACAAGGGCAGCAGCCAATGAGGATTTTCTCTGACATTTAGTGAAACGTTGCTGCTATATCTGAAATCGCATATGGTAACACTTTATTTAGTTGGTCCACTTTAGACATTCTGCTGACTATAAGTAACTTTGCTAAAAAATAGAAACTTATTCTACTAACCTAACACCTAACCCTAAACTATTAGTCTACTAACAGTCTTCTACAGTCTAAACTGAGAGTTAGTTGACATGTAGTTGCAAAGTTACTAGATCGTAGAGTGTCTAAAGTGAGCCATCGGAATAAAGCTTAAAGGGGCATTCCACCCATTTGAACATTGTTTTTTATTTAAAGTGGGTCATATATGTAGTCGAAATGTAAAATAAATTTTGAATTTGGTGCCTTCGTGACCGAGGAAAGACAAAAAATAACTTCAGGACGCATTTGTATGAAAGACAACAACTCCCACAATGCACCACATTGCACAGCTCCGCAAGCCACTCCCACTAATCCAGAAAGCGCAAATCACTCTTCCGTCTACAAGGCTAGCTACCACCAGAGCTTGAAATTCATTTCACATTCACACAAAATGTCTAGTTAGTTGGCGAACTCATTAGTGCATTACTCCTCATTTGTATTTCTTTCGAAAAGGTGAATTATTGCATGGTAACGTTACCTGGATGTTCAGTCAGAACATAAGCGGTGCGAAACTAGGATAGTTCTCAACACAAACGTCCGTGTCCTCGTCTGATTCAGAGATTTCATCCAGGAGAAATTGTCATCGTTGAAATTCTTTGCCGCAGACGGACTCTATCTCTGTGTTCGTAGCGGTTCGTAGTTGCATAGTGAGATCACCGGCGCCACCAGTCCGCCCTAACTCGAGCCAGTCCGGGCTCCTCGTCCGCGGCAGGCAGGTCTTCTGCCTCGGCTGCTCTTCGCTATAATGCGGCTTGTAAAGGTAGCCACAAACACCTGATTCAAGCATCAGACTTCCGAAATCCTCTTCTTCTATATCATATTGAGCACTCTCCTCCGCTATTGTCATAACTTTACATCTGTCTCCACAGCGTCTGTTAGCTTAGCTTCAAACAAGATGGAGGATATTGCTTTCAGTTTCAGAGAGTAAAGTCCCACCCACTGATCTGTAATAGGTCTGTAGCGTGAGCGGGTCCCGCCCCCTGGGAAAGATGAGGAACTAGTGCTTGTAGTCTCAACAGAAATCCCCCCTCTTACACTTCCTCCTACAATGACGCAAAATGACGATTTTTGCGTCATTGTAGGAGGAAGTGTAAGAGGTAAATAACGGATTTCTCCCGTCTCAGGGGAAAATGAGAGAGTGTTGCACGACCATTCAATAGTATGACTGGGTTTCTAACAATGCAAAGCTTAATGCAAATGGGTGGAGTGTCCCTTTAAGCCAAAAGAGGTGGGAGGTTTGGCTTTGCCTAACTTTCAAATGTATTACTGGGCAGCCAACTTTAGAAACTTACTGTACTGGTGCCGGCATGATTTGCAACTGTGTAAACCTCTCTGGGTGCAAATAGAGGCTGTTTGTTGTTCCCCAGTCACATTGACATCTTTGCTCTGTTCTTCTATCCCTCCTACTCATAGTATCTCAATTAAGAATCCAATTGTTAAACACTCTCTGAGGATTTGGACTCAGTACCGCAGAGCTCTAGAGCTTAAGAGTCTTTCTTCAGTTGCACCCATTGCCAGTAACGCTTCCTTTCCACCCTCTCTTTCTGAAGGGGCTTTCAATATTTGGAAGTCACAGGGTCTAGTTACAATTGATCAGCTATTTATTGATAATAATTTTGCTTCATTTGACCAACTTAAAAATACATTTACTTTGTCCAATTCACATTTATTCCGGTATTTTCAAGTTCGGAGCTTTGCCTGTAAACATTTTCTGGAGTTCCCCTCTGCCCCTTCTAGTGGTGTCTTGGAGTGTATTTTAGACCAGCATAAATCTATAAGGGGTGCCATTTCAAAGATTTACAGTATAATAAATGACAATCAAACCCCATCTAGCAGGTCATTCAAATCTCTCTGGGAGCAGGACTTAAGTATTTAGTTAGAAGATGAAGCCTGGCACACTATCTTAAAAAGGATACATTCTTCTTCAGTTAGCTCTAGGCATAGGCTTATTCAATTTAAGGTAGTGCATCGTATTCATTGGTCTAGGGTGCAACTTGGCAAGATATTTCCTGATTTAGACCCCACCTGCCCACGCTGTGTTGTGGAGCCAGCCTCTCTGTTTCATTCTTTCTGGTCCTGTCCTTATTAAGGTTTTGTGGGGAAATTTTTAGTTGTGTCTCAAAAATTCTTACCACAGTAATAGATCCCAACCCATTAACAGCTTTATTTGGGGTCCTTCTGGAAAATGTTAAACTTACAGCTTTAGAGAGGTATAATATTGCACTTTGCACACTGCTGGCTAGACGACTTATACTAATTAATTGGAAGCTGCCATCTCCTCCAACCTACCGTCAGTGGGTTTTTGACCTACTTTTTGCCCTCAAACTTGAAAAGATTAAATTTGGAGTTAGAATGAAACCCGATCTTTTCTTGAAATCTTGGAGCCCTTTTTTAGATTATTTTAAGGAGACAAGCTTGGACAAAGGATTTTCAGGATTGTTTATTCTCTGCTGCCACCTGTTGAACTCAACAAGAGATGAAACACTCAAAGTGTTTTTGTTCAGCCATGCAATAACTTTGTGTCACTGTGTTTGTTTTGCACAGTAATATGTGGCTGAGTCTTCTGTTGACAGGCCTGATAGTTTCAGATATACCATATTCTTTGAATTATCTCTAGTGATTTCAGTTCGTCTATTGAAGGATTCTGCGTAGTCATGTCTGCTGCCATCACTATTAACACGTCCAATCCACACAAGAGGTTTTCCAGCTTGTTGTCTGATCCAGTGCATGCTACAGCAGCCAAAGCTGAACCCAGATCCTCTACAGGACAGAGTCAGAGTTTCTCCAGGCTTTTTCTGAACCGTGCTTTCATTGGACTCCATTTTTTTACATTTTATACCTAAAACTGTTGAAAAGACATTGAAATATATATGTATTTATAGAGCTGATAATAGAAATGTGTCTCATGAGAAAACTCACGGTATACGCTGAATGAGAGCAGCAGTAAGCAGAGTAAATTCTTCATCTTGAAAGTGGTGATGTAACGCTCCAGATCCAATCAGAAGCACATAAATACTAAGCAAACATACAGGATTGTTTTGATTTGCATTGGGAGCAGTAACGTGCGGTGAAATCTTGTCATGGGTAGGCTGTGACCTATCAATGTGGCATATATGTTCATATTCATTCCCAAGTTCAATATCAGGCATCATCACATCGCTGCCTGCATACAGCAAAGTCAGTCATATGTGAGGCTAATGCACAATCAAATCTAATAATCAAATTAATGGACACATCTATCTTATGACTTATACAACAAACAAATGTTTTGTGCGGGACACAGTAAGAGAGGGAGGCGGCGCGGTGTCAGCGAACCGACAACCAGCTTAGTCACTCCTTCAAAATGCGCAAACGCGCACAGACAGCCACACACACACACACTATTGGTCTGGTGACGGCGCACCAGGATTTGAATAGGCTACAGTCAGAAAACATTGTGTCAGCAGTACAGCTTTAAAGTACAAAAACAGCTTATTCCTACAAACTGCGCTACGCGCACACACCGACACGCAGTTGTCATGGTGAAACATACAATCATTTGGTAACTTATCTCTGAAAAGCCCTGAATGTGCTCTGTACAGGAAATGTAATGTCTCAGAGAAATCGCTAAAACATAATGTCCTCTACAGAGGACAAAACACTATAGTAGGTAGTCAGGAGTTTTATTAATCACAACTAGGTAAGCAAGATGATACGCACCTTTGTACGAACAACAGTGTTTTCACAACTCGGCGGTTTGTAGGCTTCCAAGTCATGAACCCAGCCATTTGTGAACTGAACGTGGGCTTCCTCCATAGATTTATAATTACGAAACTGAGCCTCGGAATAAGCACTCACACCACAGACTAAATAAACAAAAATATCTGGAAATGTCAGAGGAGGTAAATCGTCGGGGTCTCGAGTATATTCTCTTGCAGGCACCTCATACGGATCCATATTTCCGATCAATGACATCTTTTCCATGTACCGTTTTCTTGCGTCAGGTAGAAGTTTGTCTCTGTATAGTACATTTCGTTCTTTTAATCGACTTTTCAACATTGTTTCGTGTAGTAAGTGATTGTTTTAAATCTCGCCCGATGTGGCCTCACAAAATGGCGGCGCACTCTTGTTTACGTCCCAGAATGCACTGCGCAGTGACGTCGGTTGCCAAGCCCGAGAGCGAGTGGGTCACGTGACATGAAGCAAGCTCGGTCTCTGCCTCAATGTTGATCATTCAAGACAGCATGAGAACTGACTGCGCATGCGCAAACCTACGTAAACTACGTTCTATGGACCAAAGAGGCACTGCTAACCTCTGCCTCAATGGCCATATGGCTTTGAATTTCCTGCATGAAACAATGGTTTTAGGAGCAAACAATGGCAAAATTAGTATATTATGTGTGTATTCCTGAACATTTTTGTTACAAAAATTTATATTTGGAATAAAATAAATGCAATTAATAATGTGGTGAATTAATAAAGTTCTTGGAATTAATAAATGTAATGTCAACATTTCCTTTGGTGAGGCACTGCCTACCCTGCCTACCCTGACTGCACGTCCCTGATTGGGAGGGTCACAAGGTACAATCATGACTGAAGGGCCAAAGTATTTAAGAACAGTATGACATGAATGTGAACATACGCCTTTCCGTTCACCGTAATGTTTAATACAGAATTCTCTGTAAATGGGACATAAATTAAGAAATGTATATTTTCTTCATTTCATTTTTTTGTTTGTTGATTGTGTCACATCCACACATGTGCTCAAGCTGTTTGCAGTGTCAACTAGATAACATGATATATTCATGCTGCTTAAATTGAACTGAATCAACGGAAAAGAGAATTGAAAAAAAAGAGTAATCTGAAACAAGTGCATGTCAATGTGTGTTAAACAATGTTGGATCCATATTTTAAATTCTAAACATTTTAGAATTCACATGCTTTATTATTACCTATTTTGCATTGCAGAGTAAATAAAAGTATTCAACAAATCTATCTAGTTTTTGTAAGCGTTTAATCTAGTCATCATGGTTGTAATACTAAATGTAACGAGAACCACAAAATCTCACACTTTTATGAACTAGTGTAATATGTTTTTTTAAGGACATATTTGTTGTAATGAATTTGAATATATTAAATGCCTTTATTTGTGTTATGATGATGTTTTTGTACGGGGAGGCTGTTGGCGTCTGTCACTGTGATTCTCTGGCACAATAATACACAGCTGTGTCTTGAGCTTGCATATTATTTCCCTGCAGTGTTATTGTGTTACTGGAGGTGTCTCTGGTGATTCTGAACTTGCTTTTCAGTGAATCCTTGTAGTATAAATCTCCATCATAATCGATCAATCCAATCCATTCCAGAGCTTTTCCTGCAGGCTGACGAATCCAGGCTGTATTCTCGCTAGTAACTGAATAGGAGACTTTACAGCTGATAGTTAGAGTGGCATCAGGACGGACAGTCAGAGACTCAGGCTGAGTGAGTTCATATGAATCAATACCTGTATCAAATGAAATAATACCTGTTAGTAAAATAGCATGAAGGTTTTTTTGCAACAAGATGATGTATCACACAGAAAAGTAGAGACTAAACTTACAAGATACTACAGCCAGAAACACTAAAGATAAAGAGATCATGGTGTGTTTCACGGCACAGTTTGAATGGACTGAAGCGGTTCTTCCCTCCCTCTAGTGATCAGATGAATGTATAAACTGACTCATGCCTGCTGTTTAAATATATGCAGCTGATGATTTACATAAACATACAGAGTAACGAAGCAACTTCACATGCTCAAACATGAATATTGGGATTACATGAAAAGGCATCACACTGTCCAAGCCTTTTAGTTTTTAAGATTATTATTTAACAGATTATAATGACTGAAGTGTTTCAAATTATCAAAATATAAAATGCAGGAAGTATTTTTTGATTGAATTATTACAGTATCACTCTGAATCATGCAAAACGTACATTTAATGAGAGCAAAATCTGATTTCATGCTTGCATTATTTGGATATATCAGGCCTTTTACATAAACATTACCAACATTAATGTTTTAATTATTATTATTTTACATCCTTTTTATTTATTTTTCCTCATTTAATGTTGTATGTTTTTGGAGTTGAACACCAAAGTGACAAAAAAGAATTAGAGTATTTTCAAATTGCTTGTGGATCTTGAGGCCCACTCACTGAAACGTACGTAACCTCGGTTCTCTCTAGTAGAGGGAACGAGTACTGCGTAAGTGTATCTTACGCTAGGGGAAAATCCTTTTTCCGCGAGATATTGAAGCCAAAAATTATCCTTAATTTTGTAATAATGTAAAACGTGTTGCGGCAGCATACAGACATAGGCAAGACGGCTCGCGCGCCTATTGGCTGTTCTGCGGCAACTGCAGCAGCCTATTGAGCGAGGCCTGGCGTGACGTTAGACCTAATGAGGGCGCTTCGTGCCCGCTGCGTCACATCCCGCCGAAACAGGCGTGGCTTAGGTCTATAAATACGGCTCGCAGGCAGCTAATATCTGGTTTTTCATCGTCGAAGCAACCAGAGCGTATGCATGCACGGCAAGATACGCAGTACTCGTTCCCTCTACTAGAGAGAACCGAGGTTACGTTAGTAACCGAGTACGTTCTCTTACGAGAGGTCTCTCGTACTGCGTAAGAGTATCTTACGCTAGGGGACCCAATGCAAGACGCCGTGCGTGCTGGGATCTGACACCAAAGACCCAAGGGTGAAAACCAGGGGTTCATATAGTGCACAATCACCCAGGGAACTCACAGGGAGTCCGGGAAGAGGGAGGGGCGAAGCCACGCTCTTCCACATATAGCAGCGTCACTTAGACACAGATTACATCATACAGACAGGGCGGGGTACGGCCTGAACTGATGGGGAAATGTGGGTCTTATACAGTTTGCCCAAGACATTTTTTTTTTTTTTTTTTAACGGTCGATCAGTGAGCTGTGCTCAGTAGACGCAGCATTCTGAACCAATAGCATCAGTACAGACAATACTGGTCATTTAGACCGACAGCAGCCTGGCCTGTAGGGCGGGAACCTCTAGGTTGTAAAACCTTATAAATGTAGACGGGGAGGCCCAGCCTGCCGCCATACATATATCTTGTAAGGCAATCCCACTTGACCAAGCTCACGATGAAGCCATGCTTCTCGTGGAGTGCGCTCTGACACCCAACGGGCATTGCATGCCCTTAGAAGTGTACGCTAGCGCAATAGCGTCAACTATTCATCTGGATAGGCTTTGTTTCGACGCGGCTAATCCCTTAGAACGCCCGCTGAACGAAACAAAGAGTTGCTCTGTCTGTCTGAAAACAGAAGAGCGAGACACATAAGCCCTTAGTGCCCTGACTGGGCAAAGGAAGCTCGCGTCTCCTTCCTCATCAGAGACCAGTAGGGCTGACAGGGAAATGACCTGTGCCCTAAACGGTGTGTTGAGGGATTTTGGAACATAACCGTGCCTAGGTTTGAGTATAACTCTTGAGTCATTAGGCTCAAACTCCATGCACGTCGTGCTCACTGAGAGCGCGTGTAAGTCCCCTATGCGCTTCACTGAAGCGAGAGCCAGAAGAAACACCGTCTTGAAAGACAGGTGTTTAAGATCAATCGTCTGCAAAGGCTCGAATGGGCCACCTTTCATGGCTTCCAGCACCGTAGAAAGGTCCCATACAGGGACTGAGGGAGGTCTGGGAGGATTCAGTCTCCTAGCTCCTCTAAAGAAAGCGAATGACTAAATCGTTCCTTCCTAATGACTGACCAAGCGTTGTTCTCGAGAACGCTGCTATAGCCGCCACATAAACTTTGAGCGTGGAAGGGGTCCTGCCCTTATCCAACAGCTCCTGTAGGAAGGAGAGTACCTCCGACACCACACAGTCTGGGGGTGACACACCACGAGCTGCGCACCAGCCGGAGAACACTGACCATTTCGAGGAGTAGAGACATCGCGTAGACGGAGCTCTAGCCTGCGTGATCGAGTTTAACACTCCATTTGGGAGGTCAGCGGGTACCCGTTGATGGCCCAAACATGAAGGGACCACAGCTCTGGGTGAGGATGCCAAATCGAGCCGTAGGCCTGAGAGAGGAGGTCTCTCCTCACTGGCACTGGCCATGGGGCAGTGCTCGCTAGCTGCATCATAACTGGGAACCAGGGTTGGTTTTTCCAGAATGGCGCTACGAGCAGCACTGAGCATCCTTCTTCCCTGATCCGCTCTATCACCTGAGGCAGGAGAGAGACGGGGGAAAAGCATAAAGCGGGCGGCGGGGCCATACATGAGCCAGCGCGTGTGACCCTGCTTTTGGAGTAAAATTCCAGACAGTGAGCGTTTTCTTGAGACACAAACAGGTCTACTTCCGCTTTGCCGAATTTCTTCCACAGCAGTTGGACTGTCTGTGGGTGTAGAGACCACTCGCCTGCCGGAACATTGTTCCTGGACAGTCTGTCTGGTCCTATGTTTAGGAGCCCTGGCACGTGCGCTGCTCTCAGCGAGCGCAGGTTGCGCTGAGCCCACACCAGGAGGCGTTCTGCTAGCCTGTGCAGGTTCCGGGACCTGAGGCCGCCCTGGCGATTTATGTAGGACACCACAGACATGTTGTCCGAGCGGACCAGGACGTGGTGTCCTCTTGTTAGGGGACAAAAACACGTCAGCGCGTTGTCTACTGCCAACATTTCGAGGCAGTTTATGTGCAGAAGCTTCTCCCGTTCTGACCATTGGCCAAAGAACGGTCTGCCCTCGAGCAGCGCTCCCCATCCCGAGGTGGATGCGTCCGTAGACACTACCCTCACCCTCGAGGAAGTCCCCAGGCTTACACCTGATTGGTACCAGTCGTTTGCTTTCCAAGGTTTCAGAGCAGTGATGCATTTCTGATTGACCTTGAGATGAAGCAGAAGCAGACCGGAGGCCCACGCTCGGCGTGGTACTCGCGCTTTCAGCCAGAACTGCAGTGGGCGCATGCAGAGCAAGCCCAGCTGAAGCACTGATGATGCTGAGGCCATGAGACCTAGCATCCTCTGAAATTTCTTGAGCGGGACACATGCGCCGCAGCGGAAAGAGCTCGCTGCGCGCTGAATGTCCAGTGTGCGCTGTGGTGATAGCCGTGCTATTATGGACAGCGAGTCCAGCTCTGTGCCCAGAAAAGATATTATCTGTCTGGGGGACAGAGAACTCTTCGCCCAATTGTCTCTGAGACCCAGATTCTCGAGGTGATCGAGTAAAATGGTCCTGTGCTCTACGAGCTCCGAGTGAGATTGAGCTAGAATCAGCCAATCGTCCAAGTAGTTCAATACTCTTATGCCCTGCAGTCTGAGGGGTGCGCTGCATCCATGCACATCGTAAATGTACGGGGTGCTAGGGATAAGCCGAACGGCAGGACTGTGTACTGATATGCCTGGCCCTCGAAGGCGAATCTCAAAAATCGCCTGTGACGTGACGCTATCTGTATTTGAAAATATGCGTCTTTCAGATCTAATGACACAAACCAATCTCCTCTGCGTATCTGCGCAAGGATTTTTCTGGTCGTGAGCATTCTGAACTGTCGCTTCGCAAGCACCCTGTTCAGTTGCCTTAGATCTAGTATGGGTCTGAGACCCCCGTCTTTTTTCGGTACCAGGAAGTATCTGCTGTATAGCCCTCTTTGGCTCTGAGCTAGAGAGAGGCTCTATGGCCCCTTTGCTCAATAGTTTCACAATTTCGGCTCGAAGCAGATGTGCTACTTCTGTTTTCACCGTAGTTTCGACGCGCGCCGTATAGTGGCGAGGGCGTCGGCGAAAATGCAGCGAATAACCTCTTTTTATAATGTCTAGCACCCACTTCGAAACCCCGGGTAGCTTTGCCCATGCATCTGCACGAATAGCTAGGGGTTGAATGCGAAGCGCGCTCCGTTCGCTCAGCGACAGAGGGGCTTCGGTGTGCTGTAACATAAGCGTTACGCTCATGACAATTGAGGCAGGGGGCGCGCTGATAACAGCGGGCAGATTGCCCGAGCTCGACTCCTCTGCGGTGGTCAACCGAGAGGGGGAGGGCTGGGCGAGTCCCGTAGGAACTGTCATGTCTTCACCACAATCCTAGGCCGCGGACCACGCGGGGCGGGGCGGCGGTTGGATGAGCGAGAGCGCGGTCTCACGCTTCGGGCCTGTCGGCGCTGCGAAATGGCGGCGGTGGGCGGAGGCTGAGGCTGAGAGCTCTGATCAGACGGTTTCGCACGGCCTGCTGCAGAACTGGAGCGCTTTGGTAAGAAGTGCTTCATGGCCTGTGACGCTTTCTGAACCTCGGCGAATCTTTCCGCGAAATTCTTTACGGAAGATCCAAAGAGGCCAGCGGGAGAAAGCGGAGCGTCGAGGAACGCGGTGCGCTCGGACTCGGACATCTCAGAGAGCGTTAGCCACAGGTGTCTCTCAGTCACGGTGAGAGAGGCCATGCTCCGTCCTATGGCCTGTGTAGCAGACTTAGTAGCGCGGAGAGCTAGGTCCGTAGCACTTCTCAAGTCTGGCACGCAGATTACATCTGGTCCTTTCTCGTCCAGCTTTCGGAGGAGATCGGCCTGGAAAATCTGCAGTGTGGCCATGGTGTGCAGCGCTGACGCGGCCTGCCTGGCGGCGGAGAAAGCGTGGCGGAGCAGGGTTGACGTCCTGCGGCAAGCTTTCGAGGGTAGTGCCAGCTTAGCGCGCCGTCCGGCGGATGGCGGGCATAAGTGGGCTGCTATCGCCTCTTCGACCGGCGGCAGCGAGTGGTATCCTCTGTTTTTGGCATCGTCAACAGCGGAGAATGCCAGAGAAACAGAAGGGCGCACTCTAGCTGAATAGGGGGCGTTCCAGGACTTAGCGACTTTTTCGTGTAACTCAGGAAGAAAAGGCGCTGGTTTGGACGCAGGCGAAGCGCGCTCCCCGGGCAGAAAGTACCCATCCAGCCGGTTGTGAGCAGGCTGCTCAGACGTAGACCACTCGAGGCCGAGGCTCGCCGCGATGGTAGCTCTTTTGCCTGACGGTGTGCGGGCAGGGGGCGCGAGATCCTCAGAGCTCGCCCAATCCTCACTGCCTGACGCCAGGATAGAGCAGGAATCATCCTCCCCCGGCGGGGCTTCCTCGTCAGCGTCGTCGACGGAAGCGGCGGCAGACTGCGGCCGCTGTCCGCCAGGAAGAGAAGCTGACGAAGCCGGTGAAGCAGGCGGGCGAACCGGCGAGCTTTGGCGGCTGGGAGAAGGTTCCGGGACCCGCTGAGCAGGGCGCTTTTTACAGCGCGGTACCACAGCGGGCGGGGGTGCAGTCTCGGCGAAAAATGCCAGGCGAGTCCTCAGAGTCGCCATGGGCAATAGCTCGCAATGAGGGCAGCCGCCGTCAGCGAGCGCGAGAGCTGCATGTTCCTCACCCAGGCAGGAAACGCAGATCACGTGGCGGTCCCCATCGCTGAGTGTGGCTCTGCACGAGCCGCAGGAAGGCATCTTAAAAAAGACGCTACTCTTTTAGAAAAGTGTGTGTCGCAGCGGCGAACACAACACAGAGAGTAAAGGATATAAGCGCCGGATAGCGCAGCAGGAAGGCGATTGAAGGCGGCGCGGCCAGCGACTTCAGTGATGACTCGTCCCGCTGAAAGCTTCCTCAGACGGCGCGGCTTCTCTCCGGATCCAGCGATGCGTGTGCTTCGCTTGAAGGATGAAAAAACAGATATTAGCTGCCTGCGAGCCGTATTTATAAGCCTAAGCCAAGCCTGTTTCGGCGGGATGTGACTCATTGGGTCTGACGTCACGCCAGGCCTCGCTCAATAGGCTGCTGCAGTTGCCGCAGAACAGCCAATAGGCGCGCCAGCCGTCTTGCCTATGTCTGTATGCTGCCGCAACACGTTTTACATTATTACAAAATTAAGGATAATTTTTGGCTTCAATATCTCGCGGAAAAAGGATTTTAGATACTCTTACGCAGTACGAGAGACCTCTCGTAAGAGAACCATTCACTCATGTTCCTTCTCTTCAGACCAAGTCTGCAAAACTGCAAGCACATTATACGCTTTACACTCAGTTTGCAATTGAAAAATATCTCACAGTTCTCTACATTAGACACATCATTAAAAACTAACAGCTCTTTTGTTTCATTTGGGAAACACTGCCATTTAAATGCCACATTAATTTACTGATGACCAACACCCAGTGATCATGTGTGAAACACTTATACATGAATTGATCACTTACACATCAAAACTCAGTGTTTTGAGAAAGAAAGAAAGAATTGTTACCCCTTGAATTTCTGTTTATAAATATATAATATATTTACCAATATGTATGTGTGTATTTTATGTATGCATATGTATATATTTATGTGTACATATACATACTGTATATACATTTCTGTTGAGCCTACATCAGAAACATTTGCTTTTCTCCCCATATCAGTGAATTGCAATACATTTTTATTGTATCATCAGATTGTCTGATCTGGTTTCAGCAACAATACCTGTAACGATGCCTGTCTTGTTATTGAATAAGCTAACAATGTTGAATATTAATTATCAGCATAAACACACAGTATAGCTGGCCTCACAGCTGCTAAAAAGATGATTGCATTGAGTTGGAAACCTCATCATTCACTCTCTGTTAAATGTTGGATGATTACATTTTTGGATGTGATTTTTCTAGAGCTGTCTTCTGCTTGAATCTACTTAAATAATCTCTGTAGTTTCACACTGTTGCTGAGTCACTGAAAGCCTGGTTGAGATGATCACTTTTCTTTACCTGTTTTTTATTTCTGTTTACTCATTAATTTAAGCTCCTGAACTTGAGTAATTCTCCTTTGTTTGTTTTTTTGTTTTAGTTTTTTGTTCATTTTTCCATATTTTATATTTATGTTTGGAAGTATTTATATGAGTGTGTGTGTGTGTGTGTGTGTGTGTGTGTGTGTGTGTGTGTGTGTGTGTGTGTGTGTGTTTATTTTGACTGTTTTGTTGGGATTTTCCAATGTTTTTAAAAAAAGTTTTAAAATTAGCAGTATGTTTCATTGCTTGAAAATGTAGCAAGAGAAAAATAAAAAGGCCATTTACATTAATACTACAATATCTGATCTGCTGGACATCACAAAGGCAGACAGTGCCCTCTATTGTAATATCAGCAGAATTCTCATTAGAGATTAATAACTTTACTGTGACTGCACACAGCAACAAAAAGGGGTCATAACCAGTTCATTAGAAGTCACGACATGAAAGATATATTTCATGTGGTTTCTAATGAACTAGTTGCATTTAAGTCAAAAATATTATTTAATCTAATTGAACCAACATGACTGTCTTAGGTTACACCAACAAAGACCGGTCTGCAGCTCATTTCTCAAACGTTTGTTGGGCGTTTGTGTAAACACTGATGTTTCAAACTTGTACAATATATTAATAAAAATAATAATAATTACATTCAGAAAAAATTCAAAAACTCTTTTGAAAAGTTATTTTTGTATTCCTACTGTAGGGGAACTTTCTCTTGCTCTTTTCATTCAAGATGTTTTTGAACAAAGCTGCTTGTGGTTTGTGTCACTGTGACTCTCTGGCACAGAAATACACAGATGTGTCCTCAGTCTGCATATTCTGTCCTTGTAGAGTCACTGTGCTGCTGGAAGAGTCTCTGGTAACTTCAAATCTACTTTTCAGTTTATCACTGTAATATGTGTTACCGCTACCACATATCCTTCCAACCCATTCCAGAGCTTTTCCTGCAGGCTGTCGTATGAAGCTAGTGCAGTAGCTTGTGTCAGTCACTGAATATCCAGAGATCTTACAGGACAGTGACAAAACCTGACCAGGCCTTAAGACCATAGATTCAGTCTGGGTCAGTTCAACACAGTGGACACCTGGGAAAACAAATATGGCCTGACATCTTAGAGACATGGAAACATTTTGTATAATCATATAAGACATTTGTATAATGAAATATTTCTATAGAAACTAAGACTTACGAGAGACGGCTGCTAGCAGCAGAAACAACCAGAGAGATGAGGAGACCATGGTTTGAGAAGTGAGAGAGTAAGCTGTTTCTTTTCCCCTTAATACTAAAACAAAGAGGAGGAGAAAGAATATTTGCATACAGTTCTGCACATATCAGTATGTTCAAATGTTCTATATTTTATTCATTCAAAAAGTTTTTTACGTATTTGTGAATTGTCATTTACACTGAACATAGATCCAACTTTCATCAGAGCTAATGGCCTCTATATGCTCAAACAACAAAAATGTTGAAATTATTTGGCATTATACTGTGATGAACTTTATTTTAAATAAATGTTTGCTTTAATGATGAAAAAGTCTTGCTGTAACATGTATGGTTAGGAGCACCTGCACACTCTGTTAAAAAGCAGTTTGTTTATTCTGTGGAAATTATTTCATGTTTTTGGAAGAGAAATAGAGACTGTGTTTCTGTGTGAATCATTCATAAGTCATTATTTAACCTATTCGTTCAAAAACACTGATTCATTCAGGAAGTAATAAGTGTGTGTTGCTCGAAGACATGATGGTTAATTCAGTTGTGGCTTCGTTTGGAAATATCTTCGTTGATAGACTGAAAATAGGCAAAGTAACTGGCATTGTTACTCAGTATTAACTTAGTGTTTATCAAACTATTGTATTAAAAGCAATATCACAATTGTGCCTTTGTTCTGAATAGGCCTATAATCACATCTGTGATGACTACTCACAGCTATGCTGATAGCATTGTTTGTGTTGTTAAGTTTGTCATTATATGAATATGTTTGTTTTTTGATGACCAAGGGAAGCGTACAGTATCCACTGTGATTCTGATTCAGTAAAAAGCATCCATGAGCATTTTAGACCAAGAATTCTACAAACACAAAATAGGGGCTGGACTGAATGAGCTTTTTATTTTATATTTCTATGCAATGCAACTGATAAAGTCAATATTCCTCTTCTGTGTATGTGAATGAGGAAGTGGTTTTTGTATTGCTTTGACCCTGAACTCATTCACAGTGACTCTCTAGCACAGTAATACACAGCAGTGTCTTCAGTCTTGAGGCTGTTCATCTGTAGATGCAGTTTACTGCTGGAGTCATCTCTGGACACTGTGAACCTTCCCTGGACTGACTGGGAATAGTAGATAGGAGTACTGGATGTGCTGATGTATGCAATCCACTCCAGACCTTTCCCAGGGCTCTGTCTGATCCAGTTTAGATAGAGACTGCTGAATGTAAATCCAGTTATTGTACATGTAAGTTTATGAGACTCTCCTGGTTTTTTAACCACTGTCTCAGACTGAGTGAATGTCTGACATTCAATACCTGTGGAAAAAGAAACAATATTAAATTTATGAAGATGTTATCATGTTAAATTGTTGCACTCATAATGATTATTCTATGCAGGTTTTCTTTGGTAAACGTCTCGGTTACGGATGTAACCCTCGTTCCCTGAGTAGGGAACGGAGACGTTACGTCGGATGACGACGAATGGGGTTTCGCTTAGAAATCCTATCATCTTCGAGTATATAAAACGAGCCAATGGCAAAGAAATGCCATGGGTCTGCGGAATTTGCATAGCGTAACTCCGCCCCACCCTGGGGGTATAAAGGAAGTGCGCTGGCAACATGCAGATATGTCTTCGCTGAGGAGCCGAGACTGAACTCAGGCGTTTTCAGCGGTACAGCGGAAGTGGCAGGGAGACGTAACGTCTCCGTTCCCTACTCAGGGAACGAGGGTTACATCCGTAACCGAGACGTTCCCTTTCGTTGTCACTCCGAGTTACGTCGGATGACGACGAATGGGGTTCCCAGTGTAATCACGCCACCTCTCGACTGTCTTCCAGTGCCCTGCGTAAGTCTGAGCCCCCTGTCGTGAGACTAGCACGGACGAAGGAGTCCTACTTAACACAGGAATACCAAGGTACACTGGGAAGCATATCCAGTGGAAATATGCAATCATGCCCAACCCGAAGGGGGGGACTTAGAATACACATATGACCCCGAAGGGCTGCATACGGAGTAACACTGGGGTGTCCAGCCGCAGGTGGAATATTTCAACCCCAGGGGTGGCAAGGTGGCTTGCCAAGGGAAAGACACATGCTCAAGAGGCTTACAGTGGAATACACATGTGGGGGTCGCCCAGAGGGGGAACCATGCACATGGAGGCACCTAGCCAAGCGCGAAAGCTGCTCAGTTGCAAAACTCTGGCGTTGACGTCGTCAGTGCTGGAGGAGACTCAGGGCTTATTAGGCTCACCTGAGGAAAATATCGCACGTATCCCGTCCGTGGAGAGGAATGGCGAGCAAGCGAAGACACCTGAGCAGAATCTCTTACCGGCTAGTTGAAGCGAGTACATGAGAAGAAACTGGCTCCACTCGGAGATTATAGAATCTCGCGAATGTGTTAGGTGTCGCCCAGCCTGCAGCTCTGCAGATGTCTGTTAGCGAGGCGCCATGCGCTAGAGCCCAAGAGGATGCCACACTCCGAGTGGAGTGGGCCGTCACACCAAGGGGGCATGGTCGACCTTGCTGCTGGTATGCCAAAGCAATGGCGTCCACTATCCAGTGAGACAACCTTTGCTTGGAGAGAGCCTTTCCCTTCAGCTTCCCACCATGACAGACAAAGAGCTGGTCTGAGGTCCTGAAACACTGCGTCCTGTTAGCGTAAGCACGGAGTGCGCGTACTGGACAGAGCAGTGCCAAGGCTGGGTCTGCCTCCTCCAAGGCAGCGCTTGCAGGTTCACCACCTGGTCTCGAAAGGGTGTGGTGGGAACCTTGGGCACATATCCAGGCCGGGGTCTCAGGATAACGTGAGAGTTAGCCGGTCCGAATTCCAGGCACGCTTCGTCAACCGAAAATGCCTGCAGGTCCCCTACCCTCTTGATGGAGGCCAATGCAACCAGGAGCGCTGTCTTCATTGACAGGAACTTAACCTCCACTGATTGCAGAGGCTCAAAGGGAGCACTCTGCAGGGCAGTTAAAACCACTGAGAGGTCCCAAGAGGGTACGAGGGGAGGACGAGGAGGATTCAGTCTCCTGGCTCCCCTCAGGAACCTGACGATCAGGTCGTGCTTTCCTAAGGACTTACCATAAACTGCGTCGTGATGTGCGGCAATGGCGGCAACATACACTTTCAGGGTGGAGGGAGACAGCCTTCGCTCCAACCCTTCTTGCAGGAAGGAAAGCACGACACTGATGGGGCATTTCGTGGGTTCTAGATTTTTAGAAGAACACCAGTTGACGAAGAGGTTCCACTTCAACGCATAGACATGTCTCGTGGACGATGCTCTAGCGGAAGTGATGGTAGCCACCACCGCTGGTGGTAGGGTACTCAAACCTGCCTCGTCCCGTCCAGGAGCCACACGTGGAGGTTCCAAAGATCAGGACGAGGGTGCCATAAGGTGCCCCGTCCCTGAGAAAGCAGGTCCTTCCTCAGGGGAATTGGCCAGGGAGGTACTGTCGCGAGGAGTACTAGTTCTGAGAACCAGGTGCGGTTGGGCCAGTACGGGGCAACCAAAATTACCTGCTCCTCGTCCTCCCTGATCTTGCGCAAAGTCTGCGCAAGAAGGCTCACTGGGGGAAACGCATACTTGCGGAGGCCCCGCGGCCAGCTGTGCGCCAGTGCATCCGTGCCGAGCGTGCCCTCGGTCAGGGAATAAAACAGGGCGCAGTGGGACGAGTCATGGGAGGCAAACAGGTCTACCTGTGCGTCCCCGAACTGATCCCAAATCAGCTGAACCGTCTGGGGATGGAGTCGCCAATCTCCAGCGAGAGGCCGAAGCCGAGACAGCTCGTCGGCCGCCTGGTTCAGGTCTCCCGGGATATAAATGGCTCGAAGCGACCTCAGATGCTTCTGACTCCATATGAGGAGGTGGCGGGCGAGTTGTGACATACGGCGGGAGCGCAGACCACCTTGACGGTTGATGTACGCTACAGTCGCGGTATTGTCCGATCGGACTAGTACGTGTTGACCCCTGAGCAACGCATGGAAGCGGTGCAGAGCAAGACGTACCGCCAACAACTCGAGGCAATTGACATGCCAAAGGCGCTGGGGTCCTGTCCAGGAGCCCGCGGCAGCATGTCCATTGCACATGGTGCCCCAGCCCGTGGTGGAGGCATCTGTTGATACAACAACATGCCTGGGCACTCGTTCCAAGGGCACTCCGGCCCGAAGAAAACTGAGGTTCGACCACGGGGTGAAGGTTTGACGGCAGGTCGGAGTAACTGGTACTCGGAGCGTGCCGTGGTGCCATGCCCACCTCGGGACTCGATCGCGAAGCCAAAGCTGAAGTAGTCTCATATGAAGCAACCCGAGCGGCGTGACTGTGGCTGCGGATGCCATATGCCCCAGGAGCCTCTGAAATAGTTTCAGTGGAACCACATTCTTGCCCTCGAACTGACGAAGGCAAGTCAGCAGTGACTGCGCACGCTCGCTCGTAAGCTGCGCGCACATGGCGACCGAGTCGATCTCCATACCGAGAAAAGAGATCCTCTGCACTGGGCAGAGTTTGCTCTTCTCCCAGTTGACCCGAAGGCCCAGACGAGCTAGGTGCCGGAGCACTAGGTCCCTGTGTTCGCAAACCTGATCTCGAGAGTGAGCTAGGATCAGCCAGTCGTCGAGATAGTTCAGGATGCGAACCCCGTGTTCCCGGAGGGGAACAAGGGCTGCCTCGACGACCTTCGTGAAGACGCGAGGAGACAGGGCTAGCCCGAAAGGGAGAACCGCGTACTGGTATGCCTGCCCCTCGAAAGCAAACCGTAGAAACGGTCTGTGTCGAGGAAGAATGGAGACATGGAAGTAGGCGTCCTTCAGGTCGATCGCTGCAAACCAATCCTGCGGCCGTATGCACTCGAAAATGCGTTTGGCCGTGAGCATCTTGAACGGCATCCTGTGAAGGGAGCGGTTCAAGACGCGCAAGTCGAGGATTGGTCGTAACCCACCGGATTTCTTCGGTACAATGAAGTAGGGGCTGTAAAAGTCTCGATCGCACCCTTCGCCAGTAAGGTAGCGACCTCCGCTCTCATAACCGGGGCATTGCCACCGACCATAGTGAAGCGGACTCCCCTGAAGCGGGGAGGAGACCGCGCGAACTGAATCGCGTAGCCGAGCCTGATGGTCCTCGCGACCCAGCGGGACAGCCTGGGAAGCTCTAACCAGGCTTCCAGGAACTGTACCAGCGGGGTCATACGGACCACAGACGTACCCTCGGTGGTGCAGCGAGGCGGAATGACCGGCCCAGGCGTGGGTGGCATAGCGGCCCGGTGCGGGGGCACGGTGATTAGCCGCGTCCTGCCAGAGGAGGCCAGGGGAGGACCAGCGTCCCACTGGGGCGTGCTCTGGCAGGGGACTGGCGACAGAGGGGGACGAGAGTGGCGAGGCTCGTGAGCGGCGCGCACTGTCATCCGGACACTCTGTGTGCTCAGAGATGGGAGAGTGAGTTCTTTCTTTAACCACATTAGGGTGGGGAAAACCAAGGATTCTCCCCCGGCCCTCCACCGGGGGAAGGAGCGGCCCTGCTACCGGCTCCTGAAAAGAACTCAACGCCATCTCTGAGCAGCCCGTCTCAGGAGCGCCGCTTGGCCTGGCGTTTAGCGGGGCACGGGGCGGGAGAGGGCTGTGGCGCCTTCCTACGGCGTCCTCCACGACGCGACCCGGATGGAGGCTGCTGCTGGGGTCGTGCGGGAGGGGCGGGAGCCGTAGAAGGGCGCCCTCGGCGGCGAGCAGACTGAGGGACCTGTGCCGACGGCTGGGTGGAGGCAGCAGCTGGCCGTCGGGGCAGGACATGTTTGAGAGCCTCAGTCTGCTTCTGGGCGGTCGAGAACTGCTGGGCAAAGTCCTCAACCGCCCCGCCGAAGAGGCCAGCCTGGGATATGGGAGTGTCGAGGAACCGGGTCCGCTCGGCCTCACGCATATCAGCCAGGTTGAGCCACAGATGTCTCTCCTGGACCACGCAAGTGGACATCACCTGACCCAGGGAGCGTGCGGTCACCTTCGTCGCTCGGAGAGCAAGGTCGGTGGCGGCACGCAGCTCATCAAAGAGCCCTGGGTCAGTCCTCCCCTCGTGCATGTCACGCAACATCTGGGCCTGGTAGACCTGGAGTGTCGCCATGGCATGCAGTGAGGAGGCCGCCAGCCCCGCAGCTCTATAGGCCTTCGCCACAAGGGTGGAAGAGAACCTACAGGCTTTGGAGGGGTGCTTTGGGTCGCCACGGGATGAAGCACTCTGAGGACACAGTTGCATCGCAACAGAGCGTTCAACCTGGGGAACCCCAGTGTACCCTTTGGCAGCCGCCTGATCGAGAGGAGGCAGGGCGGAGAAGGTCGCCGAGCGATCACGAGAAGACAATGGTGCCTTCCAGGACCTCGTGACCTCCTCATGCACATCCGGGAAGAAAGGCATTGGGGACGCGCGCTGACGAGGATCAGCTGCGGCACCCAAAAACCAATCGTCCAGCCGCGAGCGCACCGGACCAGGTGGCGGGGACCACTCAAGCCCAATGGCCGCGGCTGCCCGGGAAAGCATGGCAGTCATCTCGGGATCAGACTCGGGCAATGCTGGCACACCCGAAGGTGGCAGCACAGCCGAATCCTCACTTCCCAAGGACTCTTGCCCACCCTGTGATGCAGCGATCGACATTGAATCTTCATCTGGAGCGCCAAATGAGACCCGCGGCAAGTCCGAGGACTGTACTGCGGGCTCATTTGAACCACTCGCGGGTTGCACGGCACTAGAGGACGGTGTGGAGCGTGGAATAGTCGGCGCTTTGTCCCACACCGTAATCCTCAGGTCACCCTGGCCGCCAGCCGAAGTACTAGCTCTCGCGGAGCCCGTAGATCGGGGTGCGGATGAGGGGACTCTACCATGAAGGTCATTGAGTCTCGACCGTAACCGTGCGATGGGCATGTTCCCGCAATGGGAACATGACTCATCCACAAACGCTGCCTTAGCGTGCTCTAAGCCCAGACACACAAGACAGCGATTGTGCCCATCAGAATCAGAAACAAATAGACCGCAACCAGAAGTGCACGGGCGAGGCATCTTTAAAAAGACGTGCCGCGTGCAAGCTCTTTTAGAAAGGAGATTTCTCCACAAATGCTGAAGCGACCAGGGAGAGAACACACAAACACTGGCAAATCACTGCACAGATAAGCAGGGAATGTGCACTCGCTGGAACTCGCTGTCACACCAACACTTGGAGAGAGGCTCATCTCGAAGAGAAATGAAGAGATGAATCTCAGGATTGGCTGTGGAGTGAAGTACATCAACTTGGCTCCGAAGCGAAAACATATCTGCATGTTGCCAGCGCACTTCCTTTATACCCCCAGGGTGGGGCGGAGTTACGCTATGCAAATTCCGCAGACCCATGGCATTTCTTTGCCATTGGCTCGTTTTATATACTCGAAGATGATAGGATTTCTAAGCGAAACCCCATTCGTCGTCATCCGACGTAACTCGGAGTGACAACGAAAGGGAACCCAGAGTTTCTTTCGGTCTCCTCCCCTTTTTTAAAGAGGAAGTGGTGTTTAAACACCTCATTCATTCTTTCAGTAAATGTATTCATTGCTGTTTTTACTGCAGGGTTTTTTTTTTTGTTTGTTTGTTTTTTTTATATTATGAAGTCTATATAACTCCTTAACTGGCAACTGAAAATACAGTAGTAGATTAGAGTTACATAATGTAGTTCTAAACAAATTCTACAGAATTAAACTGTGGCATTTACTGAAAATCACTGAATTGTGTTCATCTGTGCAACAGAAGTTGATGGACCCTCCTCCTGCTGTTCTTCCACACTCTGAGGGCGGAGGGAGAGATAAGAATACCCGTTTATACTTAGATTTAAACTTAGATTCTATAGGCTGCGCCACATAAAAATGTGAAAAAATCGGAATGTGTAGATTGTTTGATGTGTAGACACATAATATTAACATTACCTCTGTAGGCCTCTCTGTGGCAGCAGAAACTCTTTATCCCCATCGTCCTGTGAAGATGAGCATTTGGTTGAGTACACTTTATAGCACTATTTGTCATAATTTCTGATGTATTGAGTATTGGGACAGGAGGCTCCAAAAGACAGATATTACCATCAGAATCTGTTGGGACCAACAAAAAAACCCAACCCAAAGTAAAATAAATGGAAATATCAAAAATAGCCTATATAAAAAATAACACATATGTAAACCTCTTACATTTTATGAAGGCCCTTGGATCTTCTGGAGTGACTGGCTCTGAAGTCCCTCCAGGAATTCCCTCAGCCAAAAATGCTGCTGCACTGCTAGACACTGGAATGCTATTTAGTTATTTAATATGTCAAATGTTTGTAAAGTCAGGTAGCCTACACCCATGATATGCTCAAGCCTTACCTGATTGAATTATGTTTTTATATTTAATTTTCAGCTGCTGCCATGTTCTTTTAATGCCTGCAGGATTGCAAATGAAAATTAAAATTATGTTGAATAACATACTGTTCTTCCAGTTTCACCTCTGATATTGTTACCAGTAAGTTACTCTAAAATAGTTATTAATTACTAACTACAAATGATATCTTCAACAGTGTAATTAGATTAATGTAATAATGACTATCTTTAGAAAGTATTGGTCTACTTATTACTAAATCCCATATCAGCCTCAACCACTTGAACAATACAAGGAGAGACAATAAACTGTATATTGTTTATTGTTTCAAATAAACAATATACAATTGCATGAATTATTCTTAAATTGACCAGTGTGTAGGGAGAAGGTTACATAAAAAAATACCTTTTAAAAATGTATTTTTAAATAAATTAAAGAAAGAAAATACTGTATTTGTATTTAAATAATTTTTTTCACACAGTATTTTGTATTTGTATGTATTTTTCCACACAGTGTCTTGTATTTTTATTTTAAATATATTTCCATTTATGCCCATCTCTGGACGGGGGTATTCAGCAAAGCAGGTTATGTGACATACCTGGCCCGGGTAAGTAAGCGGATAACCTCAACTTTCGGTTCCAAAAACGGAGGTAAATTTCAAGGTATGTAAGTACTGAAGCCATAGCAACCTACTCTCTGAACATAACCTCCTCCGGAGCAGGATCTGTTCCAGGGTTAGTTTACTTCAGTGTTCAGCGATGAGGCTCCAGTGGGCGTGACAGATTGCGCACAATATTATATAGTTATATATCGATATTTAAAGTGCTATTAAAACAAGGTAAAGTTAATTTTATTATAATATAACTATATATCTCACAAATCGTTGATCTGCATTCACGTTTGTTTTTATTTTTGCATCAGGATGTTTTATATGCTATAATGCATTTCTATATAAAAGACAAATGATATGATATATCTTACCTTTCAAGCAATGTGGAAGCAAAATTACTAAACAAATAATAATCTTATACAGCCATGTTATCTTTGCACACACTGTTATTTGCTTTAATCAGTCTTTCTTTTATTAGCCTATATAATTAGCATCAAACAAACAATATAGTTCTTATTCACAGTGATTAAAGATTATTAAACGAAAAGATTGAAAAATGATTGCACAACCACCAAATAGGTGGCGATATGCACTAATATGCAAATCAGCATTTAACAAAAGAAGAAGAATGAAGTTGTATGGCGCGTTTTTTCTTAGCATCCGTTTCCATGACTCGATTCGTCGCTCTGTTGAGAATGTCTGGTGTGTGTTAGCCGTGAACATACTCTGAGTTGGATGAACTTACTCTGGGACGCGTTTTTGGAACCAACGTACCTCGGGTAAGCAACGTTTGGTTTAATCAACCTAGAGTTCTGGGTATGTTTGACAGTAAGATAACCTGCTTTCTGGAATACACCCCAGATCTGTGCTGTTTTTAACAGTGGTTAAAAACTCTGGCACAGGGTGAAAACAAGCCATCAATACAGAACTTTATTGAACAACAGGCAGAGCCATAAAAATCATTCAAACTCCTTTGAGTCTGGCTTAGGCAAAGAAAGCAAAGCCAATGTGACTTTGGCTTTAAGCCAAAGAGATTATTGATTTCATTGACTTCCTATTAATACTTTATATGTAAATCTGTTATCTGTTGTTATAAAACTTTTAAAGAAAAACATGATGAATACCCTATTGATATAATGGTATGAAGTTTTTGTACAGAGTGGCTGTTGGTGTCTCTCACTTTGTATATTTGGCACAATAATACACAGCTGTGTCTTGAGCTTGCATATTATTTCCCTGCAGTGTTATTGTGTTACTGGAGGTGTCTCTGGTGATGCTGAACTTGCTTTTCAGTGAATCCTTGTAGGCTAAGCCTCCACCACTCCAGATCACTCCGATCCATTCCAGAGCTTTTCCTGCAGGCTGACGAATCCAGGCTGTCTCATAGCTAGTAACTGAATAGGAGACTTTACAGCTGATAGTTAGAGTGGCATCAGGACGGACAGTCAGAGACTCAGGCTGAGTGAGTTCATATGAATCAATACCTGTATCAAATGAAATAATACCTGTTAGTAATAGCATGTTTTTTTTTTTTTTTTTTGCAACAAAATGATGTATCACACAGAAAAGTCGACTAAACTTACAGGATACTACAGCCAGAAACACTAAAGATGAAGAAATCATGGTGTGTTTCACGGCACAGTTTGAATGGACTGAAGCGGTTCTTCCCTCCCTCTAGTGATCAGATGAATGTATAAACTGACTCATGCCTGCTGTTTAAATATATGCAACTGATGATTTACATAAACATACAGAGTAACTAACCAACTTCACATGCTCAAACATGAATATTGGGATTACATGAAAAGGCATCACACTGTCCAAGCCTTTTAGTTTTTAATTTGAAAATCTGGAATCTGAGGGTGCAAAAAAATGGAAACATTGAGAAAATCGCCTTTAATGTTGTCCATCTATGTTCGGGATTGTGCTGCATTCACTCACAAAAATAAATGTTTTATATATTTATGGTAAGAAATTTACAAAATATCTTCATGGAACATGATCTTTACTTAATATCCTAATGATTTTTGGCATAAAAAGAAAAATCGATAATTTTGAACCACAATGGATTGTTGGCCATTGCCACAAATATACACGTGCGACTTATGACTGGTTTTGTGATCCAGGGTCACATTTGATGATCTTTACACAGTTATTGAACCGAACTGAATCAACACTGAACTGACCTCAGCTGAACAATGACACTATTTTCTTTTACAGCAGAATTTAAATCTGTTTGCATCACTGACTCATTATTTTTCTGTTTATCCCCGTAAAGCTGCTTTGAAACGATCTTTATTGTATAAAGCACTATATAAATAAAGATGATGTGAGCACATGCATGTACAGTTGTGGTCAGAATTAATGGCTGTAAAAAATAGATCTGCATTGTTTATCCTTTTGATCTTTCATTCAAAGAATGTGCAAAAATCTAACCTTTCATTGAAGTAAAAGAATTGAAAGTGGGGGGTAAATCACATTATGAAATAAATGTTTTTCTCCGAAACACGTTGGCCACAATTATTGGCACCCTTTTATTAAGTACTTTTTGCAATCTTCTTTTGTCTAAAGGCCTCGCTTTTACCTGTAATAACCCATACAGAAAAAAAAAAATATTGAAATATATTTTAAAGTGTCAAAAATATATGTGGCATATATTCCAAATACATTGAAATATATTTTCATTGTTGTTCACTTATATTTATCATTTTGAAATATATTCTGAAATATAACAAAAATATATGATGTTAAGTGTGAAATATATTTACATTTATAAAATGTAATGTAAAATATATGACAAAATATATGGTCATAAAATGTTTAGCTTGCTAAAGAAAGGTCGAAAATGTATTTTGATCATAGTAATTCCTCTACCTTTTCCCCTATACACAACAATAGGCTACCATACACTCACCTAAAGGATTATTAGGAACACCTGTTCAATTTCTCATTAATGCAATTATCTAATCAACCAATCACATGGCAGTTGCTTCAATGCATTTAGGGGTGTGGTCCTGGTCAATACAATCTCCTGAACTCCAAACTGAATGTCAGAATGGGAAAGAAAGGTGATTTAAGCAATTTTGAGCGTGGCATGGTTGTTGGTGCCAGACGGGCCGGTCTGAGTATTTCACAATCTGCTCAGTTACTGGGATTTTCACGCACAACCATTTCTAGGGTTTACAAAGAATGGTGTGAAAAGGGAAAAACATCCAGTATGCGGCAGTCCTGTGGCAAGAAAATGCCTTGTTGATGCTAGAGGTCAGAGGAGAATGGGCCGACTTATTCAAGCTGATAGAAGAGCAACTTTGACTGAAATAACCACTCGTTACAACCGAGGTATGCAGCAAAGCATTTGTGAAGCCACAACACGCACAACCTTGAGGCGGATGGGCTACAACAGCAGAAGACCCCACCGGGTACCACTCATCTCCACTACAAATAGGAAAAAGAGGCTACAATTTGCACAAGCTCACCAAAATTGGACAGTTGAAGACTGGAAAAAGGTTGCCTGGTCTGATGAGTCTCGATTTCTGTTGAGACATTCAGATGGTAGAGTCAGAATTTGGCGTAAACAGAACATGGATCCTCATGCCTTGTTACCACTGTGCAGGCTGGTGGTGGTGGTGTAATGGTGTGGGGGATGTTTTCTTGGCACACTTTAGGCCCCTTAGTGCCAATTGGGCATCGTTTAAAATAAATGCCACGGCCTACCTGAGCATTGTTTCTGACCATGTCCATCCCTTTATGACCACCATGTACCCATCCTCTGATGGCTACTTCCAGCAGGATAATGCACCATGTCACAAAGCTCGAATCATTTCAAATTGGTTTCTTGAACATGACAATGAGTTCACTGTACTAAAATGGCCCCCACAGTCACCAGATCTCAACCCAATAGAGCATCTTTGGGATGTGGTGGAACGGGAGCTTCGTGCCCAGGATGTGCATCCCACAAATCTCCATCAACTGCAAGATGCTATCCTATCAATATGGGCCAACATTTCTAAAGAATGCTTTCAGCACCTTGTTGAATCAATGCCACGTAGAATTAAGGGAGTTCTGAAGGCGAAAGGGGGTAAAACACAGTATTAGTATGGTGTTCCTAATAATCCTTTAGGTGAGTGTATTTCACTACTGTATTCTGACACACAGCTATAATAAATACTGTACTTACATTTAAATGACTGCAATGTAAAATGACAGATAGTTGCTTTCCTAGGACTATTAGGCCATATTAGGTGGCACGTACCTAACACTAAGTGCAATTATTAGATTTATTGTTGTGTTTTATTGGCATCTTTCCTGAAGTCATTTAAATATTGAAAATATGCACAATATTTATGATGCAAGTATAACAGTGACACTGCAACAGTGAAGTACACTTAAACAATAGATAGAACTCAACTGGGGACAGCTGTCAACTCAAAAATAGCTGAACTCAGATTTAAAATGAAATAAATAAAAATGTTAAAAATAAATTGAAAATGTGTTGTTTGTTTGTGAACATGTTAACTTTTTAAATTTCAAAATATATTTCAAATGAAACAATTTGCAAAAGTTAAAACATATGAACATATATGTTGTTAGTAAATATATTGACATATAATTATATTCACATATTTAACTAAAATATATTTTCAAAAAAAATAAAAATATATTTACATATATTTAACTAAAATATATTTATTGGGCCAATTTCAAATATTTGCATATATTCCGAAAATATATTCTGAAAATATATTTCAAATATATTTCTTTTGTGTATGGGAATGAAGCAAACTTAAATGGAAAAGGGAGGGGGAGGGGGTGATTCCTTGAATTAGGATACGATTAATATGCATTATTTTATATTCATATGTCAGAGGATTTTTTTTTATATATATACTTTTCATTCAAGATGTTTCAGAACAGAACTGCCTGTAGTTCATTACTGTATTCACTGCACAGTAGATGCTGATATTCATTATTATATTCTGCCCTTTTAGAGTCACTTTCACTTGTAGACTCCTGGAAGAGTCTCTGGTTACCTGAAACATACTTTTTAGTTTGACACTGTAAAATGTGTAGCCACTACCACAAATCTATATAAAAAAACATGTGTTGTGGTAAAGGAGTCAGATATACCTTTGTGCTGTGTAATGTTTGAGCATATGTACTTCACTGTAAATTTAACTGTAATATAATAGGCTATAATAATGCTGTGACAGTACCAGTGATGGTATATCTTCTCATTAGTCTGTATTTTCAGGATTGTTTATTCTCTGCTGCCACCTGTTGAACTCAACAAGAGATGAAACACTCAAAGTGTTTTTGTTCAGCCGTGCAATAACTTTGTGTCACTGTGTTTGTCTTGCACAGAAATACACAGCTGAGTCCTCTTCTGTCAGTCCGGACAGTTTCAGATACATCATGCTTTTTGAATCATCTCTGCTGATTTCAAGTCTTTCCTTAAAGGATTCTGCCTTGTGTCCACTTCCCGAACTGTAGCCCAGGCCCATCCACACAAGAGGTTTTCCAGCTTGTTGTCTGATCCAGTGCATAGTACAGCAGTCAAAGCTGAACCCAGATCCTCTACAGGACAGAGTCAGAGTTTCTCCAGGCTTTTTCTGAACCGTGCTTTCAATGGACTCCATTTTTTGACATTTTATACCTAAAAGGAAGATTGAAAAGACTGATTTCATTTGAAATATATATGTATTAGAGCTGAAAATAGAAATGTGTCTCATGAGAAAACTCACGGTATACGCTGAATGAGAGCAGCAGTAAGCAGAGTAAATTCTTCATCTTGAAAGTGGTGATGTAACGCTCCAGATCCAATCAGAAGCACATAAATACTAAGCAAACATACAGGATTGTTTTGATTTGCATTGGGAGGGTCACAAGTACAATCATGACTGAAGGGCCAAAGTATTTAAGAACAGTATGACGTGAATGTGAACTTACACCTTTCCGTTCACCGTTATGTTTAATACAGAATTCTCTGTAAATGGGACATAAATTAAGAAATGTATATTTTCTTCATTTAATTTTTTGTTTGTTGGTTGTGTCACATCCACACATGTGCTCCTGCTGTTTGCAGTGTCAACTAGATAACATGATATATTCATGCTGCTTAAATTGAACTGAATCAACAGAAAAGAGAATTGAAAAAAAAGAGTAATCTGAAACAAGTGCATGTCAATGTGTGTTAAACAATGTTGGATCCATATTTTAAATTCTAAACATTTTAGAATTCACATGCTTTATTATTACCTATTTTGCATTGTAGAGTAAATAAAAGTATTCAACAAATCTATCTAGTTTTTGTAAGCGTTTAATCTAGTAATTTTGGTTGTAGTAATACTAAATGTAACGAGAACCACAACATCTCACACTTTTATGAACTAGTGTAATATGTTTTTAAGGATAGAATTGTTGTAATGAATTTTAATATATTAAATGCCTTTATTTGTGATATGATGATGTTTTTGTACAGGGAGGCTGTTGGCGTTTGTCACTGTGATTCTCTGGCACAATAATACACAGCTGTGTCTTGAGCTTGCATATTATTTCCCTGCAGTGTTATTGTGTTACTGGAGGTGTCTCTGGTGATGCTGAACTTGCTTTTCAGTGAATCCTTGTAGAATAACCTTCCATCACTCCAGATCACTCCAATCCATTCCAGAGCTTTTCCTGCAGGCTGGCGAATCCAGCCTGTACTATAGCTAGTAACTGAATAGGAGACTTTACAGCTGATAGTTAGAGTGGCATCAGGACGGACAGTCAGAGACTCAGGCTGCGTGAGTTCATATGAATCAATACCTGTATCAAATGAAATAATACCTGTTAGTAAAATAGCATGAAGTTTAAAGACCATTAACAACAAGCTTTTTTTGCAACAAAATGATGTATCACACAGAAAAGTCGACTAAACTTACAGGATACTACAGCCAGAAACACTAAAGATAAAGAGATCATGGTGTGTTTCACGGCACAGTTTGAATGGACTGAAGCGGTTCTTCCCTCCCTCTAGTGATCAGATGAATGTATAAACTGACTCATGCCTGGTGTTTAAATATATGCAACTGATGATTTACATAAACATACAGAGTAACTAACCAACTTCACATGCTCAAACATGAATATTGGGATTACATGAAAAGGCATCACACTGTCCAAGCCTTTTAGTTTTTAATTTGATGATGTCAGTCATTATTTATTTGAAGTACGAAAATACAAGATTATAATGACTGAAGTGATTCAAACTATCAAAATATAAAAGGAAAGAAGTATTCTTTGATTGAATTAGTATCACTCTGAATCATGCAAAACTTACATTTAATGAGAGCAAAATCTGATTTGAAAGAATTTAGCTTTTTTTTTCTCTCATTCTTGCATTATTTGGATATATCAGGCCTTTTAAATAAACATTACCAACATTAATGTTTTAATTATTATTATTTTATATAATTTTTATTTATTTTTCCTCATTTAATGTTGTATGTTTTTGGAGTTGAACACCAAAGTGACAAACAAGAATTAGAGTTTTTTTCACATTGCTTGTGGATCTTGAGGCCCACTCACTGAAACCATTCACTCATGCTCCTTCTCTTCAGACCAAGTCTGCAAAACTGCAAACACATTATACGCTTTACACTCAGTTTGCAATTGAAAAATATCTCACAGTTCTCTACATTAGACACATCATTAAAAAATAACAGCTCTTTTGTTTCATTTGGGAAACACTGCCATTTAAATGCCACATTCATTTACTGATGACCAACACCCAGTGATCATGTGTGAAACACTTATACATGAATTGATCATTTAGACATCAAAACTCAGTGTTTGAGAAAGAAAGAATCATTTTTACCCCTTGAATTTCTGTTTATAAATATATAATATATTTACACATATGTATGTGTATTGTATGTGTGCATATATATATATATATATATATATATATATATATATATATATATATATATATATATATAATATATAATAATAATATATAATATATATATAATGTTGTCTTTATTCTTTTGTTTTATCATGCTTGATAAGTAAATTTGATATAGTAACACAAAACCTAGAAAAAATTAAAATAATAATTTTTGGTAATTGAAAACAAGAAATGTTTAATATTTATAAATCATGGAATTTATAGATCATGGAATATTAAATGCTTAAATAAATTGATCCCAAAAGATAAAAATAAAAAAAAGTCCAGCCATGCATGAAATAACATAGGAAATGAATACAGGTCTTTTTAGACCCATGTTGTGCATTAGAAGGGGTTTCCATAGCTTGCGCATCAAAGGGTTAAAGAATCTCTGTAGTTGGCACATGAGTCACTGAAAGCCTGGTTGAGATGATCACTTTTCTTTAGTATTTATATGAGTGTGTGTGTGTGTGTGTGTGTGTGTGTGTGTGTGTGTGTGTGTGTGTGTGTGTGTGTGTGTGTGTGTGTGTGTTTCTTTTGACTGTTTTGTTGGGATTTTTAAAAGTTTAAAAAAATAAATAAAATAAATTAGCAGTATGTTTCATTGCTTGAAAATGTAGCAAGAGAAAAATAAAAAGGCCATTTACATTACAGTTTTTTACGATTGCTATGACAGATTTTTCAATACATTTAACAATTTTCCAAAACTCTTAACACAGTTAGCACTACATCCGTCTGTGTAAGCTATACTATTAACACATTTCTTGTTGCTTTAACACAAAATGCATACAGTTAACACAAATTTAAAATGCTTGAACTTCTTCTACACACAAGCTCAAACAAGACCAAAACAATGGATTTTTACTGCCAAATTTACCAATGCTTTAACACTGTATGTCAGAACAGATAACACCATGTTCTAAACCTAACCTTACAGGCTAAAGTCAAGGTAAACAGCTGCTTATATTGTGAACTGAAACACAAATATATCCCCTGTATTTTATTCTATTCTTACTGAGAAACAGCTGATTGAATTATGCAAATAATTAGAAGATGACTCTTCTTTTTTTTTTTTTTTTTATTCTGGTGCCTTTTCTGTTCTTATATTTTGTATTTTCACATTATTCCATTGCTAGTGAGAAACAGCTGATTGAAGTTATGCAAATATGGGACAATGTGGCATTCCACCATTCCCGTCTCACAGCCTGGTTTGACGCCCATCAGAGGATGATGTCCATTTTCCTTGCCCCTTACTTCCCTTTCCTCAACCCCATTGAGGAGTTTTCTCAGCCTGGAGATGAAAGGTTTTTGACCATAGTCCACAGGACCAAATGTCCCTCCTGTATGCAAAAGATGCTGCATACCAAGACCTCACAGCTGAACACTGCCAGGGGTGGATAAGGCATGTTACTGTAAAAGATTCTTCCCAAGATGCCTTGCCAGGGAAGATATCATGTGTGATGTGGATGAGAACATGTGGACAAATGCAGAAGACCGGGCAGATTAGAAGATGGCCTTTTCTGTTTGTATATTTTGTATTTTCACATACAGTAATACTGTAAATGGCAGCTATATTGCATATTTTTGTTATCTTGCAGAAATGTCCTGTTGCAAATAAAGCCGTTACTGCAGAAATTCTGTCTCTGTCTTCTTTTTTTCATAAACCATACATTCTATAAAGCTACTCTAAGAAGGGTCATTCATTTTGTTGTATTGAATTTCTGCTGCAAAAAAAACAAAAACAACAACAAAATGCATGCATTTACATTACAAACAAAACAAAAATGTAGAGAGACTTAAAGGAGAACTTGGTAACTTTTTTAACTTAATAAAACTGTCTAGAAATCATTTGGATGGTTAAACAACCTGTTCTGGTGATATTGGTGACTTTCCCCGCTCCCCCCAGCGTTCCTAGGCGGAAAACCAACCTTGCAACTTGGGGACTACCGTCCCGGCAAAATAGAAATTGGAAGTCTCGTGAGAAGCGAGAACGAGAACGAGAACGAGCGCGAAACACGAATCGCTTTACGGCAATTCAACATAAACACACACGCATGTATGATGTATTACCAGATTACCCACCTCGGTAGACAAAGCTCCACACGATTCAGTTGGCTTGCTCCGATCATAACAAACGCACATGAGCAGCGGTAGAGAGGGGGAGGAGGCCGCCGCAAGTGAGTTTTTTACGACTGTGTTGTGACATATACGCCCCCCCCCCACAGCTGTAGGGGGAGCTCGTGGGGAAAACATGCGACAACAAAAGGGAAAATCAGCGAAGAAGTGACTAGAGTTCGTTAGAGTTGCCGAGTTCTCCTAAAAAAAAAAGTTTTGCAGTGCAAAACACAATCTATGATCAATACAATATACTGTCTGTTGTATAAGGGCAGACCTGACACATATAAAATAATGCAGTTTCTGTAATTTCAGCTGATGATAGTGTTTTTTTTGTCATTGTGTTATGATTGACTAAATGTTCCTGTTGGAAGAGAACATGTGTTAGTGTTTTGAATAATTATTTGATTTTGAAACATGTTTGCAGTGTTTTAAAGAGTAGACATAGTGTATTGTGTTAGTGTATTATTGTATTTTGAAAATTAGTTTTGGAGTTTAGTTTACAATGTGTGATTTTGAGCATGAAATTAACCGTTTTGCCAATTGTGTGTTTTAGGTGTGTTGGTGCGTTAAGAGTTTAGGAAACTTGTTAAATGTATTGAAAAAACTGTCATAGCGATTGTAAAAAACTGTAATACTACAATATCTGATCTGCTGGACTGGGCATCACAAAGGCAGACAGTGCCCTCTATTGTAATATCAGAAAAATTGAAATATATTTTAAAGTATCAAAAATATATGTGACATATATTCTAAATACATTGAAATATATTTGCATTGTTGTTCACTTATATTTATCATTTTGAAATATATTCTGAAATATAACAAAAATATATGATGTTAAGTGTGAAATATATTTACATGTATAACATGTAATGTAAAATATATGACAAAATATATGGTCATAAAATGTTTAACTTGCTAAAGAAGGGTCGAAAATGTATTTTGATCATAGTAATTCCTCTACCTTTTCCCCTATACACAACAGTAGCTACCATATTTCACTACTGTATTCTGACACACAGCTATAATAAATACTGTACTTACATTTACATGACTGCACTGCTCTCCCATGCCCACATCCACAGCTGAAGTGGTCTATCTAAAAAATAAATTGAAAATGTGTTGTTTGTTTGTGAAAATGTTAACTTTTTAAATTTCAAAATATATTTCAAATGAAACAATTTGCAAAAGTTAAAACATATATGAACATATATGTTGTTAGTAAATATATTGACATATAAATATATTCACATATTTAACTAAAATATATTTTCAAAGAAATAAAAAATATATTTACATATATTTAACTAAAATATATTTATTGGCCCAATTTCAAATATTTGCATATATTCCAAAATATATTCTGAAAATATATTTCAAATAGATTTCTTTTGTGTATGGGTTCTGACCCCAAGCCTCAACTAATTTCTGCAATTCTCCATCTGTGATCCTTGGAGAGTCTTTGGCCACTCAAACTTTCCTCCTCACCGTGCATTAAGACAATATAGACACTTGTCCTCTTCCTGGCAGATTCGTAACATATTTAGTTGATTGGAACTTCTTAATTATTGCTCTGATGGTCAAAATGGGGATTTTCAATTATTTAGCTATTTTCTTACAGCCACTTTCTATTGTGTGATGCTCAACAACCTTTTGATGCACATCAGAACTATATTCTTTGGTTTTACTCATTGTGATGAATGAGTAAAACCAATTTGGCCTTTGTGTTTCCTCATATTTAAACTCCCGTGAAACAAGAAGTCATATTAGCTGGACAATGTTATGTTCCTAATCACCCTGGGGGGTATTCCAGAAAGCAAGGTTAACTTACCATTTGGTAAATCATAACCTCTGGGTTGATTTACCCCAAATCCGCATACCATGAGTATGTCGGTTCCAAAACACCTGAGAAGAGTTAGTTTAATCAACCTCCTATTGGTAACCCAGAGTTAATGCGCGCGCACGGCGAGTACATAAAGACATTTTCAATGGATCGCCGATTTCAGGAGTCACCATGGAAACCCAGGGAGAAAAAAGGCGAGCTACATACTTCGGTGAAACTGAGTTTTAAGAGGTTTAAATGCTTGTTTATGAAGACTATAAGCCCATTATAACAAAAAAAAAAAAGCAATACTGCTGCATCAGCAAAAGAAAGAGAGTTGGCTTGGCAAAAAATAACGGACAGAGTAAATGCGTGAGTTTATAAAATTATAAATGGGCTATTTTCCCCTTTCATTGTTACGCAAAAATTATTTGGGGCATGTAGTAAAAATAGACAAGTATTTACTTGTTGGCCTCCATACATTTCTTAATATTGTAGTAGTAATGCACATAATTGGCTAGTAATAGTAATCCTTCTGGAGCCAGAAGAAGTGTGAGCTAAGTCAAAATGAAACACAAAAACATTCTCCAGCAAGGTAATACTTTCTAAACTTACTAAACTTGTTACTGACAAGTAATTCAGTAATTCAGTTTCAGTAGTATTTAATGTAATTTAGTTTTCTATGTAGCCAATAGAAAGAAGGCTGAGGCCCGTAAAACAGGTGGGGGTCCACCTCCATCTTCCCTCACCCCAGCTTAATAAAGGGCGACCTGTGGTCGATGGGATTCCAGGGGGCAGTTCGTCAGACTCAGCTACCAAGACAAGTGGCTTTGTAAAATGTAGGTGTACCATATACTTATGATTTATTGATGGTTTCACTGTTTTTTTTGTAAGTGTTTTAATAAAGAAAATCATCAACACTGTCACCATTTTAAAAAGGCATTTTGAATGCATTTTACAGTCATTGATTCACTTGTGCAGTATGCATGCTGCTTTGACTGCATATGCTGTATACTGTAATCTTATTACTAGTACTCTTAGATGTTCCTAATGTCCTTCATTATTAGTTGTATTTGTTTAAGAATATACATTGAGTATTGAATATGCATGATTATCATGTTGCTGATGGCCACATTGTATTATTGGATCCTCCTGCAACACCACACTCTGTCACAGTTGTAAGTAATTATTGTCTTTAGGTTTCTGTTTGCTAGACCAAGCATCCTTCCTTATTTTCACTGTAGGATGATGATGAAGAGACCACTTCTGCTGTGACAGAAACAGAAAATGTGGGGAGGCCCATAGAGGTATGATGCGTAGAATGCATTCCCCCTTTTTACATAAGAGAATAAATAAATTGTCATTGTCATTTTACAGAATATGGCAGGAGATTTGAATACAGATGAGGGTCCATCTACCTCCACACAGAATCTTAGCATTGTAAGAAATGTTCTGCAGTTCTCCTTCCTCATTTAAATATTTGGTCTGTGTTTGTATTACAGACTTTATCAGTCAATGTTTAATTATTCTGTCTTTCTAGTTGCCTGCCAAAGAGCTGTATAAGGTCCACCTTCAAAAGCAAATCAGAAAAAGTGACATGGAGATGGACCTTATACAGCTTCAAATGGAGGAGAAAAGGCTTAACCTAAAAAAGGCCAGACTTGAAATTGAATTGCTGGAGCACCAAACAAGAAACAGTATGTGAAAAAACAGTATGTGGTGGGAAACAGTATGTGAACATTAATCTGTCATTTGTTGTTGAATGAAATCTAAAGCAATAAATACAAATGTCTTTTGTTACAGGAAATAAAGAAACAATGAACAACACTTGACTGTTAACTGATTTTAATTAAAGTGATTTTGGCAAATCATGTCTCGTACCACCCTGCCATCTCTTTGGTCTACTGGGTTCACTGGGGGTTCCTCTTGGCCATCTTCATCAAGAGAAGGGGGAGCCCTCTCACCTCTCAGTGTGGCAATGTTGTGAAGAACAGCACAAGCAGCTGTGATGTCACATGACCTTTCTGGGCTGACCCTGAGCCCACGCAGGCACTGAAACCTTGCCTTCAGGATGCCTATGGTCATTTCCACCTTGACCCGTGTTCTGCTGTGGGCCAGGTTGAATTGTGCCTGTGGTCCAGGCTCAGGTTCAGGGTAGGGTGTCATCATATAGGGCACCCTATATGATATAAACAAGGGTACCCTCTGTCCCCCAGCAAGTAACCATTGAAGTGTCCTATAAAGGTAGTTAAAGTGTATAATTGCATAAAAAAAAACATAAAAAAAAAAAAAAAAACATTGTGTAAGGCAAAACATACCCTGTTGAAATTTGTGGCACAATGATGACTCCCTAAACATTCTGGCATCGTGTACAGACCCTTGCCATTTGGCTTCAACATTAGTGATGAGGTGGGTTGCATCACATATTACCTAGTTAGTGTGGACCATGAAATGAGGGTGATTTAATGGTTTAAACACCCAAACATTTAGCACCCAAAAAATCTATTGTCACCTGCACATTGATGCTATGGATTGACTTCCTATTAACATAGTCTCCTTCATTGACTGAAGGAGCTTTAATGGGAATGTGGGTTCCATCAATGCACCCAATCACATTTGGGAACCCTGAAATTGAAAGTTATATAATTAGAAACATTTAAAATTATTGTGATTGTATACAGTATGGATAGATTAAGTAGTGCTATGTAACTAAAATGGTCTGTCATAGAATATCATAGAACGGACAAACCCGCCACTCAGTGGAATTCCTCTTTAATGACCCTCAGTGGTTCTCTACTACTCTATTCTATTCTGTTCTAAAAAAAAAAAATTCTGCGTTAGATTAAACTGAGAAGGGTCATAGCACTTGCATATTGTTGTCCTACTGTTAGTTTAACTGCTTCTATTGTTCTCATTTGTAAGTCGCTTTGGATAAAAGCGTCTGCTAAATGAATAAATGTAAATGGTTTATGGCCAGGGAACTGCACAAAAGTGTGTAGGAACCGTTTGAGTGTAATGCATACTGTGAGAACAGCCCTACACACAGTTGCCTTTCCCACATGCTCTGCATTGCCTATTGTATACAAAAAAAAAACTCCCCGTCGCAAAAAAGCGAAGGGCAATGCACAAAATGTGCTCCGTGTTAAGCGCTAATCCGCGATGTGTCACGTTTGCTAAGTATGGTTTCAAAATCTTCGTTAAATAAATTAACAATTCTTTTGAAAAACGGTAACGCTCCCGCAAATATTCCTTTGGATACGAAAACACATCGATACGTGGTCGTATCACCCTCTCTGTGCTTCCACATCCACTGGATCGTCTTCAAAAGGGCACGCTATGCGCCACCTCTCTGAAACAAACTAACCCTGGAACATAACCTGCTCCGGAGCAGGTTAAGTTCAGAGAGTGATTTGCTATGACTACTAACATACCCTGAAAGTTACCTCCGTTTTTGGAACTGAAAGTTGAGGTTATCCGCTTACTTACTCTTAAACATACCTGGGTATGTCACATAACCTGCTTTCTGGAATACCCCCCTGGTGTGCTAAAAAAAGGTAAATATTAATGGGAATATACTTCAGAGATATTTTACTCGTAAAAAATTTTAGGGTGTTTTGGAGAAAAACATTTATTTCATAAAGTGGTTGTTGAAGGTAACAGACGACGATGAAAGTAATAATAAGGTTTATTTAACAAATGCAGACAGAACAGACACAACCACATGAAGCATAACCATAAACGAGAACCGACCAAGGACTGAACAGAACAGGGAGTATAAATACACAGAAGGAAACTAACTAGACAGGTGTAGAAGGTAAACTAATTAGGGACAAACGAGCACAGGTGCAGACAATCCATGATAAGGTGATGACGTGGGGGTGACAACCGCTTCAGAGCTGCATTTGAGGCTAAGCATATCCCATCATTCATGTGCCCTGAAATCATAAAACTTTAGGAAAACTTACACAGTATAGCTAAGTTAATTTCATTAGATATTACATATAATTTATTGTAAAATGTAAAGTGCTGCACATTTAATTGGTGCGAGTATATGTATTTTATAAAACGTTATAGCTGCATTCTGTTGTCTGTCGCACAGGGACAGACATTTAGAAGTTTATTTAAATGTACAAAGTATTGAAAATCAAAAAGTGCAAATAAAGCTCTGTAAAAACCTTATTTACAATTTTACAACACAATGTTGTCCCTTCGAATAATCAAGAGGTCTAAACACACTTGACATCTTCACAACCAACACTTCAGTCTGACCATAGATTCAGGGTCAGTTCAACACAGTGGACACCTGGGAAAACAAATATGGCCTGACATCTTAGAGACATGGAAACATTTTGTATAACTATATAATAAATTTGTATTATGAAGTATTTCTATAGAAACTATGAAGACTTACGAGAGACGGCTATATATAATTTTGTATTATGGGCTTCTTTTTTTTCAGAAGACAATGTTGGCAGTAATGATAT